>JBBDHG010000344.1:0-486024 GCA_037951165.1 Lophius americanus
GAAGCACGATATCGTGATTCTAATATTATATATTATTTCAGTTAAAATGCAGAAAAGTCTTCGGTAACGAAGTAAGTATTTTACGAATTATTTGAAAGGAAGTCCCCTCAGCTCTCACAGCCAGTCAAAAACTTTGTCTTCCAGAGGTAACGGCCACTTGAGTTTGAGATAAATCGCAACATAAATTCCCGTAATTTACGTCCTATGCTGAAAATACACTTACGTTGGTTTAAACACTTCAACTCCTCCGCCTCGACGGAGAAGTGGGAATCCTCCCGGAGACTCCGCCCCCATCATTAACCCTCAGATTCATGTGACAGCGTTTCACTTCTGCTGAGGAGAACACTTGAAGAAAGGAATGTTCCAAAATCTCCAAATGGGGGCTCTTAGGTGGAATGACAGACGTTTCAAATTCATGGCGCAATTAACAACCAGCCGTTAGAAAATATGAGTCAGTTCTTCTAAAGGAACAAACATTCTGAGAGTTCCCTCATGGTTAAATATTTTGAGGAACAGGTTTCAAACTACCGGCCATATAGTAATTGTGGTGTTTGTCCCCGCAGGGAGGATGGATACTAAAGTCAATATAACGTTAATCATGTTTTAAATGAGTGAATAAAAATGTAGAAATCAGGATTTATGTTTAACCAGAGAGGTGCAGGGAGGTAAACAGGATTTGAAATCAGGAAATAATGTTTGTTTTGCATTTTCATCATCTGCCAACCTGTATTTAATAAATATTAATCTGTAATCTTTCATAATTCCATCTTTTTTAATCACAATATTTTTGAGGTAGAGCTCCTGGTAGTTGATCGGAGGGTTTCTGCCGCTTTCAACTAGTTCAAATAAAGACCTTTTAAGGCATTATAATTCAAATTGAAGACCTTTAAGACCTAGCTTCTTCACAACACAGTGAATACATGAAGACGTAGTTTTTCACGTATGCAGTAAACGTGACAGACAGCGCAGAAAAAAATTATAACTCATTCTTCTAACTGGCAGGAGCATTAAAGTCACAATTAAATTAACTTATAAACACCTGCATGAATGTATTTAAGATCCCCAACTTAATATTTCAACATATTTTAGGACTTATGGTCTAAAATCCAGAGACTTTAAGAATATTTAAGGAAAAAAAATAAAGAAGAAATCATTGAGGGCGGGTGGAAAGATCCAGAGATCAAGAGAGAATAAAATAAAACAATCTATAATATCCCAGACATTTTCGGGGGTATAATAAGTTCAAAATGTACTGACCACATGAGATTATCATAAGTTCAGTACATTTTACTGTTCAGTAAGTGCTAAAATGCTATAAACTGCCCAAAAAATGTCATGCCTCCTCTTCAGCGGCCCCTTTTTCACCTGGTGTCCCTCAGGGCCTAATCCTAGGCCTCTTACTCTTTAGCAAACGCATGTTATCACGTTATAAACAGGTTGAGTCACATTTTTTTAAACATAAAATAGTGACTCAAAATGATCTCCACCTAACAGTTGAGCGGGATATTAAAGGGTTAGATTAAAAAATATCATCAGACTTCATGTCTGATCTCATGTCATGTCTTCATTGTCGATTTCATGGAATAAAGTCAATATTCATTAGATTAGCTTAGCTTTTTGGTAAAGCCTGTTTTTGATGCACATTAGAGTCTTTCTTGGTTGTATCACGTTACATAATGCCTCTTCCTCTGAGGCCCAGTTGACCCGTGGTGCTGCCCAGGGCTCCTTCCTTGGCCCCTTACTCTTTAGCATACACATGCTGCCACTGGGTCTTATTACAAACAGATTCAGTCACATTTTTCAATTAGAGATAAAGTCTGAAAATGAGCTCAGCCAAACAGTTGAGCAGCACATCAAATGGTTAAGTCCAGTCGGTCGTACCCAGAGAAGAACCTTCACGGATCAGACCCCTTGTGTTAGGACGCCTTCACTGCGGCTCAGTGGCAACAGCGCCGGAAACAACGTCGCGATTATCCATCTGTGATGAGATGATTAGTGCGCGACATCATGCTAAATAATAAGTGAGAACTTGGAAGCGAGAACAAACACCGGCTCTGTCTGACCTCTGGGCCGTGTGAACAGCGAGCCCGGCGGGATTATCCGGGCGGCAGCTGCCGGTCCAGCTGGGTGTCTGAGCCCAAAGTTAGGCAACACTTGTTGGACGCTAAACCCATTCTCATGGCCTCACACAATGGCGCCCTTTCTCTTTAATGAGTAATGCGCTCAGCAATCCTCTCAGCAGGAAGGTGTGTGTTGAGAAGAAAATGTATTTTAAGCACTTGTTCTTAAAAACAAAAAAAACAAAAAAACAAAACAGGTGAAAGTCAAACAACAGAATAACATTTTAAAAAGAGATCGCCCCAGACTCTAACAGATAAAGGACATCAAATCCATTTCAGTGAGCCCACACACACACACACACACACACACACACACACACACACACACACACACACACACACACACACTGAAGTGTGCAAATTGTATAAAATTAAATTTTATACCTCACAATGTGTTGTAGGAAATGAAAAAGTCATCCAGAATCTGGATCCGTCCCCAAATCGGCCTCAAAGCGGCCCATGATGCACTTTTTCATCAACATCGGTATCTTGCAGGCAATAAGAAGCAAATACCGGTGAATCCCATAAACTCCTTAAACGCTCAATAGCCGAGTAACAATACATTCATTCAGCAGAGAAGGAAAGAATAAGGAGGACCCATTTCCTCTCAGACTAACCCCCTCAGATGCGAGTACGGAGCGATGAAGAGTTTATCCGTCTGACGTCAGACATGATGGAGGAGAAGAGCAAAGGGGGATAAAAGATGTCTGAAATTTTGTCACGATAACTCAAGAAGCATTTCATGGATCCCTTTCAAATTATTTACACACATAGATCTTAGCGTGACGAAGACGTTGAGAGATTTGGGGAAAGTTCTTCTTCTCCAACAGAGGAGGATTTATCTCTAAATGTCATATCAGATCATATTTTACGTACTAGGGGGAGTTTTTTAAAGAAAAAGACAGTTTTCCAGCGATATCACAAAAACCATTTCATGGCCCTTTTTAAAATAATAGCCACATAGACCTTAGTGTGAGGAAGAACTGGATGGATTTTGGTAAATTAGAGTTGTATTATTTTGACAACAGGGGGAGCTTTATCCCAAAAGAATTTTACCAACCAGATACCTTTTCCTTGGACCAATAACGGTGTTTTTTGGTCATAACTTCCTAACCGTTGGTCCCATTCAAATGTGGACTTAATCGCAGAATTGTGAATATGAATCGACCGGAAGAGATCTATTTTCATAGATCTCTTCGACCGGAAGAGATCTATTTTCAACGCAGGGGATTGGGGGGCTTTGGGGAACATACCCTTGTGGGGGACGACAGCATAGGACTAGTTTAAGTTGGGGGTTTTTTACGTGAAAAGTGTTATTTTGTTATTAAGCTTAAAGTTAGCCAGATGGATAAATGTTCAAAATAGATCAGAAAAATGGAAAAAACTTTCTTTTTTCAATGATGCCGATGATGATGATGATGATGATGATGATGATGAAAGGCTATTGGAAGTCATGTAGCTTTGGGTCCATCAGAGAAAGAAAAAGCTGAGAGTCAGTCCTGGTAAAGGTTAAATACTCAAATATAATGACCAGCTGAAAATGTCGGGACGCCAGGCGTGAATAAAGGGACATTCCCACATAATCACTCTACATTTCTCCGCCCAGTGATGCAAACGCAGAGAAGAGTTTCTGCTTCGGCTGCAGCAGAGCTTGTTTTAAAGAGAGAAAAAACCCTTCCGGATGACACACAATGCATTTCGGTCGTTCATCAACGGAGAAATGTGCTGACTAACCCGTCTGTCGTTTTCCCCTCGATTAAGTCAAAGCGCTGTGTGTTTATTCATATTTCCATAAAGAGGAGATTAGTCGGGGCAGAATCTCAGGTGGCCACTCGCATCCACTTGTGCTTTTATGACAGGAAAGAAGTTACAGAACTGAAATGCAGAAGCTCCCAAAGACTGCAGAGAGTTACCGACAGAAGGTCTCGTCTGTCGTCGCACAGAGAAGCCCGTTAATCCATAATCACGATCTATAATCCTAAATGGAGTCGCGTAACAAACTTCTGCGACTTCTTTGTTGTGGAACAGGAGCTTCACTCTCATAGTGAACGAGGACGCTCCATAAAGAGAATCTGAGGCTGTCGTCACACACACACACACACGTCTGAAGATCAGCTGCTCCGGAGGTTTTCTGTGTTAGTCTTTGCTCCAGAACTTTTACAGAGAATAACTTTTGCTCTGCTACACACAGAATATCTGACTGTTGTCAGACAGCTCCCCTGAAATCATGACTGTTAAGACACTAGGGGTCTACGCAGGGCTAAAGTGGACGCAACTTAACTCACAGCCAGCAAACCTCCAGAGGGTCATCGGGCCGCCGGCGGGGCCAGCAGCGAAATAAATGTACAGCAGCCGACGGAGCGGCCAGATTGCTTCTAATGGAGGCCCGGCAGCGAGCTTTTACTGCCGGGTTCCTGTAAGCGTGCAGGAAAATCAAAACCACATTACAAACTCACTTTACTCTGAAGGGAATGTGAAAATATTAAGTGAAGTAAATAGGTATTATCAGTGGTAATAAACCTTTAAAATGTGTGTATTGCCCCAGTGTCTGTGTGCGTGTGTGTGTGTGTGTGTGTGTGTGTGTGTGTGTGTGTGTGTTGTATTGCTCAGCCTGAGCCGGACTGTGAGAGAATGCACTTTGATCCAGTCAGCAGTGGGACGGTGAAGCTGCTATCAGTTACAACTATGGAAGTCGAGAACGGCCGCAGTGGCAGATAATTATCTTTGATCGTTATCTGGTGATAACGAGATCATTTGCTCCTTATCGCAGAAAAACAAGCGGAAGTTAGCTCATGAAAATTTGTTAATTACTTTGTTATTACATGATTATAAGCACCTGTAACGCCTTCGCCATGGCGATTCCGCAAGCAAGACCCGGAAGTTCAGGTTCCGGTTCAGATTCATTCTTTGTTGTCCCGAATTCGGTTCAGGGAAATTTGTGTTGACAGTCTTTACAACATGAAGGAAAAACAATCAAAGACATTAAATTAAGAACACACATTAGCTTCATTTCCCTTGAAGATACCGTTGGACATTTTGGTAAATACAAACTATTAAAGATTTCCTGTAACGTGACGTAAAGCGCCGAAAGTATGGAGGAACTTAAGATGAAATTAAGAAAATATACCTATTAATGACATTAACATACATAGAATCCAAAGCCTCAGTAATCTAGGAGTATTATATTTGCTGAAGAAAACTTTTATCCACCAATGGAAAATCTCTCATATTGTCTGCCGGTGTCGCCATGGTAACACATTTTTATTTAATAAATGTGAGCCTGTTTATAATTCAACCCAGTGACAGCATGTATATGGTGAAGAGTAAGGGGCCGAGGGTGGAGCCTTGAGGGACACCACAAGTCAAAGGGGCCACCGAGGAGGAGGCATTAAACATGGTTATTGAGAAAGTCCTGTTCGAATATTAAAGCATGTGAGGAAAATGATCTAACTTGATGCAACCAAAAATATTTCTAATAATGGTCAAATAGTTTTCTAAAACATATTTTACCAACGTTGAGCTTATTCAATTTTCTCTTGCACAACTTTAATCTATCACTATTTAATCTGTTGATAATAATTTATATTGGTTGTCCTTCCCACTGCATCATGTTTTATTCATTTAAATCCAACTGTTGTTTTCTATTTATAGTTATTTATTTATTATAGACTGTTTATTTTCCTTTAAGTATCTATCTATCCATCCATCTATCAATCTAATCTAATTAAAATAGCCTATTTTCCCAGAAATACAAAATTTACACAATACAATTAATTTGGTTTGACAAAAAGTTGGTTTTCTAAATGTTTAAAATATGCTTCATTCATAAATGTGTACAGGTGTCACCTGTACCTGTACATGCAGACACATGTGGGCCGGCTCACGTGTTCGTGTGCGGCGCCGGTTCTGATCAATGAGGCTCTGACGTTGGCGTTCAGGAACTGATCCGCGATCTTTTCACACGCAGCAGACGAATAAACACCAAAAGATTCCAATTATTGAACAAACATCCACAAGGATATGGATCGGCAAACACGGAGACCCGCTCAAACAAACAAACAAACAAACAAGCAAACAAACAAATAAACGCACCAAAAAAAATTGGAAAAAAGGAGATTTATTTATAGCCGAGTGTGTGTAGGACGTTGTGTGTGTAGGACGTTGTGTGAAATGTCACCTTGGACATGCGACACGCCGCACCTTTACGGGGTTTACAAAAGTGTACCGCACCACAACAGGAAGTGGTAGTGAGCCCCGGTGCGGAGGTGAGGAAGGTGAGTTACCGGCGCGTGAGAGGGAGCAGAGCGGGCCGAGAGCGAAGAACCAGTACGAACAGACGGGAGAAACGGTGAGAACAGTAGAACGATATTAATAACATTTCTCTCCCTTAAATAGCGACTTCAGGCAAAAGGAGTTCAGGTAGGCTGCAGCACAGCCTCCCCCTCCTCCTCCTCCTCCTGCTCTTCCTCCTCCTCCTCCTCCTCCTTCTTCTGGGACAGCAAACTTTTCAAGGCAGGAACAACAACAGCGACACACAAACCAATAAGAGATGAAAAGTGCTTTTTCACGAGGAAAGAAGCTGAGTGAGCGATTCTGAGGCTCTGGTACTCGGGCCGGGGAGAGAGTGGGGTGGTGGTGGTGGTGTGTGTGTGTGTGTGTGGGGGGGGGGGGGGGGGGGGGGGGGGGGGGGTTATGTGAGGTTGTTACGTAAAACAACAAAATGTCTTTGTTTTCCTCATCCTTCAAGAATATAACGTGACAACATCAATTATTTACATAACTGAAAAGAAAAGGGTTGTGTAATGCGTGTCGGTCACACAAAGGTGGACCCTGTCCGGTTTACACACGGAACCAGTGGCACCAGAACCAGCAAATTATTCTCTCCCTGATAGAATAATTTGTGTGGACCGGCGGAAACATCTAACCGGTCGTATTAAGTCGATAACTCGAAAAAAGATCGTTTTCAGATTTAATACCTCACATTGACATCAGTGCGAGGAAGAACAGGAAAAGTCCTTTGTATATTTTCTCAACACTACGGAGAGATGTATGTCCAAAAGTTTTCGGGCCATAATTTTTCAACATTCTTCCAATTAAGTCCAAATTTGGTCGGATGAATGACCTCCAGGGGAATGTCTGATTAAATGTATTATTATTATTATTATTATATTTAACTCAAATATGAGCGTCCTTTTATTTATTTTTATAAGAAAACACTGTTTTTCAGACAAATTCAATGCAATTTCAAGGATCATTTTCAATTTTTATACCCATATAGACCTTCGTGTGAGGAACAACTGGATTGATTTTGAGAAGGTGAGTTGTAAATTCTTCATCACTAGTCGGAGTTTTATCTCCAAACATTTTTTGGTTCATAATTTTCTCAACATTGGTCCAATTTAGTCCAAATGTGGCGCATGTGAATCGCCTCGAAGAGATCTCTCTTCTTTATGTCATATTTTACTTTACAGAAACTAGTTTCCTAGACATACCTTCCTAACCGTTAGTCCGATTTACCTCACATCCATCCTATATATATATATATATATATATATATATAATATCATATCATATCATATCATACTCCAATAGTTCACATTTTACTCACTAGGCGGAGGTTGTTTTTTTTTCATTGAAAAACACTGTTTTTCTATAAGTGACTTCACATTTACTTTGAGGAGTTCAATCGGGGCCATTGATTGTACAACGCAGGGGAGTGAGGACCTTTCAGGGAGGACAGCCTGGACCTGGTTTTCTTCATGACATACACAGATTGTTAACGAGCGACAGAGCCACACACTCTGCTTTGCAGCTACACACTTCCTGCTCTGCCAAATGTCACACACACGATGTCACACACACACACACGCATTCACACTCATACACACGCACACGAATTTACACTCATACACACGCATACGTGTGCACACGCATTTAAACTCATGCACACGCGTTCACACCCATTCACACTCATTCACACTCATACACACGCACACGCATTTACACTCACACACGCACACGCCTTCACACCCATTCACACTCATACACACGCACACACATTCACACCCATTCACACTCATACACACGCACACACATTCACACCCATTCACACTCATACACACGCACACGCCTTCACACCCATTCACACTCATACACACGCACACACATTCACACCCATTTACACTCATACACACGCACACGCCTTCACACCCATTCACACTCATACACACGCACACGCATTCACACCCATTTACACTCATACACACGCACACACATTCACACCCATTCACACTCATACACACGCACACACATTCACACCCATTTACACTCATACACACGCATTCACACTCATTTACACTCATACACACACATTTACACTCATACACACGCATTTACACTCATACACACGCATTCACACTCATACACACGCATTCACACTCATTCACACACATACACACACATTCACACTCATACAAAGGAGCCGCTGACTGCCGCTCCGTTCCGTCGTCGGTCCACAGATGATGCGTTTCAAACAGAGTGCCAATTAGACTGATACATTTTCCTTGCTGGAGAATCTCAATCCCAGTCAGAGCGGCCGCGAGGGTGCCAACAACACACACAAACACACACATTCACACACTCACACACTCACACACGCAGTTGTTGTGCTCTCAATCAGCTAAAGTTACATCCCATCATTTTTGAGGACGTTGTTCCATTATCCATTCTTTAAAGCCAGAAAAAAGGCTTCTTCCTCTCCCTCAATGTTGGTTAACACGTTTTTACAAGAGACTCTAAAGACTCTAAAGACTCTAAAGACTCTGAAGACTCTGAAGACTCTATAGACTCTATAGACTCTAAAGACACTAAAGACACTAAAGACTCTAAAGACTCTAAAGACTCTGGCTCTAAAGTTCAGAGGGAGGATTTCAGTGACGCATCATTGCCTGCAACCAACGTAAGAAATATTTCAGCCACTGCCTTCAGAGAGTGGAGCTTAATTAGACGAAATCATTAAACAATATTTAAGTAAGAAAATAAGTTTATTTTCATGTAGTTATCTTAGATTCCAAATGCAATTATTTTTGACTACACTTAACTACTTTGATCAGCCATAACAATAAAACCATTTGTACTATAGTGTGAGCTTGTGTTTGTGCGTGAGTGTGTGTGTGTGTGTGCGTGTGTGTGTGTGTGTGTGTGTGCGTGTGTGTGTGTGTGTGCACTCAGATGCCTTTCTATCACAACCAGCATGAACTGTATCAGTCATTCTTGCTACAGCAGCTGATCCTCTGTGCTTCACACCGGGAACATCCAGCAAGACCTGCAGTCCCAGAAAATACTCTGACTCTAGCCGTCAGTGTCAGAGTCACACAGATTCCTATGCTTTCCCATTTTTGTGCTTCCACCAGATCAACTGGACAGGTAAAAATGTCACCTGCTGCCTCTTATGTCATCACGCACTGACAGGTGCCTCCAAAAATAATCATGGTTACTCTGACATCAGCTGTCAATCATTATAATGTTATGGCTGATCATGGTTTATAAAACACGTAGGTCAATCTTTTTTTTCTTTGACCTTCGGCTGTTCCCACACGGGGTCGCCAAAGTGACCCATCTGTTTTCCATCGGTGGTTACCGTCGGTACCTTGCTGTGGAACAGTACCAGTGAAGGTATCCGTCAACCCGAGCCACGACGGATCCAGTTTGGAAATCAGTTTCATGTTCCGCGTGTTGATTTGGCACCATGTTGAAGTAAATGAGTGAAATATTGTATCATTTATTTGGAGATCTGGATCTTGAGCGCTTCCATCTCCCAGTCCTGACCCGTCACTGTTCACCCCCCAGTGGAATACATTACTGGTGGTATGAAATATGTGTTTAAATGTTTTCTGGCGGCAAACACAACCATGAAGGACGGTGGTTCCCAGCACCAATAATCAGAAACATCCTTCAAAAACCTCCTGACTAGCAGCTGCTGTTGATGGGGGGGGGCTGAGGGAAAGAAACGTACAACTTCAGAGAGTCACGAACCTCCACCTTGTAACAAAGTCGGAATCATGAAAGCTGTGACAAAAACATCCATTTAATTACATTAATCAAATGACAAATGTGTGATTCAAGATTAACTTCACTGTCACATACTGTCTATGTATATATATATATATATATATATATATATATATATACATATATACATATATACACATACTGTATATGTATATATATGTATATATATACATATACAGTATGTGTATATGTATATATATACATATATATACATATACAGTATGTATATATATATACATATATATACATATACAGTATGTATATATATATATATACATATACATACTGTATATGTATATATATATATATACATATATATATATATATACATATACAGTATGTATATGTATATATATATATATATGTATATATATATATATACATATATATATATATATACATATATATATATATATATATACATATATATATATATATATATATATATATACATACTGTATATGTATATATATATATATATATATATACATACTGTATATGTATATATATATATACAGTATGTATATGTATATATATATATATATACACATACTGTATATGTATATATATGTATATATGTATATATATATATATATATATATATACACATAGACAGTATGTGTATATATGTATATATATATATATATATATATATACATATACAGTATGTGTATATATATATATGTATATATAGTTGCTGTAATTGTTGTTTGTTCTGCTTTATTGTGACTAACTTCTCTTCCTTGTTCCCCAGACCTGCATTGTATTTCTCCTTTTCTTTCCACTTTCTTTCTCCCACCCCCCAGAAAATACTAAATAAAAAGCAGTTCATGCCTAATAATACTAAATAAAAAGCAGTTCATGCCTAATAATACTAAATAAAAAGCAGTTCATGCCTAATAATACTAAATAAAAAGCAGTTCATGCCTAATAATACTAAATAAAAAGCAGTTCATGTGACTGGAGGAGAAGGACAGACTCTTCCTCTGCAGACTTAAATCTGTCTGGTACTGTAAGGCAGCCAGAACCTCATTCTACACGACGAAAAAGTACATGAATAAATAAAAAAATAAAAAGTTCAAAAAAATGTAAAAGTAGAAGGGCAGTTACAGGATATTTATGAAATATATGAAACATAGAAATAGATTTGCAGTTTGTACATAAAGTGAGTGGGATACTTCTCAGGAGCAGGATTAATGCCCTGGTTAAACCAAATAAATAAATACTTAAATAAGTGAAAACAGGGGAATGGTATCTGAAACTGGGACTTGCGTCTGTCCCAGCTCAGACTGGATAACGGCGAAGAGCTGTGACATTTAACGTGGCATTGTTAGCACAAGCTAACCAAATAGCAGAGGGGACGTAAAATCTTTTACTGCTGCAGGTGAACCAGGGTTCTGGTGCATGCTGACATTTGAAGCGGTGAAGGAACCCGACCCTCACAGAGCTGGGATCAGCAGCGGCGGCGGTCGCTGGGAGGCCTTTGCTGGGGTCAAAAGGGAGGCAGAGAGAATTCTCCTCCCTTCTGAATATGCTTTCTCGATCTGGACCGGAGCATTTTGTTAAAAACTCCGACCACAAAACCTTTGCGGTAGAAGTCAGAGCCCGACATGTGACTTGCCTGAGCTTTATTGGTAGTGAAACCCCCATGACCCACAACCCATATACGCCCCTTGCTCTGAAAGCCCCCTCCTTGACCAGGGCTGTGACTGAATTTCAGGCCAATCATCATTACTCTGTGACGGGTCTAATCTCGTTACCATGAGAGCAGCGATCTCCTGTGATGGATTACAGAGGGTCAGGGCCATCTCTGGAGGATTGAGAAACAACAAAAAGAAAGAGGTTACGGTCATATTTGAACCCTGGGTAATGGGATTGCCCCGGCAGATTGAGGTACAGAGTGTGAGAAAGTGAGCCGGGGTCACAGGCAACCCTGGTGGTCAGCGGATCTTAAAGAACCCACAGGATTTACAGACGGCGCGATGGCTGCGGTGATCTTAAGCCTCCGTTACAAATCCCGACGGCTGAGGGATTTTAAAGCACCGTGTGAGAATGAGCTGTGATCCCAGCGAAATCAAACCATGGATTGTAATTGAGACAGCCAATAATGGATTTTTGTGGCAGATACTAATAGAGGTGATGATACTGTGTGACTCCACTGCAGCAGCAACGACAAACACACGATGACAACATGAAATTAGCCTCTGTTAGTCGAGCAGGCAGAGGAGGAGCGACGTTAGCAGCCAGGGAATACCTCACTGTAAGCAATAAAGACGCTCATTTTATTTCTTTGCGTTTTTCTTGGTTTAATCTGTTTTGATTCTCTGGTTTTATTTTGAAGGGGTTATTTTTCATTATTTTGCAGTGTGTTTCCTGTTTTATTTTGAAAGTCAGTTTCACACTTCCTGTATTTATTTCCTTTCCTATTACTCGTTTTTCTCTTTGTTTAGTTTTTGTGTTTTATCCCTCTTGTCTAAGTGTTTTTTTGGACTCTGCCTCCGCCTTTTTGGAATTTTTGGATTGTTCGCCTTGGGCCGCTCTCATGGTTATGAACCCTACTTGCGTTTTTGGACTTTTTTTTTTTGTCTTTGGTTCATGCATTATTATTTTAAATCATCCAAACTGCACCAATCATCAAAAGCTACATTGTCGGCACATGGGTCCAAACCTCTGCTCCCGCCTGAGTTCCTTACAATGTCAAAAATAAAGCGGGCTTCAAATTCTGCAATGTGGATTAAACACACGGAGGAACAGAACAGCCGAATTCTGCCACAACATCACAGACCCTGAACAACCACCCAAACTTCATACAACACGTGGAAAACCCCGTCAGCTGCCTGTTGCACGACATTTCAGACCTCTTCTTCACAACAATTATGAATATTTGAGATTAATTATTAAATGTATGACCTCAAATTTATCAGCAACACTATTTATAAATGAAATATATGTTTTTTATTTAATCCCACAACCAATCACCCAAAGTAATAGACAACAATGTACATGCAGAATAATAGAAAAATATATTTAAAAAAAAGAAAAACCAAGCATAACATTGTAACATTGGTGGGATGTATTAGGCACTTTTTGTCCAAGTGTGATGTGTTGGAAGCAGGACAAGTGGCAAACATAAGGATCTAAGCCACATCATACGCGTTAAAGTAGATTTAACGCTGGGATAGCTGGTGAACCGGTGACAGGGTCATGGACGACTGAGGCTCATTGGCCCTTTAATGTCCTCACCAAGAAATAAAAAACAACAATGATGATGAAAAATGTAAACTTTTTTTGCATATTTAATTTTTTGGGGGGGTTTATTAATTTATTATCTTAGTCACACTGAATGTATCATAAAAGGACAAATTATTGGAAAGTTTAAGACTTGAAAACTTATTGCATGTAGAAATCTTGCATTACATGGAAAACATTCCATTTTAAGTGGATTAGCTCAACCTTTTGGTTAAGCATCTTTTTAGAAATGTATTTGGCCTTTATTATATTCATTTTGGTTTTATCCAGTTACATAATTCTGTTCAGTAAATCCACACAAGCTTTAATATTCAAAAACATTATCCTAGTTATTGAATAGGGCTTTCTTTATGGCCATGGTTAACGCCTCTTCCTCTGTGGCCCTTTTGACCTGTGGTGTCCCCCAGGGCTCAATCCTTGGTCCCTTACTCTTAAGTGCATATACATATATATATATATATATATATGTATATATTCACTGCCACTGGGTCAGATTATAAACAGGTTCAGTCACATGACGTGTGACATTTGATGTGGGGTTTTCGTGTATGTGAGGGACCAGACCCAGATCATGTGATGTTGAGAAAGTGTAACACCAGAGTGAAGGGGTTATATGAACGTGATTCACAACTTTGCAGCCGACACCATTATAGTTGATAATTGTATGGAACACATGTATCACAAATGCAGATTCCGTGCAAAGAATCTAAATAAAGTACATTAAAGACAACTGATGTACAGGATTTGCTATTTGTGGGGATATCAGGGAAGATTTAAACTGATTGCTTTTTTCTATAATATAAACGTTTTATCGCCAGACGGAAAGTACTTTCATGTTAGTAGTTTTAAATTTGTTTTGTTGAATCATTCACAGGTGTCACAGAACCGTAACCATCGATGTAACCAGTGTCACGCAAGGCTTAAACTAAAGAAACACACTTCTTGAAATGAGTAAAAGATCTCTGCATTACTACGACTCACTTGACACCTGAGCAGCGACCCCGTGACCCCCGACACTGGAGTTCCCTCTTTGATGGCGATGCCCCTGTTGGTACAGGGCAGATACGCTGTAGCTATAAGGGTGGTGCCAGAGGACCCCGGGTTGCCCTGGCTATCTGCCTGTTACCGTTATCTCTGCTGTGACTGAAGTCAAATACTGGTAACCAGAACACGTCACATGGAACGGCTGCACTGTGTTACTCCTCAGGCCCGTGTCAGCGCTGCTACACCCCCCCCAGTCAGAATAAATGTTTGTGTGTCTGGGTAACTGGCTTGTAATTTTAAGACAGAGTCCAGAACCACACAAAAAGGGCATCCATCAGCCCAGCGAAGCCCTGCCAACAACACCTCATCCCCCACAAACATGCCACACCATCACAGGACTTTCAAATCTTTTGACAACCACTGGCTGCCTTGCACTTATTGCCACAAATGAAACATGGTGGCCAGTAATTGAACTATTTCCTATTTTTTTTACTCTCTGTGAAAGAGAAACCTTACGAGTGCCGTGGGAAAAAAAATCTGGTATTGCATGAGGAAGTCTGGAATTACAGAGAGGTATCTTAGAGTTCAGGATAAAGGATGCGTGTGAGAGCAGTGTGACAGCGGTGAGGTGTGTAGGATGAGGAGGTGGGACTGCACCAAGGATCTGCTCAGAGCCCCTTTTTTTTCTTCTCTTCTTCATAATCTGTCTGCATGTATATTTATAATTTGTGCCAAGATTGGTACAAACTATTTTTTATAAACACAAGCACTTTGATCGGGCAGCAGATAGTTGTTTTTTTCTGTCTGTGCGTGTGTGTGTGTGTGTGCGTGTGCGCGTCTGACGTGCACCAGCCTTATTTGAGAGACTAGCCTCTTATGTTTTAGTTGGAGCTAATACCTATTACATCAAATAGAGCGTGACTGACCTTATGACGCACAGAGACGAGACAGGAGACAGGAGACGGGAAAGAGAGAAGGCGGGACAAGCAGTAAGAGAAACGATGGGTGTAATTATTTGTGTTCCTTTGAACCCCAGTCAGCCCACAGACTAAAGTGTCCCATAGAACCAAACACAGAGGGGTGATGTTGACCTTAAACTCTGGTTCAGCAGCCACTGGTGGATCCAATCCACACTGAAGAACAAGTCATAGGAGACGCTAGTGTCTTGGGTCAGGATCATGCAGCAAGACACACAGCAATGGCTTGGGTCCCTCTAGAGTCCAGCAGAGGCCAGATAGTTTAGCCCAATCCCCCAAGCCACATGAACCCCCGCAGAGAAAACAGCACCACAGGCGCCCAGGCACAACGAACAAGCCCACAGAACAGGGAGAGACCCAACCAGTACAGCCAGAGCGCCCAGTCACACCGCCAGGGGCACGGGGCAAGAGGGGCCCCAGGGACATTGGCATAGACCAAAAGACAGGAGGCAGAGCCAAAGAAGGAAGAGTTGAAGATGTTCAGATGTTCTCTGGGAGTGAGGAGGATGGACAGGATTAGAACATCAGAGGGACAGACAAGGTTAGACGTCTTGGAGACAAAGTCCGAGAGGCCAGACTGAGATGGTACTGGAGATACTGGAGATGGAGCTGCCAAGCAGGAGAAGAACGGGTAGACCTAAGAGGAGGTTTCTGGGTATGGTTAGAGAGGACATGCAGTTGTGACGGAGGAGATGCAGAGGTGAGGGCCAGATGGAAACAGATGATCCACTGTGGCCTAAAGGGAACATTCGACATAAATATCTCATCAAAGCAGCATGTTATATGTTATTTTTCCCCCTCTTAGCTCTCTCAGCTCCATCTCGCCTTGTGGGTTATCGAAAATGTGAAGCAGGATGAAGAGCAATCGTTACATTCATGGGTTTAGGTATCCACCAGCTTACGTCTGAACAAACAAAAAGTTGTTTGCCTGGTTTCCTGTAACTGCGTCTGGGTGCATATCTAAGTGAACGGAGCTGAAAATATCCTCATGAAAACCGATTTAAAACACAGCAAAGCGTTGATTTAAAAAAATACTACTGCTGAAGTGCCTGTAGCAGCTACAGAATAAATGACCCTGACACCGTCTGTACTTGTTGCAGCAGTGACACTCGCTGTTCCCCGTCAGCTGTCGACTGCCCAGATGAAACCCTTCACACCGTAGAGACACACAGCTGGACTATTACTGCAAGACTAATCATTGGCTCATTGGGAGAGATAAAAAAAAAGACCGAATGCAGGACATGCAGAGAACTTATGTCCTTAGGAGTACACTGTGGACATGTCCTGAAACGATTGGCTTCATGGGGTGAATCTGAGGTGATGCAATTGGCTGTAACAAACACAAACAACTAAACCTCAGCAACGATCGACGATCAATGGATGCAAAGAATCACTATAGTAACAAAATAACCGTCTATGTGCAATCTGCTGAAATGTGTTTCGTGTGTCAAGACGTGATTAAAACTACAAGAAGCACTCGGGTAGAGTAAACATCCACCAGGGCAAAAACAGCACCTTAGGTTGAGGAACAATTCATGTCTGAGTTACTGTCAGCCTCTATATCCACCGACAACTGCGACAAACTCTCTGAGTATCTCTCAAATACTCAGAGCCGGTCGTCTCCCGCACCTTCCACTTCAGCGTCTCTGTTCAGCCCGCTGACCCCCCCAGCTCAAACCCCAAAGAAACATCAAACAAATCAAAAGAACATTAGCAGTTATATCCACATTGTCACGTCTCTACTCAGACTTCTTATCATTTTATTTTACCTAAAAAAACATACAAAATCTATCCTGTGGTTTTTCTGTAATCCTGCTCACATGAAAACAAACAAACAAACAAACAGACAAACAAACGCGGTGAATATATACATCCTTGCCTTGAATGAGATGGAAGGCCAGTTTGGGCTTCTCAGACTTAACCTGTTTTTCTCTTCAACTCATTATAACCAATTAGGTGACAGGTCGAGGAAAGAAAGGATGAGAGCAGAGCATTAATACTCTTCTGAATTATTCAGATCTCTGCTGAACTCCAGCCTACATCTAACCTTTTTTAATTCTCTACCTACTGTCCCTTCAGTCGCTCTTCTTGCCTACATTCAATCTCAATCTTAGCCTGTAATGTAGTCAAACTACTTTGCACAAAGTGTACAACCAATGTTTTTCTGAAGAACGAAAAAAGAGCTTTGGAGTGAAAATGCATTTACCACCAATGTTGGAAAACTAAAGTGTTTTTTTTTTCCTCTGAGAGATCAAACGTCAGCAGCCGTCATATCCTGAAGGCCATTACCATCTCATGTCAAATAACAACGGACACTAGATGACCTCTCCATCCTTCTCTTGTTGTCTTCATTTGTACGAAGGACTGTAAGGCCCAAATTCATTAAAAAAAAAAAAGAAATTGAAAAATTGAGATTACGAGATTATCTCACAATATTCTGAAAAAAAATATGTGTGTGTGTGAGAGAGAGTGCATTTTCTCTATGTGTGTGTGTGGATATATGTATGGGTGGCACAACACAACACTTAAGACAGTAGATGACAAAGGCCCATGCCAAACGTCTCTCCAGTCTCAAAATTCCGATTTTATTCTTTTTAAATTACGTTTTTCTTCTCATAAAATCCCAAATTTATTCTCGCAATATTAATATTACAATATTTTAAATTTTTCCAGGTGGCCCTTATACTCTTACAAACATTTGTAAACTGACATGTGCTACAACAACAATTGTAATAGTCGAGTAGATTAATAGGATGTATCATTAATTAGACCGAGCCCAGAGCGTGAAGCAGTGTCACGTTTAAAGAAATCCGATGTTCTCGTGTTTCTGCATTCCCTGAAAAACCAAGTTTAAAAAAAATCACTTTTAATCTTAATGGACGCCTGGAAGTGTCTTTGCGTCCACGTGTTTAACACAATTACATTGTAGCACAGTTGTCTTTTCTGGAGGAAACTTATTGTGTTGGACTTGTTTGTACACACACAAAAGTCAAACTATTGTCTTATGAACTGACGTTTCGATCTTCTTCTCTGCATCTGTTTAACTGTTGCATGAAGTGGATGTGCTGTTTGCACTTCGGAGGGTAAAACATTTACGGGCATTATCACGGGAAGTAATGGCGGAGAAATGTGCTTGAGTGGATGTCGGACCATCAGGGACGCATTATGTTTATGCCTGACTTTAATTCTCTCATTTTGCTCCACCAGTCATCCTCCGAGCTGGAATTCCATATGCCTTAAAAGAGACCCGAAGTACCACCACCGAGGAAATGTGACCGGGGAACCAGTCGTCGTTTTGTGGTAATCCGTCCATCAAAACGACCACATTTCGGGTTAGATCCGGGGTTGGGACGGGGCGCCCTGAAGCTCACGGCAAATGGCCCAGAGAGGATTAGAAATCCTCTGGGCTGCCGGAGGATTCTAAATCTAAGATTTACGAGTCTTCATGTTTGAGTTGACTTAACTGGAAACCCTTCACCTTAACACCCCCTAAATTTTACACACTGGACCTTTAAGTAAAACAAGTCAAAATAAGTTTTCCTTCCTTCTGTCCACGGTTTTTACGGGCCTTGTTTGAAGTGCACTCTGGGACACGGGACACTCTTCAGACATCACTGGCCACCACCAGGTCTGGCATCAAGAGGCTAAAACGGCTGATTAAGTGCGGAGAAATAGCAACGAGTGTTGGAGACAGATTGCTAAGACGAGACAGAGGAAGACGAATGACGCATTTATTGATATAAGGACAGATATTAGAGGGAGACAGGTGAAGAGGAGAAGGAAGGAGTCCACAAGCAGCGAGTGGGAGACACACATGCAGATAATGGGGTAAGAAAGGATTGCGGACAAGATACATAAAAGGGGGCTGAATAATGTATTGGACAAAGGAGAAGACACGAGACAATGAGAACCAGACTGGAAAAGAGAGCGGGAGATGAAGAATCGTCTGTGAGCTCTCATCACACACTTGCTGACATTGCTTTAATCTCAGGGCCAGGAGAAGACCAGAGGGTTCGCCGCCACACACACACACACATGCAAAATACACACACATACACACACACGCTCACACACATGTGTTGCATGATGAGCATGGTTGCCGACGTATAAAGGCAGATTTACAGTGTGATGGTGTGTGTGTGTGTGCGTGTGTGTGTGCGTGTGTGTGTGGAGTAATACCAGCAGCTGTTTTTTGTGAAAGAAGAAAAAAAAACCTGGACTCCTGCATGACATCATAACATAGGAACTGAGGACAGTTTTATGTGGCAGGTTTATGTTCATATTTTACGCTTGGGAATGAAACATTTCCGATCTTTTGGACGAGAAATCGTATTTGGTTGTTATTCCCCCTCCGTCATCAATAACGCGTCATTGTGTTCAGTTACTGTAAAACTGACGTTTCAACGTCTGTCCACCCAAATCCATGAAGATATGGAATTAATTCTGACTGACGGAGGACGATAACGAAGAAGAGGAGAAATTAAGGTATGAAGAGGCGTACATGGAAAAGCTGCACAGAGTAAGAAAAAAAGCGAAAAACGGAAAAAACTAATATGAGGGACCAGAGCAAACGAAACTGCATAAATGCGTTGCTCAGAACTCCATCGTTTGCATCTCCACAAACCTACACATATGTGAAAAGGCTTTCTGCAGGCAAGGCAGGCCTTATAAATACTGTCCTACACTGTGATTGTGTTTGAGCTCCGTCGCCATGGCGCTGCTTCCTTACGTGTTTATAGAGAGTGTCGTTATAAATTAAAATGGTCTCAACAACACTTAAGATGGACCTTGCATGTGGGCGCAGAGAGGCAAGGACAACAGGAGCGAGACACAGACCCGGGCTTTCCCCGGATCACGAGAGACAAGAGACAGACGGGGAGCGGGGAGAGCGACGAAGAAAGAGTTTGTTCCGAACGCCGGGTCAAGGGTACAAAAAAAAAAAAAAGGGGGCATTTATTGGGTTCTGCCTCTACGAG
Organism: Lophius americanus; assembly: GCA_037951165.1. NCBI lineage: Eukaryota > Metazoa > Chordata > Actinopteri > Lophiiformes > Lophiidae > Lophius > Lophius americanus. The sequence continues at coordinate 20,377 of JBBDHG010000344.1, forward strand.
CCTGCAAACGCATCGGGTAGGAGTGCAGAGTCACGCAGCCTGAAGACTATACGTGTCCGATGGGATGAAGTTCCAAACACACACACAGGGATAAACGTGACACCAGGACAGAACCGGTTTGACGGAGACTGGACCTAAATTCATTAATGGGATATTAGATCTCATATTATATATCTGCCTTAAATCCTCCAATCATCCAACCTTTAACAAACCTTTTAACATTTTATAACACTGTAAATGTGCATGTGTGTTTTCACGTATGCACAGCTCTGAGTTGGAGATTCTGACCCACAAATGGGGTCGTGCTCTTTGACGATATGCATAAATCAGGAGATTATATTTCCAACGTTTCAAAATTTTTTCCCATCACCTGCTGGGAAAGCTCTCCTTCAAGCATGTGGGTGTGTGTGTGTGTGTGTGTGTGTGTGTATAAGGCCGCAGTGTATAATGTTGCAAATCAATGAGAAGGTCTGATTCAGGAGACTAGATTACTCTACTGGATTTTTATACGCGTCAGTGTGATATAGTGCATCGTTACGTCCGGCATTTTATTTGCAGGATTAACCAAAGCAGGCAAACATTTTTCTCAATCGATTTTACGTAAAAGTTACAATATAAGACAATATAAATCAGTCTGAAGGGGGAGAACTATTGTTTGATAGAGGATTTCATGTCAGCCGCATCATTCATGGACACATTCCTAAATACTTCCACCCGACGGCGTCACATGATCTTGTTCTAAAAAGGAGCATCTCCTCTTGTTTCAATTCTCCCACTTCTACGACAACATCTGTGACCTTTCCAGCTTAAATGCTACAATCCTGGTTAGAGGGGCATCGATCGATCAGCGCAGGGAGGCAGCCTCACTCTGCGCCGGTTAAACTCATGTGCAGTACACGCACAACAAGCTTTAGATACCACGGCTCCAAAGATCTGGCAAGTAAACTAGGAAAAAACGGAAAACGCAAAGCTTGAAAATTTTTAACACCGGTAAAGTCAAAATGAGTTGAAGAGGAAAAACCCCGAAAACCAATGGCACAACAAACTTAATCAAAGACTTTGAATTTTATCACCCCGAGGAACACTGCAAGTTTCAAGAAGCTAGCGTTAGCAGAGCTAGCGTTAGCAGGGCTGAAACTAGCGACAACACACGACCACGAGTTCTGAAGGCCCTGAAAAAAGGCAACATAAAACACATAACGATAACTTACAAAGTTTTATCCAAATGTATTCGAAATGTCATTCGAGTGTTCTAGGACACTGGGAGGACGGAGGGAACTTTAATTTCAACAGGTCAGAAAACATACACAATGCCGACCAGCCCCTGTAATCCTTCAAAATAAGAGCACTTTAAATACGTTACTCGTTAGGATTTTAATACTTTAAAGAAGAAAAAAAAAAGGATGGAGGCCGGTCAGACTATAAAAATCGGTGATCAGTGATCGTCCAAGAAAATCGGTGATCGGTGCACCTCTCATCCGGGTAACACAGACCGTTTGATGCAGGGAGGAGCGTCTTTCTCTACCGCTACAAAAGCATAAAACTAAACAGTTTATTCTTCCTCGGTGGTTTGCGAGCGAGTTAGTTCCCACCGCGTTTCAGCATCGGCTGATAATCTGCAGCTGCAGCCTCTCACTCGGGTCAGACCTTAAGTGTGCTGCTCAGAGATAATGGCAAGGCTAAAGCTATTGATTTATGTCCCGGCTGCCTTATGGTCTTCGCAGATACTGGAGACACACAGACACTGCATGCCGAGCACTCTTTGTAAGTGTTCATCAAGGTGTCCTGGATGAGTATTGTGATGGATAATACTGAATATTACTGAAAAATAAGAGGTGGGTGTGGGTAATTAGGTCTCCGGAAGCACCGAGGGAAACTCAAATGAAGTTGGAGCGGAACTCAAACACACTGCATAACCAAGCATGGAAGGAGCGAAAGTATCCGGTGATGATGACGTTTTTCTGCTTAACGTTTGACGTGACGATACCGAGCAGCTTTTAGACGGTTTGTGACTCAATGCATTTCCAGTCAGAGACTGGTTCATGGTTGCAAAACACTTAATTGCCCTGTTTAAGCTAACTGCTAGGCTGCGGGGTTCTGGCAGTAGCATTGATTTAAAGCAGGGCAGTGTGGGCACCAACCTGACGGCACAACCGTCAAGTGTTTAAAGAGAAAGATCCCAGAGCAGCTGAGCAAAGGAGGTGTCGAGTGAAGTTTTGCAGTGAAATAGGAAAATATTAATCAATCTGCAGAGATCGTCGCGTCTGGTTTTGTGCTTCTTAATTGTCACGTACATTTTTAAATGGTTCCAACACACAGATTAGGGAGATTTAATCAAAATAAAGAAGTTGCAACGCAGTAATACGAGGTAAAAAGTCAAAATTTGTTCCCAGCTATGATTTTATCTTCAAAGGAGCAACATGTGAGTTAAAGAAGTCATTATACGATTCAACATTAATGATATAAAACATAATTTCTGTATGGATCACTTTGTATTTGTATGGCCTCATGAAAATCTGGCATCAACCTATTTCATCAGCTTGGTTGTTTTTATTATTTCTAATACTAATAATAACAATAACTAAACCTGCGCTTTCGTCAACGACAGCAAGAGTATTTCACTGAAAAGCCCCCAATCCCCTGTGTTGAACAAACAATCCCCCTTCATTGAACTCCTCAGATTAAATGTAAAGTTATGTCTGAAAAACAGTTTTTTATTTTTTTCAAAGTTAAATATAATATATACAAGATAGATGTCCCTGAATCAATTCTTATGGACTAAATCGCACTAAGTGTCCAGAAAAATGTTTTTTTCGTACAAACGCTCCCACTTTTGAGTAAAATATTAACTACACGAGTAAAAATATGATATATACAAGATCTATTCGATTCATACTCACTACATTTGGTCTAAATCGGACCAACGGTTAAGAAGATTTGGCCTAAAAACGTTTTAGGGATGAGCTCCCCCTAGTGTCAGAAAGATATAACCGACCTTTTTCCCAAAATCTTACCAGTTCTTCCTTGCCCCAAGGTCAATGTAGGTATAAAATTTGAAATAGTTTTTGAGTTAAATGCACAAAACGGTGCTTCCCCCTAGCCAGAAAAATATGAACTATTCCAGTAAATATGATGACATATGAAAACTTCATTTTGTTAGGATTAACACTCGACATCTAGAAGAGCGTCACAACAATTTATTCAGTTATATTCAACTCGCCACACGGTAAATTAATTTTGCCTGTAAAAACAGTTTGTCAAATTTAGTCGCATTGATTCTACATTAATGAACATTTATTTTCGGCTTTAAAAACGTAAAATTAACTTTGTACTTAATCATTTATTTTCTATAAAGCCATCTTAAGTGAGGTTATGGCGCACCTCAGCAGCTGCAGCGATGGAGTTGTAATGACGAGATCTCCAGCAGGAGAGGGTTTGGAGACTGCTGGCTGTGAAAGCTGATCTGGATTAGATCTGGTTTAGAGGGTCTTGACAAGTCAAAATAAACTTTAGGCATCTCCCCTTCAACCCTCGCTTACAAATGCCACGGTATTCCTGCCCTGTTTCAGCAGCAATAATATTACATAAACAGAGATTACAGCAGATTAAGGGGGTTCAAAAACCCGACTGACGACCTGCTGAAGAATCCAAACCGGACCGTTGTGTCCCTGGGGTCCCTGGAGTGGGTTCGTCATGGAATCAGCAACTTCTCACATCTTACATTTGTTGCATGTATACTTTGAGTTTGGCTTTCAAGTAATGCGTTTCACTCTAGTACAACTTCAAATTTAGGATTTGAACATTCAAGAAGAAGAAAACTATCTCAATCGGACAAAATCGGTCTCGGCCGATCAGAATTTATAAAAATCCGTGAAAGAAATTTCATGTGGTCCAACTGTAGTAATAAAGTAGATACATTTCCTCTATAGCAGATAATGTAGTCAAGTTACCTCATCCTGTAACATTTACAGCAGTAACGTACTCTAGGTTCCCACATTAATGCAGCGATGGTTATATTCATCCAAAACATCCTATAATAGTAAACCACAGAGAGAGAGACCGTCTCACTGCCCAAAACTTACTTTTGCTTTTGGATACTTTTAGTGCGTTTTGCTGATAATACCTTCAATTAAGTGAGGTTTTGAAGGGTTTGTATGTGCCTGTGCGAGTGTGCGTGTGCGTGTGCGTGTGTGTGTGTGTGTGTGTGTGTGTGTGTGTGTGTGTGTGCTATTGGGAGAGAAACTTGAATCCTGGTTTGTCATCCCGGGACAGACAGTCCTTTCCCCAGGGAGACACATTTTGCCCTGAAAGGAGAAATGAATACAGCAGCTAACCTCCACTCTCCTTTCTCTCCGACTCCTGTTTTCCTCTCTGTACCTTTCCCTCTGTGCAAACACTAGTCACTCACATCTTCTCTCCTACGAAGGACATTAAGGCGATAAACGCCTCGGAGTCAGAGAATGTCTCAATCATCTGTTTCTGGACATATCTAGCCATCTTTTCCTCAACCAGATGATCTTTCCCAAACAAGTCACCACTAAGCACGGGACGGTGGATCCACCTCAACCCCAGAGCTGCAGCTGAGGTGGAGAACAAAAGGAAAGAGAATTTTCCTAGAGGCATAAATAGAGCGTGGCGCTATTATCAGTCATCCTCAGCAGCGAAAATCAAGTTCCTCCTACTCCGATTTCTCTCCTCTGCTTGTCTTCTGTATCACACTTGGTGGCTAGCGAGTAGCAAACCGCTCAGTGGAAATATAAAGCCACAGCAGAGGACAAGGAGGTTAAAAGAGTTGCAGCAGAATGTGGCGGGGCCACCTAAAGAGACGTCAGGACACACGCCAGATATGAAAGCGGAGGACCGACCTCATGATATTAAGAAGATGAAGCGATAAACAACCCAGAGCCCAGGCAATAAGAGAGAGACAGAGTTATGCATCTAGTTTTTATGACTGTAAATGAACTAAATAGCCTAAATATTTAACCCCTTCACATTTTTAGGGACAAATAAACATAACTCCCTGCAAGCGGCAAACCCAATTTGTGCAGCTGTGGATGGATCGTAACAACCTTCACACGCAAAAAAGTTCAAACGGGCCTTAAGCGTAAAATGAAATATTTACATTTGACTTTCCGTTGCAATTCTAAACATTCTTTTTTTCTGATTCCCCACCAAGGCGGTCTGATGAGTATTTATCTGCATTTCTAACAACAATTTTCATACAGTAAATGACATTTATGTAATGGAAAGTATTATTTTCTCTCGTCCACTTCAGAAAAATTTATTAATTAAACTCTGGACCAAATTTTTTTCACGTATATGAAGCCCTTACCGAAATATTTTGTAGAGATACTTAGTAATTGACTCATGTCTGAGTTACTGCCAGCCTATAAATCTACCAACAACTCCAACAAACTCTCTGAGCATCTCTGAAATACTCTTTAGCCAGCCATCTCCTGCGCCTTCCACTTCAGCGTCACTGGTCAGCCCACCCAGCCCCCAGCTCCACCCCCAAGAGAACATCGAAAGAAGGTGCCGAAACTGAGCCACAAGCTCAACCCAAAAGAAAGATCAAAGGAACCAAAGGATCAAAGGCAGTAATAGCCACATTGTGATGCAAATTCTCCAAACTGGTTATCATTATATTTTATTTTATTTCAAATGTTGTGAAGCACGTAACATCTCCAAACTTTAAACACCTCTAGGATATGCCAAAATCTACCGCTGGTTAAAGTTTCATTCAAATCTGTCCTGTAGTTTTTCCGTAATCCTCCTCGGCGACGGATACCAACCCATCAGGTCTGTGTGGAAGACAGGAAAGACAGAGGCAGTGAGAGAGGGGAAGTCAATAAGAGAATGAGAAATCATATTCCCGCTCAGGACGGAAGGGGAGGGGAGATTGATGGAGGGGGAGCAAGAAAGTGGTGGGAGAACAGAGGCATTTGTGCCATAAAGGAATGTTAATGGAGCAGAATTTACACAAACCGGTGAGGCGAACAGATCAAATAATAAATGGCAGCGGTAAACGGAGGACAAGCATCCAATCTGAAGTGCACTGCTGGTTAGAAGAGACACAGCAACTGCTCTCCTTTCACTGCTGTATGGTGTCACTGCCCTTTCTCTCTCACTTAGTCATCAATACAATCACATCCGTGTGCCAACAGAAAAGCAAACGACAAACAAAAAGCAAACAACAGACAAAAAGCAAACAACAGACAAAAAGCTGGTTTGTGATTTTCTTTACCACCACCATTATTAATGAAGACAAAAATGTCGGGACCAAGCAGGTCAGTGGCTCTGGAGGATGCCGGAGAGGGCTGATTGCAGCCATAGCGGATTTTGTGTGGTGTTATGGAAAAAAACCTGCTAAATCAGTTCACATGAAGCAGGTGAGAAAGATTAGCCGGTTTGGACCGGGTTCAGAGAGGAAGGGGGAAACTGCAAGGATGGACAAACAGCAGGAACACATTCAATCAACAAAATGTCCAGGCTAAACGGGTTTAAAATGTCAGAACGGCAATTCATTATTAATGAAAAGCCCGCTGGCTGCGTTCTGTGCACAGAACGGGGAGCAACCAAAATGTGTGAGGAATTAAACATAGCCATATTTATATAGATATATTTCAAACCAAACCATCCGTGGAAAGGTTACAGGGAGCATGTGAGTCCTGTTGAGGGTATCTCCCGCCACATCTATAAATAATGTGGCTTTTAGGCTGGAGCTTTCATGAACGTATACAATCACCGATGCTTATGCCATAAAAGGTTAGCATGAAATCATTCCCACACCACGTGGAGAGCAAAGGGAGAGGTAGGATCTGGTACCTTTGGAAATTTGGGAAAGGCCTTGTGTCAGAACTAAGGCAGGGTTCTCCCCGACGGCGTCCCATTATTTTCAAAAAGTTAGTGTCTGCATCCCTTCATCAGTTTTCTTTTTTAAAAGCGTGAATGATAATGTTTCATTATTCAAACTTGAACTCGTAGATCCTCTCGTACGTCAAACCTCCGGAGCTTAAGATCTCAAACCCTACGAGACACAATCATTCCCTAATACACCTTACATGTCTTTAATAGACTTTTAACCCTCTGGAGACCCGGGTTCTGGTTCGGGTAAGTCTTTATATGCCGCGTTGAATAACATTAAACAACTTGGACTCAGCCTTGGAGATGAGGTGAGGCGCCAATACATCCAGAGGGACATCGGAGTGGATCAGCTGCTCGGACATCTGATCGGGACGCCTCCCTCTGGAGGTTTTTCAGTCATGTCCAGCTGGGGGGGGGACCTCAGGACAGACCCAGAGCCCGCTTGAGGGACTATATATTGCGTTGCAGTGGGGAGGGACGTCTGTAAATCCTTTAATAGTCCCTTCATGGACCTGCTGCCAACGCGACCCGATCCAGGATAAGCGGATTAAAGTGGATGGAACGGACGGATGGATAATATTAAACAAACCGGTGTTTGGTATCATTTTCTGGAGTACAACATCACCTCTATGACCCGCTAGTTAGTTTTTCAATTTGATAAAGTATTTGTTTACCGAACTCAAGAACATGTAGGGCTAAGAATCATGCCGGAGACATTGACATGTAGAAGGTTATTTAATGTGGCGTTAGAGGGTTTGGGGTTTGAGTTAGGGTCCGTGCCAGTTCTTTTAAATTCAAGTACAAATGTAGAGTTTACAACATTATGAAGTCATACTCACAGGATATAGTTTCGCTTGTTCGGTGACTGGAAATGTACAATTTCCAACCAAAAGGTCTTAAATTGAAGCAGCTGACCCCAAACTTTTATCCCAATATGGGAAAACTTTACTTTCTTTCAACGCAGTAAAAACTTTTTGTCAACCCCTTCCTTTTCTGGTAAACTCTGGTAAACACAGCTTCAGTTTGTTAACACAGAAAAACAAAGAAATAAAAAAAACTGAATCAGCTGTTTCGGCAATTTCCCAAGAGCAAAATAGGTTTTTGTTTAAGTCACATAGCCCTCGAGTGGCCAAAGTAATTATGATGGGAGCAAATAAGGAAGTCGGACAGCGTTATCGTACGGTGATAAAGTCCATAAAGGAGGTCAGGGTAGATCAAAGGGTCATCAAAACACTCAGACTTTGAGTTTGTTTTCCAGTTTCAAGCCTACAGTCAGCGCTGCTTTCTCTTAACCATAATCGCTCCTGAACCGTAACCGCCACGATGGTTCCGCCACGCCAGGACCGGACTTATTTCAACCCAACCTGATTTTCCTTAATCCAATTACGTCACCTTCATGCCTAAGTCCAAACTTTAACCAAACAGTCGTTACACTCTAACACTCATTTATTATATCTCCGAAAAGTCTGGGATATTATGGAGACATCTTTGGGAAAGCTCAGTTGCAAATTTCCACCAATAAGGGAGCTTTATCTCCAAATGTTCGCAGGCCATAATTTCTCAACCATTTGTTCGATTTCAGCCAATTTGAGAGCATAAGTAGTTCTGTCTTGTATGAATCATATTTTACTCACTAGGAGGACTCTTTTCTATGAAAAACACTGTTTTTCTGACTTACCTTCCTAACAGTTGGTCAGATTCAGTCCAAATTTGGTTGAGATGAATCGACCAGAGGAGTTCTGTCTGGTATTAATCATGTTTTACTCTCTAGGGGGAGGGTTGTTTTTTATTCTCCAAAGAAAAATACTGTTTTTCAAACATAATTTCCTAACCCTTGATCTAACTTCTATTTGTCATATTTATATTGCACATACCACAGTTTTTTGACCGTTCCATCCAAACCACCTGACGACTGACACATTTAAAAAAGGACTTCAAACTTTCCTTTTTAGCAGAGCCTATAACTTTAATTAACATTGCTGCTTTTTTGGTCAGGTTTTCATATAGTTTTTTTTATTTTTTTTATTGATGCTTTTATCTTCTTTTACTTTGTAGCACTACTTTGATCCAAATGTAAAGTGCGTTGTAAATTAAATGTATTATTATTATTATTATTATTACCTGTGAGATTATGTCCAAGAGTGGCTCATATATCATATAATAGATAACACAAAGAGAGCTATCTAGTATATATATATATATATATATATTATTTCACTTTAATAGTTCATATTTCACTCACTAGGGGGAGATTTTTGTGGAAAAACACAGTTTCTCATCATCCGATTGTGTCTACATTCCACTCATATATAGACACAAGGAAATCTGTCTTGTTTTATCACTGAGCGCAGAACAAATAGTTAATTGTATTTAACTTCATTATTGAGTCAGTATGGGATCTGATCTTAGAGCAGACGGTTGAATTCATAGAAATAGTTAGGTTGAGTCAATATAAACGGTTTGAGATTATTGATGAGTCACATTTAGTTTCATTCTGAGGGATTGCTTGTGCAACGCAGGGGATTGGAGGCTTTTTGGGGATAGTCCATTACGGTCAAGGACGATAGTATAGGCCTGGTTTTGCAAAAGCTTTCAGAATTTTGAAAACACTAAACGAACAATAATGTCACTAGGCATTATCCGTTGTTTTCCTCAGGCTTGATAAATCCCCTGTTCAGAACCACAGATGACCCGGTTCTCTTGTTTCTGCACTCTGGAAGGATTTAACAAGTACTTGGAAAGAGCTTCCACTTCAACGTGCTGATAGATACTACAATGCTCGACCTCCATGTTCAAATGTAATAATTTCGCTCCAAATCCCTGCTCCTCCTTAATAAGACATCAATAATACATGGCCGGTGTATTTTCATCCTCGGAACCAATCAATCACCCTGACCGGTCAGTGTTCTGTCGTGACGGCTTTTTCTGTCCATACATGAGCTCTATTACGCTGTTTTCAGCTTCTAGCTAACCGAACCAGAGATTATGATGCCAAAGACATAACAGACATAACACCGCTCCTTGACTTCACACAGCGCCGGTGTTAGTGTGGACTCAGTAATATGACCTGATTGGGACTGGTAGCCTCATTTTAGACTGGGGTTGCTTGGCTCCGAAAGACCTCCTGCTGGGAGGAATTACTACAGACAAACAGACAGACTCATGTGATGGGTCTATATGTGGCACTGCATATTGTGGAAATGAGTAAGAGGTCAAAGGTGAGGGGAAACACTGAAACTGATCCCACTGATAAACCCACAGGGCAGGTTTACACACAGACGTGCCGCATGCATAAACACACATACAGGTGACGGGAATATTAGCGACTACGGACAACCGACATAACTAAACAGTTGTTTTGTATCATTGTAAATTGGAATATATTAGAATACATTTGGAGTTTTGAACTGGTGTTTGGACAAAAAACAAGATATTTGAAAATGTCATCGCCTCTAGAAAAAGTACTCCTCTAGAAAAAGTACTCAGAGGCACAACTGTACCCGAGATTTAGAAAAAAGATTTCTCCATCAATGTCTGAGTTATTGCCAGCCTCTAAATCTACCAACAACTCCAACAAACTCTCTCAAATACTGCTGTAGCCGCTCTTCTCCTGCGCCTTCCACTTCAGCCTCTCTGTTCAGCCCACTGAGCCCCCAGATCCTCCCAAAAAGAAAGAGTTGTAGTGTTACATCACTACACCAAATGGCTCATCATTTTATGTAATTTTTTATGTGTCGTTGCCAAAGTTTAATCACCTCTAGGATATGCCAAAAAACTTCCTCTGGGTAAAATTCCATGCAAATCATTCCATTAGTTTTCCCTAATTCTGCTCACAAACAGAGAATAACAAACAAACAAACAGAAAGACAGACAAACGTACAGGAGTGAAAACATAACCTCCTTGGCAGTGGTAATTAAAGAAGTTAATGAAATATGTCTAATCTCTCCACAGTTAACTTTTCTATTCTCACTATTCTGGCCTATGACCCTTCAACCCACTAAGTTCAAAGGAGATCCATTCCGTGTTTTTCATACAACCGTCTATACACACCAACCAACAGAAGTAGTGGTTGAAAAGATAAGTTAGTCCAGTGGAGTTAAAACTGATACCATCAAGCATCGGGTAGAATCAGACATGTGTTCTTACTGGGTCCACTGGTGTTTGTGTAAACCATGATGGACTTCGCCGGGTCAAAACAAACAGAACATCCCTCCTACTGTAGATTAACAGCAGGTGAAACCAGAGCCGGGGGATTCAACTATGATCCAGGGGTCTTCCCCGATTGATGGAAGGGGCAGTAACAGCACCGGCAGCACTTAACATTTCAAACGGCCCATGCAGTGTTTGAACCAGCGCCTGGAAAAAGAGCGTAAGAACGGGCGGCGCTTTCAGAGAATCACAGACATCGTCTCTTTTAACAAGTTCCTGCATTTCCCCTCCATCTGGCTTTGTTCTTGGCAGAGAGGAGAGGAGAGGAGAGGAGAGGAGAGGAGAGGAGAGGAGAGGAGAGGAGACGAGGGGAGAGGAGAGGAGAGGAGGGGAGAGGAGAGGAGAGGAAAGGAACTCAGCACAGGCGTCCGCTTGAACGCGAGTCTTTGAAGAAGTGTCCCGCGCACTGGAGAGGGTCGGCATGCAGATGTGAAACAGTTTAGAAACATGAAACCTGAAGCATTTAGAGGGCAGTGACTCCAGAGAAATCCGTCTCTCTGAGGATTCATCGTCTGTGCAGCTGTGACAGCTGAAGAACGTGGCAGAACATAAGTGGTGGCCGTGGAGTCGTGACAACGGAGACCTGCGTCGGCCCTCTTCCATACGCACTCCAACACACACCTGTGCGGAGAGGTTCTGTGCGGAGAGGTTCTGTGTGGAGAGGTTCTGTGGAAGCGGCGCATCTGTTCCAACATCCTCCGTTCCAGCGAAAGACTAATTAAAGCATCAAGGGAAGTTAGTACAGCGACCCATGCAGCGGTTTGGCGGCTCTATTTCATCACAACAGGTCAATGCAACCGTAGCTGAGCTTCATGGCGTTCAACATTTGGGGGGTAAAGATCTCTGAGTGCATCACCTTTTTTTTGATTAATCGCACTCAACACACACAGATACTGTACAAATGTGCAGCCAAACAATATTCGTTCTGTTAAGATGGCAACTTGAAACGGGCATCTTTGAGGTGGTGGCATCTGAAACATGACCTTGGCACCTCCGTTCCCCCCAGCCCTCCTCTAGAGGAGATCAACCACAACAAATACCATTCTCCCTGACACCAAGTAGTGTCAGGGAGAATGTCACGTACGGCTACCACGACCAGAAGCCATACCTCCTAATTAGGAACACGGGGTGGTGGTGGTGGTGGTGGTACATGACGTGTACAATCTTCTGGAGAAAGGGTCAGTCTGTGCTCACTAAGGTGCAGACAGTACATGATGAGGGTCGGTCTGCGGTGGGATTTCCCTCCGTTATAAACACATGATGACATCGGCAGGGAGACGGCTGTGCTTGTTTAAACAATGACACGGAAAACTCATGCCGCTCCAAGAAGCTCCCACACATAACTGCACACCCAGTGCCAGGCCCAGCTAGATGGCAGCTGCCGGCGCACTTCACTCTAGAAGTGACTGAAACGTAATGAAAACCTAGTAAACGGAGTGAACTTTGACTTCTGGTGTGACTTATCATTCACCATGACAGACCTGTCACTCACAGCCAGAGCGTTCTGGTTGTATAATCACTTATCGGAGGCACATTCAAGCAAAAGGCAGTTTGGGTCGGGACAAATAACGGCTGTGTGTGTTTTCACATGTAAGGCCTGAGAGGTCTGACGGAGTGAGCTCTTGCTTTTCCTACGTTTACATGTCGTATATACATTATTGAACATATGGCACGCATGCACTTTAACTTCCCTGAAAACAGCCTTTCTACGGTTCAGAGATGGGCGGGGCTTTACTTGGATTCTAGGGATTATCATTCATCCTTTATAAAACTCACATCACATGATCAAATCTTTTCTGTCTTTGTTTTTTTGAATCTAGACACTATTTATTTAACCTGCGAGGAAAGCGTTCACTCAACACCCTCGCCTGAAAACACTGATTTCAACAAAACGTTCCAAACACATCATTCACCGCTCTCCATCATTTCAGCTTCCGAAGATTAAATATACAAACTACTTCCTAATACAGTTTTGTTTGTTGTTGTTTTTTTTAAATGGCTGAATCAGCAGAAGTGAAAAATGTTTGCAAAAGGATTTGGACTCTTAAGCAAGGAAATTACCCCCTGTGGATTTGGACAAACATCATTTTTAATCCCTGCTGAAGATGGAATCAGAGGGATTTGAACACAAGACCTCGTGTTGTGATGAAGAACGGCTCGTGACCATACTAACGAGGCAAGTCTCTTGGTTAATTGGAATACTGATGTAATAATAGCTGGCTGACCCCAGCACAGGAGTTTATTATGGTCTGTCATGTGCGGATTGTCATCGCGGATTAACGTCACGAGACTTTTAAAACATATTCCTAGAGAATAAAGTTGAATAATTGAGAAACATTTGGAGATTAAAAACTCGACTTTGTCCCAAACCTTTTATAACAAGAAATGGAGACGGACACACTTACATGAATGCATGGTAGATGAAGGCGAATCCTCTCGGTCGTTCCAGCACGTTGTACAGACAGTTCTGCAACTTTCTGAACCGTTTGCTTGAAGCGGACGCGCCGGCCCGGGGTCCCGGCGGACCGGGCAGCGGGGTTCCCAGCAAACCTGTGCGGTGAGACGGGTGTCCGCGCTCCGGGGTGGACGGCTCGCTTTTCTCCGTGTGGACAGCGGTGAGGGCTACGAACTCTACCCGCCTGTCGTCGCCCGAAGCCGGGGGCGCCAGCATTCTGATGCCGCCGTTATTGGACGGACTTCCTAACATCTTGAGACTGAGACGATCAAACTACATATGATCCGTGAGCAAAGTCCCGACCCGCTCATAGTCTGATCTGCCTTCAGAATTGGACCGAAAGTAGTCTAACGGTCCATAAAAAGAAATTAAAAAAAAAAATAAAAATCGGTTACGATTTTAAAAGTTATCTGCGAATCAGAAAGAAAAGATGCACGACTGAGGGACAAGTGCCTCGCGCAGGGACGTGACCTTCAGCGATCATTTTAAGGACTCATATAAGGACTCATAGGAGGGAGAAGTAATAAACGGCGTGCAGAGAAGTCATAACCTAACGTGTGCACCGACAACTGGAGGGGAAAAGAAAGTTGAACCTCTAACTACCTGCCATCACTTCATCTGGGTAAAAAGCGCAGCTAGAAAGGACCGAGAAGGAGCGCGCGCTGGTGGCGCGGTGGATCTACTGAACCGACGATCCAACATTTACACCGGATCATCAGGACTGAGCCGGTCTGTAGTTTGGATTGAGTGAGTGAGACTCGCCGCGGCCGCTATCATCCGCCTGCTTCCCCCTCCTTGTGCGTCGCTCGGGTCCAGCGCTCCTCCGCTCCTGCAGGCGGGGTGGAGCGCGCAGAAACGAGGACCATCGGAATGATGTCCAGAATCACAGGAGATCAACTCTCAAACTTCCAAACACACGTCCGGATAAACACCTGCCGATGTTTGCATTAAGTGTGCAAGTGCTTACATCGCCGAAACACCCCCCCTTCTCTCTCTCTCTCACTCTCTCTCTCTGTCCAACTCTACCTCTCTCTACCTCCGATTAGCGCTGCTGCGGAGAGACGCTTCGCTCGCGGGATGCACGCGGAGACTGTGTGTGTGTGTGTGTGTGTGTGTGTGCGTGTGTGTGTTAAGTGAAGCTCTCCCGGAAGGATAAGAAAGTTTCAAATAGCAGCGATGATTTCGAAGAACACTTTTGCGCGTATGTGCTTAAGTGCAGCTTAACTTTTACAAAAAAAGGAAGAAGAACTGTCCTTGGAAGTTGGATCTGAAGCAACTGGACTGATGTTTGGACTTGAAACGTTTCACCTCTGGTCCACGAAGCTTCTGAAGTGCCAGACGACTAGTGGGGTTCAGGTATTTCATTTTCCGTCGGTGTTTCAAACACGTGCTTTAAGTATCAAACTTAAAGAGTCGTACTTGTCGTTGGGTTTACAAGCATCTATACTTGTAGATGATCGGTTAACCGAATACCGCCAGTATAAGTAGTATTCGGTTAACCGATCATACCTTACGTGGCTGTATATGAGTCGTGCCTTGTCAATTGAAATGACGGTAAAAATGGACAAATGGCAACAATGAAAGACTGTAAGATTCGAAACAGTTTGTCACTGTTGCAGACTGATTTATGAGTTACTATAAATCCAAAATCCACTGAAATAGTCCAAATATTTACACTTTGAAAATTGGTGGCAGAAATTACAGTAAATTCTGTTGGATTTCAGGAGCAGAAAAAGTATCCTAAATTATAAAACAGTATATCACTCTAGCGGAAATGGTGAGTTTCCCTAAGTCAATAACTAGTAAATAACTTTATTTTTTACAGTCATAACATGTGAAAACACAGAAATGGCAATTATCATAAAAGTACAAGAACTAGTAATAGTAAGTAATGTACCTGTATTATATATGTGTTAAATAATTCTGATTTCAAATTTAAATAAAGTCTCATTTACTGTCATTTTGATGTAAATATTTTAGTGTTAACCGGTTGACACTGTAAGTTTTTTTCATGGTAATTTACCGTAATGTCATGTACATGGCCAACGTATTTTTTACGCTGAAATTTTACCAACCATAGCTGCTGGTATTTTACCATAAATGACACTGTAAATGCTCCTTTATAGTGTTCGGAAGCCTTTTCTGGAGAGAGAGAGAGGTGAAACGTCTTCACGTCTAAACAGAAGTCCAGTTGCTGGGATTGACCTTTCAAGGATCGACACGACCTGGAAGAGTGAGAAAATCAACACGGACAAGAAGGATTCACTCTCTAAAGCCCTCTGAGAATAAGAGTTTTTAGTTAAAGTAACCAAAGAATAATGTGTCTTTGAAATGAAAAAGTCACTGGTGAGTATTGTGGGCGGGGGACTGGAGTCCGAGGGGTTTGGGACGGCAGAAACAGGTGCAGGGGGGAAAAAGCAGCAGAGCATAGCC
The DNA here is from genome assembly GCA_037951165.1 of Lophius americanus. Lineage (NCBI taxonomy): Eukaryota > Metazoa > Chordata > Actinopteri > Lophiiformes > Lophiidae > Lophius > Lophius americanus. The sequence goes on from JBBDHG010000344.1 coordinate 36,339, forward strand.
TCCCTGCTTTCTAAATCTATGTGTGTGACACACAGGCGTGACTCAAATACTGGCGTTATGGAGCAATATGCCCCAGAGGGAGATCACCTGTCACACGGGCTTCTGGGGAATGCATGGTGGCAGTGATCTAATAGTTCTAATTCGGTTAAAACAGAACCACCAGGACTGATGGAGCACCTGGAGGTGTTGGACATTAGCTTCACGGTAACCGAGGGAAACGGTGTGATTGCGTCTACATAAAATAAAAAATGCAAAACGATGTAGAATAATAGACAGACAACCCTCAAGACATCTTTGTCATGTTTCCAAATGCATAAACAGATCCTTGAAAGTTAAACACCCCACAGATGTTTACATGTGTGACATCACCGACAGCATATCTATGTTTTGTCTAGGGGAAAACGCACCGATTGTTTTATAGCTCTTTCAACATAAAAGTGCACTTTGAACTCACACACCCTGTTCTGTTCCTGTACTTTGAGCTATTTGTCAAGATTTAATATCTATAGTGCACATCAAAAAACCAGACGCCCGTCTTCACCCAGGCCCAGGGGTCCCTCTTGAGACCCTTTGATGTCCTCGCCAAGAATTTAAAAAAAACAACAACCTGAAAATAATCATTTCTTTGCGTCTTTTATGTTTTTGATGGCATTTATTAATTGAATATCTTAGATAATCTAAATTTATCACAAAACTTTTCAACAACACTCCATTTTTCTGCTGTAAATTAATCAAGCTCAAGTTAGTTTCATCACAATCCATCAGATAGTTTATACATAACAGAGATAAGGGGTTAAAAAGGCAGCGAACGAGGTTAAAGAAAAACACCGCTTTACCCAGATCCCCCTCCAAAATGGAATAAATTCATAATTTCATAATGTTCCATCCTTCCACTGAGTTTCATTTAAGTCGAACAAGCAGTTTTTATGTAATCCTGCTGAATGAGATCAATCTTGAAACTGTCATATGTTATTCAAATAGTTCAGATTTTACTCACAGGGGGAGCTTTCTTATTAAAAACAATGTTTTTTGGACGTAACTTCCAAACCGTCGGCCCAATTTATGCCAAATTTTGTGCATATGAATCAATAAGAGGAGCTCCATCTGGTTCAGTGACTCACAACTGGTGGGTTGCGACCCGGACCCGTTTTCAGTGGTTCTCGGGCCTTTACCTTGGCAAAAGAGAAAAAAGTGCTTCAATTTGATGGGTTTTTTTTTAATGCAGCTGAGTTTAATAATGCCCTCTAATGCTAATTGACACCCGCCATTTCAGAGCATAGAAGAAGTCCCACAAAGCTTGTTTTCATAAGCTGATATTCTTTACTATCTCCGGTACAAACTACACCATCTTCTCATTAAATAAATATGAGACGGTGAGGATTTTCCTGCCTTTGAAGTCGCGGCTTGTCATTAAAGGGTGAAGGTGGGCCCCGATCCAGACCGGTTGAGAACCACTGATCTAGTTTGTATCATATTTGACTCTAATAGTTCATGTTTTCCCCCTTCTGGAGCCTTTCAAATTTAATTTGAGGAGATCAATCAGGGTAATTGCTTGTACAACAACGGGGATACACCCATGCCGTCGGGGACGAAAGTGTAGGCCTAGTTGTTTTTGTAGTTCCCAGTATCAAATGGGCCTTAATGTATATGTTTAGTTTTTACATAGCATGTATACTTCTTGTGCATTGTCTACATAACGTCTGTGTCGTAATTGACGCCGGCAGCCGGAAAGGAAATTCCTCTGGCGTTGAAACCTACTTGCACAATAGATGACAATGAGCCTGAAGAAAAAACTTGCACACATGTTGTCCTCTATCGTCAATCTGTATACCAATGTCATGCGTTCACCCCGTGCGAGTTTTACCCTTCCATAGCAACAGCAGAGAAAGGTTACTCATGTTAACTATGTCAGTCCTGTCCATAGTGGCACACAGACAGGAACGACCACAGGTCCGCGGACTGACATGTGGGAATGAACCTGGAGTTTCTCTTAAGTGACAAATCTAGATATTCCCCTTGGCCCAGTCCCATTACATAACTTAACACTCTTTACTTAGCTTGTCACACACAGACTAATAGTGTTATTGTTGGCTATAAACTGGACTCAGGTGCTGACAGCTGTACTTCTTACAGCGACGTGTTGAGATGGACTGTCTGTGGTTAACGAGTCAAATAAGTCTAAAAACGTTAAGCGACGTTTTTTCTGTTTCAGCTGAAGAAAAAGGTTATTTTTCCTCATAGATTATTTGTATTTTTTTTTTTTTCTTCAATAATCTGACAAATGATTTAATCTGTAAAATATTCATTAGCGGTCCCAAACAGGTCAATTAAAAATGGAACATTTCAGATGTTAGTGAATAATGTGAGTTTTTTTACATGTTTTTTTTTGTGCCAGAGTAATAATGTAAACTCACAAGACACAAAATCCCGTGACATGAAACACAGAAAGCAGTAATTCCACATTTGCGTGACACGATTCATAGGAACCCTAAAAATGTTGCAGGTGACAGCACTGAAGGACAGCGACAACAAACATTCTAGCCATGACTACAGCTGCGGGAAGCGGAGTGTGCTTAACTCCTGTTTCCATTTGCACAATTTTAAAAACTCAAACCATGATACAAACAGATCATCTTACCACACAACGCCCGTCTGAGGTTCCAGGCGTCTGAATTGGTGCCCGGATATGAGATTTATTTTAAATCAAATTCGAAACCGGCTGACAGGCACAAATTGGTTGTTGGTTTCTGCTTCCGGGCATTAACTTAATCCAACTCACTCAATTCACGACGCCGTTAAGTGGTTGTTTATTTCAGTCGTGTTATGAATTATCGGCGTGAAACTGGCGCGTGTTCCATTCTGGATTACTCGCTGAGAGAGTATTTGAGAAACATAAACCGCCGATATTTAATTCATCAATAAGACCCTTGACTTTTAAGTGTGTTTTGATTGACATTGTGGAAAAACAGGTCGGGGTGTTTTTAAGCAGAGGTGTATCTTTCAGCCTTCTACGAATATTAACGTAAATATAGACGACATGAAGAGTCAAAGGTCAGGGGATCAAATCTGAGAAGAGCTAGGCCGATGAAGTCATCCCGACAGCGAGGGTGTATTTCCGAAAGCCCCCAATCCCTTTCGATGTACGAGCAATCCCGCTGATTGAACTTCTCAAATTAAATGTGAAGTGATTTCCACTGTAGGCTGAGTAGAATACAAACTATTAGATTAAAATACGATTTATAAAAAATAGATCTCCTACAGTTGATTCATGTGATTTGGATTAAATCAGATCAGTGGCTGAGAAATGATGGCCTTAATACATTTGGAGATAAAACTCCCCCTAGTGTCAGAAATATATAACCAATCTAGCCAAACATCGATCCAGTTCTTCCTCGCGCTCAAATATATGGGGGATCTAAACTTTGAAAATGATCAATGAAATAGCTTTTGAGTTATTTCCAGAAAAGAGTGTGTAAGACATGAAGTACTTCAGTAAAATATTATATTTACTACATGGATATCCTGGAGTCGATTCATATACACCCAATTTGGACTAAATCGGACCAACAGTTGGGAAGTTATGCCCTAAAAACAGTTTTGTTGGAAATAGCTCCCCCTAGAGAGTAAAACATGAATCATAAAATATTATTTATACTAGATAGATGTCCTCGAGTCAATTCATATGCACCAAATTAGGATAAAATCAGACCAATTCAAAAAGACTAAGGCGATGCAGCTCCCCCTAGGGTCAGAAATATATACCTGATCCCACTCAAAATCAATCCAGTGCTTCCTCACACTAAAGTCTATATGGGCATAAAATTTCCATAAAATAGTTTTTGAGTTATCGCATTCAAATCCCCGACTTTTTCCGGGATATAATTAGGCTCACATAATGGTCGAGTCTAATGGAGCCACAATGAAAGACGTGATTTAAACAACAACACGATCATATCCTGTACTGGGAATCCCCCATTACAACCCCGCTCTTATTCTCCGTTAGGCCTGGTTTCGTATCCTCCTTCAGTTCCCCTTGCCTCTCCTCTTCGTCTGTCACCAGTCTAAACCAGGCTGAGGGGTGGACAAAGGAAGACGGTGTTGACAGACATCCTGCCCTGCTCTCGCTGTCTGGGATTTAGCCTACATAAGAGTTCGACCAAGGCAGAACCACTCGCCCCCTCTTTCTATTACAGTACCAGCCCCGCTCCAGTGTTATTTGCATCCAGCAGTCAACACTTAGAACTGGGTGGAGTATCCAATGTGGCCTTTGGGATAAGGGCTGCCCCTGTGACAACACACAACAGCTGAGCAATGCCAGGGACTGTAAAATCGGATTGTGGAAAGGGGGCTTGTAATGTTCACAAGCAGATCATAAGGACCGGGCTCAAGCACTCTCATATGCAGATTTGGGGGGCACTTAGGGGGGAATTACAGTTCGGGATGACCCGGAGAGCTCCACTGAGACCCAAGACTGATGTTTTCCCCTATTGCCAACCTCTCCCCCTTTGTTGTTTTTCCACTGCACTCCTCGCTCACGCCCCACATGGTCAGCTGAGCTCCGAGAGTCGACAGCCACTCAGGGAATCTATGGGAACTTAAAAATACTCACATCAGCAATTGTGCGCTGCACACAATACAGTGCAACTCTGCTCAGTCTGACCCCCACCTGCCTGCTATTTCGGCGCACTTGGACTTGAGACCTGATGGTTTTTCTAAGACACACTCATGTTTGCCTTTTTAAAATCTCTTACTCCTTGTTTTTTTTAATCTTCTCCATAAACGTATAGTTTTCAGAAGGGAAAACATATGAGGGGCTACAGACGACACGGGAGGAGAATAACACAGAGTCTGACCTCAACACAGACTCACGATAGAATAGTCTGTCATGTTAATATCACGTTAGTCGTTTTGTACGTGTGGTTTTAGACTACAGAACCCAAGAACCATGCAGACGCCGTGACATTTTTCGACGGATATGAGGCAGTTTCTCTGCAACATGAATATCTTAGCGACAGAGTCAGGAAGTCACGGTATTTTGGGCCGAGACTTCACTCAGTGGCTCATTCATGACCAGTCAAAAGATCCTTTGTACCTTACCAACACTTTTAGCACTTTGACATCAGTGAGTAAGCACGCTTCTGGTGAGTCTACGCAGCTTGGTACTGAATTCATTTACAAGGCTGGGGGAGGACTGCAGAGGAGAAACCACCTCACTTCGAGGTCAAGCAAGAACAACCGAAACCCCTATAACTCCATAAAAAGCTATAAAAAGATTGAGAGACTACAGCGCCCTCCAGAATTATTGGTACTCTTTAAAAATGAATGAGTAAAATGAGATGCAGAAAAATGTCTTTATTGACTGTAACCATGATCTGTAACTCAAACTAAATTACTTTCTCAACATAAATCATGGCACAATTATTTGCGCCCTGTATTTAATATTATGTGCAGCCCCCTTTTTGCCACAATAAAAGCCCTGAGTCTCCTTCTGTAATCTGTGATGAGGTTTGAGAACACATGGAGAGGATCTGAGACCGTCCAACTCCTTCAGGTTCTGAGGTTCAAGATGTGGACTCTTCTCTGCACCACATCCCACAGATGTTCTGTGGGGTTAAGGTCGGGAGACATGGAGGATGGACATGAGATGTGTCTTTAGTCCACAGATCGATTTATTTTGACAAGATGTCCAGTTGGAAGAAAAATATAATTAGAGAGCCACCACCAGACTTCACAGTGGGTATGAGGGGCCTTTCTGTATGGCTTCCTTTCTTGCTAGGCCACACCCATCTTTGGCATTTGTTGCCGAAAAGCTCTCCCTTGGTCTCATCTGACCTGTGACCTTGTTCCATTGAATAGTCCCGGTGGTTATTGTCAAACTGCTGGTGTTAGTGTCGGCGGAGATGGTGGTCAGGGAGATTTTCCCGGACCAAGATTCAACGGACCCTTACAATTCTCTAGAAGTAATCCTTGGAGTCATTTGTCAGATGAACCATCCTCCTTACAATGAGTGGTGTCAGTTTGAAGACATGTCCTCTTCCAGGCTGATGTTTAACATCTCCAGTTTCCTTAAACTTCTTAATTTTCCTGGATCCATACAATTTCCACATATGGCTCTAATCTCTTCCTCAGGGTTGACGTTTCCACAAAATGCCATTGAAATCTGTTGAAAACATTTCAAGTTAACCTTGCAAACACACACACAGAGAAACAAACACCGATATTTTTATCTCCCCCTCCTCAGGTAAAAGTATTATCAGTAGGTCTCAACATAAATCATATCCTGTTCTGCATTATTTCTGCTATTGAAGGTCAAAAGTCCCGTTTGTAGGATTTACAGAGTTTTACGGAAAGGGATATGGTAATTTGCTTTATTAGTGTAAGATCTCCTGCAGGATCTTTGAATGAGCTCTTTTTATATCTACAGTAGACCCCAGGAATGTGAAACCCACTACTCACCTTTCAGCCAAATCTGAAAAAGGAATGATCTTTTGTTTATATTGCTTGGTGGTGATTTATAGGTAGGATTTTGTGATAATTCTAAACATATGACGATGCTTGATTTCTGTGAGTAACTACAATGCCTTTATCAAACACACAACTCCCTTAGAAAACTGACCTAACTCAATAAAGTCACATGGTTTTGAGAGAAAACGACTTCTGCAAGAATCTTATATGAGCCAGTGATTGGCTGGAGGTGAGGCAGCGCCGCATTTGGTCTGCTCTGAAGAAATCGAGGGTGCTTATATTAAATTTGCTCTATTCCTTTGTTTTTGTTATTGATTAAAAAAAGGATAATCATTAAAAGTTAATGAGAAACAAAATGCTTGTTATAATTTTCATAAGGCACAAATACCCCTGGCAAATTTGCAATAAACATCGTGCTGCGTTTTTTGAAATCCCTTGAGCGAGATAGTGAGCAGGTTCACCTCCGTGTTTCTGCAGTGGCCCAGAGCAGACAGAGCAGTGACGGGTTCTGTGAGCAAGTTAATGGGTTCTTTTTCACAAATTTAGGTATGCCGTGGAGAAAATTGTCAGTTTATTGTCTTTTCAACCCTGGACTACTTCAATCACTTAAGACCAACGAGTTATGGCACCCAGCTTTATATCAGGGGTTTTAGCCCCTACGCTCCAGAACATAACACGAGCGCCTCTACAGTTCCCTCACTGGTGGTCTCTAATTCGACGCTGGTGCCCAGGGGTGACCCACCTTTTCCCATCAGAGATCCTAAAATATGGACTAGACTTGCCAACACACTACCTTTTTTTTCTTCTTCTAAACTGTTAATCAAAACATGTTTCAACACGTGTTTAAACAGGGAAGCATTTAGTCTTGCATTAAATGTAAATGATTGTCCTCCGTTTCATATTGTGCTTCCATTTTTTTGTTTTAATAATTTTATTCTCAAGCACTTGTAAAGCACATTGTAATTTTATATTAGTGAAGTGCTGCACAAAACAAACTTATTGTAAAGTGTTTGTTTTCAGTCATTTTCATTTCAAAAATATTCCACAGCCATGTTGTTTGAGCCTTTTCATAACCAAAGCCATTCTCCTTGTTTTTTATGTATATGTGGCCATAAAATAGTTGCACCCAATTCAATCCACTTATAAACAAACAAAAGGAATCTTAATGCATTATAGTTATTTTCATACTTGAAGTACTTGTTTTAAGATGATTTTTAATGTAACGGCGTTACACTTGTAGTTACTCTAGTTGGCCTCCAGAGGTGCCCTTCCGCTGTTAATCTGCCACACTGAGCTCCTCGTGAGGGGAGATGAAGGATAAGAGAAGTAAATGGAACACTGAAATGTCAGGGTCTGGGAAAAGCTTGTAATGTGGGTTTGATGGGGATTGAAAGAAGCTTTCATCACACCTCAGCAACAGATCAGATGAAATACAAATCCTGTCTTTGTGAATTTAAGCTCCCGTTATTGCTTTGTTCCCAAAATCGGTGAGAGAAAAATGATGTCGTGGCCCAATCAGAAGGTCATTGCAGCAGCTAAGGTAGTCGGCACAGCTCATCCGGCCAAAGTTTGCCTTGATCTGACCAGATGAGCCGGCCAAGAAAAATACCGCCAGACAATCCATTTCATGCCTGACTCACGCTCAAACATTTGCACAGTCCTCGCTGCTCCCACCAGGAAGGGCTGAGCAGGAGTCTGCTCTCATTAGTGCAGTTATTGTGCGGTGCTTAGGTCGATTATGAAAGGGCCGTCCGGTGACTTAAGGATTCCTTGTAACTCTGACTAGAGTGGCTCAAACAACTGTGTGGTAATGGATGACTGTGGGTTTATGCCTGGGGAAGTTGATTTTCTATAGAACTCGATTGAAGAACTTCAAAGTCTTCCGATAGTGGCTTTAATGCTAATGCGTGCTGAACGTGTGAGCTTTTAACCGGTGGCCATTGTGTGAGATCGGCATCTTTCTCCACCCAGGTTAATTTTCTCTAATTGCCACTCTTCCTTCTAAGTTTCAGCTGGGATAAAGATTACAGCCGGATCTCGGCGGGGCTGAGCCGTCTCCTGCCAAACACCTCGTGACACCATTGTTTAAACCACTTACCGTTTGTAGCACACAAAGCTTTTCTAGCAAGAACACAATTTTAGTGGTCCATATTCTCTGGTTTGGGTGCATTCTGGATATTTTTTGAGAGCATATTTTTACAAAATAACTACAGTAATGGTCTCTCCTTTAACGGTGCTTCTCATGAAGGATTTTAAACCTGCGTTTGGTCATTAATAATCAGGCACCTTAATCCAGTAGGAGTAACAATTACAGGTTATCGGGTCAGTGCTGCCCTCCTATGGCCATCTGAGGAAAGAAAAACAATTAAAAAAAACTTTAAAGTATTTTGGTTAATGAGGCCTTTTAACAAGATCTCCAGCACAAATTGAATTCTTATAATATGAATGCTTTTCTTCCGCTTTTATCAAAGGAGAAAAAAAAGACTATTTCTAAACAGCAATTAACCACCTACATATTTTTAAATGGAAATATAGTTGGTGCAAAGCTCCACCCTTTGATAAGCCAATAGCTGTTTGTGTTCTGGGTCCTTAACATTAATGCAGGAGTTGGAGAGAGAAGTGGGCCACTAACAGACAATGATCAGAGAAGTCTTCAGCGGTTTGAAAAAAAACATCTTTGTAAAACTCAGTACATCTTAAAACTACCCACGAGTCATTTTTCTATTTCTACAGCTTTTGTCAAAACTCCCTCACACTTAAACTAGGTCCACTATGACACTAGTACACACTCGCTGATTATGTAGTTTGGGGGTAAATGATTAGAACACCACACCATGAATTTTCACCTGATAGAACCACGTTTTCCAGAGAGTGCTTACCTCAAGTCACCAGCAGGTGGGGGCAGTAACTGTAACTGTGCATTAGAATGTACTGTAGACATCTTCTGGCTGGGACTCTTTACCAACATGTGAAATCTGGGTCCGATTTGACCATTGGTAGTGCAGTTGCATCAACTTTCTAGTTTCGTGAGTCAACTATTAAGTGTTCACCGTTGTCATGGCTACAACTTTGGACTTTGGAAAAAATAAAATTCAACTTTTCACTGCTAAGGTGTTGAGATTGTCAGGGACAAATAAAATCTTATCTGGTCAAATCTGTAAGAGGAATTTGTACAAGTATAAGTGTTTATAAATTCACAAAAAATAATCGTAATAATCAAAGCAGCTTTTTTCCTGTTGGGTTTAGGTCACGGCACCAAAGGGTGTTTTTTGTCGATCTGTGTACCAGAGTTAGAGCTTGTAGGTGCGACACACAGGAGGGGCCGCTTCGTCGCCACTGTTGAGTAATCGTGTAAACACGAAATACTGGATACCATATTGGATTATATTCTCATCCACTGCTGACGAGTGTATTAATGATTGTTCTTGAGTGAAGGACCATGACTACAGTAAAAAATAATATTCTGGCAGTCACTGCTGAACTCTCACCACTACAGTGTGATTAAATTAAAGCCTGCTCTGAAGTCTGACCCTGATACACACAAGATAATAAGCCTTGAACATTTCAAATGTATTTCGTCTCATCATGCGTCTACCTGCAAACCTAGCGAGGGCTGTTGGTTCAAGTCTCTTGGTGTGCTCTTGCCTTTCTCTCCTGTCTCCCTGCCTAGAGGCCACACAAGGTGCCTGATCTCACACACACAAGGTGCTTAAATTCACCTAAAATAAAACAATGAAAACAGAGGTTAGCACTTGATTACAGTCCGAAACATACTATAAAAGACAATTCTTAAACTAAGATATGTTTTTTTTATTCTTTTTTATCCCACAAAGTTTGTTTACAAAAAAGGAACATCAAAAATAAAATTGTACCCATGTTTTGCATGTCATGGTGGCAGTTTCAACTACATGCAAAAACAACTATCGTAAGAACATTGATAATAATCATACTGTACAAAAATGATGGAGAAGCTATCAGGTCAAAAACAGAAAACTTGCATTGTAAAAAAAAAAAACGTCTTTTTCTTTTTTTCTTTACTCCAGACAGTCATGTGTTTATACATGAGAATTAAAACGGGGCACATGAACAGAAATTCCCTCTGTCACGACAGAGAGGTAGGGAAAGAGTGGATAAAAGGAACAAAATGAAAACTGTGGTGTGGGTGCTTCACTTTAAAGCGCCTTTAACAATAATATAATAAAGTCGGGCTTCACCGTCAATGTGGAAAACAGCACAGAAGAGAAAATACATGACGCTATTGAACCTTATCACCTCTTTGTGAAATCCCTTAGATTGACTTGATATAAAAGGTGACATCTGAGGTACATGGCTTCATTTCACCCATTAGCTACATGACAAAACAATAAAAAGAGAGTTAAGACCCATGTGTGCCCAGAAGGAGAGGTGAGAAATCTCATGATGATCTTCAACCACATGTATGCCAGGAGAAGGCTGTGTGCAATGATGGACACTTTCCCAGTGTAGCTCCATCGAGCAGAAAGTCCTCGGGATAAACCAACGCCGTTTTCAGCGCTTTCAGAATCTCTTACGTTTGGTCGCGGTATGAGAGGAAGAACGGAGTTGACCCGTGGAGAGTGTGGTGTCAGGGACTGTGGCACTGGATGTGTATATAATAATGTGTGCGACTGTGTCCCTTTGGCTTTTTTTTTTATTCCAGTGTAGTAAATGTGTTACAGAGGCGTTAGGAGGTACTGGGTCCTTCCTCTTTGAGAGCAGTGTTCAAAATGACGCTCGTCTCCTGCTGTTGAAGCTGGTGACATGTCTGTCACCTCGGCTGTATTGTGTGTGTGTGGAGAAAAGGTTCCAGGCTGGGCTCATTCGGTGCTGACCTGTGTGACCTGTGCCTCAGCTGTCTGGTTGGTGGTCTGAATGAACATTGGTTGGGTCAGCTCCTGTCCTGCTGGCATCGTTACCTGCTGAATCTGATACAACTGCTGTGGGACAGAAAGACAAGAGGGGGAAGATGAAGATCATTTCTGTCAAACATTTGTGGACTAAAATTAGAGGTGCTGACAAGGCAAAAATAAGGAAGGTGAGCTGGGTGAGATCGGAGGGGTATCCCAGAAAGCGGGTTTACTCTGAGTTTTTTAATCTTGAGAGGAGGGAAGTCTTGGGGTTTTAGGTTCAAGTAAGCATAGTAAGTCACACTCTGAGTCAGTTACCACGGTAACTTACTCTGTGAACCAAACCGGTTTTCTTCATCAGTTTGTTCCTGACTCCTCCCCCTTCTAAGCCTGAGGCAGAAGTGTGACCCACGTGACATGTCTGTTTGTCATTTGTCATATTAACTGCTTTACGTCAGGAGAGCACAGAGAGACCCATTATGAATGAACGAGGAATGAATTCATCTGAATGACATTCTCTGACCGTACGTCTTAAACATCTCATCTGTGGACATGATCTCATATTCAAGCAAAGTCTTTGTGATGGATATTTAAGCTATTGATGAAATGAATGGATGAAAATATAAGCCAGTCGCTGATATCCTACATAAGTTTCAAACCAAACTAACCATGAAGTTTATTCGGATCCGGGGTCGCCATGGCAGCAGTACACACAAAATAGGGATGGGGGAATTCCAGAAGCATTCCCAGATGAAATATATGATTCTTCCAGCGAGTTCTGGGTCCACCCAGGACTAAATCTGTATTTGTGTTTTACTTTCGGCTGCTTTCGCGAATGAAAATGGGGAGGAGGTTCTGTCTTCACCGCTGTCCTCGTCTCTATCTATTAGTAAGCATGATAATGGAAAAACTAATGGACAGATTTGAAGGAAAATCTACCGTGAGGTAGGTTTTGGCAGATCCTGGAGGTGATTCATTCTGATGTTACGTGTTTCGTAGCGATTTAAATAAAATAAGGCGTTTGCCGCGGTGATGGCACAATGAGGCAAGGCACCGTCTTGAAACTGGGCCCCTTGTTGTTGATGCCTTTGTTTGTCTTTGATGTTTTTCTATATCTGTAATTTTTTTAAGTTAAAAAAATAGACGAATAAAAAGCGGAGATATAACATATCTGCATGACAATTAAAGTAATCTAATAGATTCTGATCACAATAATATCTACCTGGCGGAGGTTTGCGCTCTCTGTGCTTTTTAAGTATCTGCTGGTGAGCACATTAAAACTCCCAGCTCAAACGGCATGAGAAATGGTGACCGTGGCGTCTCAATGATCGCCATGGTGAGTCACGGTATCAGAGCTCCACTGATGATGGCTGTTTATTGTGCTCCTGTACGAGTTTAACTCAGAGTGGACAAACTCAGAGACGATTGAACCACCACAGACCCGCTGTTCTCAAACTGCTCTGTAGTTCCTCAGCTCGGGGTTCATCAAACCAGAGCTCAGGCTTCATCAAACCAGAGCTCAGGGTTAAGTCAGTTTGTGTAACCTGATTTCTGAAGGAGACCCCTGATAAGATATATAAAGACTGAATGTTTAAACCAACGTATCCTGGTAAAGGCTAAAAAGTGTGTGTATATTTATTGGACGTGTTACCTGTCCATCAGTGAACTGGTTGAATTGCTGCTGTCCTTGAACGTCTGCTTGTGTGATCTACAAGCAGAACAAGTTCAATTAATTAAACAAGTGAACAATGCAAATAGCATTTTATATAGTTTGTTTCAAGGATGTTTGTTTTGATTACCTGCTGGGCGTTGGCCAGAGTCTGAATCTGTCCTTGGACCACTTGCGCTCCCGAGACGGGCTGAGCTAGGCGGATGTACTGTAGCTGGCCCGTGTTTAGTTGCACCTACGCTCAGTCAGCACAAGGGGGAGACAAAGTTTGGGTTAAAGCAAAGGTCAGAGAGGTCAAAGCCATTTTCCTGCTCTCTACCACACTAATACAAATCATTCACTTTCCTCTGCACAACAGTTAACCTTTGATTGATGGTTACATCAAAGGAACAGAATGGATAGTTAAGGATAGCACCACATTGTCGAACTACGTAACTAGAGCAAACACAGATCACATAGTATGCTACTACTACTTTTAACCAGAATCCATTCCATGATCTCTGGCAACAAACCCTTGCTTAGTTTTTTCATGGGTTTACAGCAACTTTGATGCCATTTCTTACCGGGATCTGCTGGATCTCTCCGGTGTTGGTGATGATCTGCTGCATCACCTGCATGGTCTGGCCCTGGTTCTGAGCTGTCTGCGCTTGACCCTGTACCGTCCCTGCTTGAACGATCTGTAGCTGCTGGCCCTCACTCACCTGCATCGTCACAGGTGCACTCTAGTGTACAGAGGAGAGAAAAATGGGGAGAAAAGTAGAACGAGAGGATAGAGAGAGAGCGAGAGAGATGAAATCAACATATTAGGTGTTGCATAGGACCTGGTAGAGGTACATCGCTTATGATTGACACAAAGCATAGAACCAGGAAATCACTAACTGACCTACAGTTAGATGTTAACCAACATCGCCCAAACTTACCCTTGAATTTTAAAAGCTTGTGGAAAGAAAACAAACCGCTACAAAGAGAGGGGGCATAAGGTGACATTGCAGGTTTTGAGCCGTCCCTCTCTCCCTCTCCTGTCTGTCACACTATCTGGGGAATGGCCACCTGATCTCATACTGCAGTCATCCCTACAGACCCCAGTCACCGGAGCAGGACAGTGTCTGCGGGCAGCAGTCACCTACACTGCTGTGGCAACAAGTACCGGCCTGCGTGTGTTTGCTTTGTGAACATATAAATGCATGCGTGTTTACCGTGATGGGTGTGCCCTGTGATTGCACCTGCACTTGCTGTAACTGCTGCATGGTGGCACCTTGCAGCATCTGACGGCCCGACAGAACGGAATGCGAACATGAGAGAAACACAGTGAGAAAGCAGTGAGTGAACGTGCTGAAAGCGCCAAACTGTGACAGAGCCAAATAACATTTAAGGAAAAGCAATGGATGACGCATGTACATGTCGAGGCAACGGCTTCAGTAATGTCTCATGATACGGTGAAGGTGAACAGAGAGAAAAAAGGCAGAATTGGTAAACCCAGTGAAAACGTGTGACATAGAAAGCTCTGCTACTGTCAGACAGTTGCATAAACAAAGTGTATGAATTAAGATCTCTATCCGTCATCTGGTCCCACAATGAATCTTTTCTAAAGCATTTGGCTGCTAATACACACACACACCCAATCTGTTGTGCCACTGCTGGCATATGGCTGATGTGTGATGGCTAGGAATCGTCTTTGACTTAACTAATGCTAAGAGGGAAACGTGCACATTCAATGAAAAGTTTGGGGGAAGCCATTTTGGGGAAAATGAGAATAGTCTAAGGATTTAGAAGATTCAAAGAACTCTGTTAAGGAATAAAATCTAAAAAGGCCCCTTTTTTTTTTTTAAAGTGCTAGCTGGTAGTAGCCAATAATGACGTCTACATAAGGTGAGTCTCGATTCGTGACCTCCCTGGTCTCAGCGGGGACTGCAGCAGCAGCAGCAGTGCTAGCAAAGAAGGCAAAGTCTGAGTAGGCATGACAGCTCAGCTGAAGGCAGCCTGCTGAAGCAGCATGAAGCACCATGGCAGCCCAGGGTGCAGCTGCATCACACGCAGAGACTCAACCGGACGTAGAGCAAAGCAGCAAATGCAGTGGGAATGACAAAATTAGAGCGCGAAACAATGGAGGGTTGTCTCTGAATGTGCATGTTTGTTATCCTAGTGGTATGTGAAAACACTGTGATACAGAGGGCAGAAGTCCCCCTCCCCATTGCAGTGCGTGGGTGTCCGTGAGAACCAGAGTGTTTGTCTGTGTGTGTCAGGGACCTTGTTCTATACGTGTCCATTTTTTTTTTTTTACCAGCCAATTTCTTGAAAGACAAATCGCTGTTCAGGATGAGAAACATTTTGATTAAACGTCCTTCTCCACCTCTTTAACTCCACCACTGACTTAAAAATTAACTATTAGAGTAAAATATGATACCTACAAGATAGATCTCCTGAATTTAATTCATTTTTTACCAAGATATGCACTTAATTGGACCTACGCTGAGGTATTCCTGACGACAGCTTGCTGCCCATACAGAAAAAAAAAAATAACTTCACATCATAACTGCATTCATTCTCAAGTCAAGCTGTAGAATGATTTTGATTTTGCTCCCTCCAATATCGATATGCGTCATTCGCGCCCGGAGAAAAGGTGTACCTGTCCCTGCTGGGGCTGTGCAATGATGATCTGTCCAGGCTGGATAGTTGTGGTCGTTTGTGCAGTGGCCTGCTGGGCCTGAGGTGTGCTCTGCACTTGCACGGCACCCGGCTGCTGGGCCAGAGTGAAGTAATACTGCACCGGCTCTGCTGGAGCTACTGACTGACGCATCTCTTCCTGAGAATGACACACGTTGAAGAAGGCCGATCACACCATTGCATTTCCATTCGGTATTTTTTGAAAGTGTAACAGTAGAGCAGGTCTGATAAATAACTGATGGGATGTGGCTGGAGAGGTGTAACGCAATCTGGACATGAGATACAATCCCAGCGCTATAATGGTCAATAGCATTGATTGCAGCTATGGAGGCAAGAAAATCAAAAAAATGAATCTATGTTGAACTGACATCGATGCACAGCTGAGTAAATAGGTCTTCAAAACACTCCTATAATTTCAAACTTTTACCTTAATCACAATTAATGAAAGTTCATTTACATTTCCTGAAATGTTCACACAAGTTCTATATTGTACATATATTGAGTTATTATAGCTGGGCAGGTTTCATTTACGACAATTTCTCTAAAAATACAGCTCTGCCCCTGCTGATATGAAATCCAAGTCATGGCTTCCTTTTTCTTTTTAGCCTTTTTGTCCTCTCTCCTGGATCACTGCGGCTCTCTGCTCACCTGTCTGAGCAAGTCTTCTTTAAATCGTCGTCAGTTGGTACAGAATGCAGCTGCGAGGCGCAAGTCCACACTCATCACATCCATCTTGTGTTCTTTACATTGGCTCCACATCAGTTTTAGGATTCATTTATAGGTTAGCATTTTTACATTTAGAGCCCCTCATGGTCAGAATATGGGTACATCCGTGACCTTCTACGTCCTTACATGCCCAGTAAGTCTCTCCGGTGTTCTCACCAGTGTCTACTGACGGTCCCTATCTCTAAATTAAGAACAAAAGGAAATGCTGCCTTTTCAAGTTGAGGCTCCTACAATTTGGAACGCTCTTCCATCAGGCAGACGATCTGCAGCCTCTATTGAAACCTTTACAAAGCAAAGGTTCTAATTAGCCTTTGTCTTGTGTTTGTCTTTAGTCCTGAATTTCTTGTTTTGAGTCCTCGCTCTTATGCTCATTTAACTTTCATTACTCTAGCGTCATTTGTGACATAACCGTTTTATACCTACGTCAAATTTTCTGTATGCTTCGTTTTTATGAATTGCGAAGCCCTTTAAGAAGTTCTTTTAGTGAAAGTGCACTACTAAATAAATGTATTATTATTATTGAAGTGCCCCAGTGTATATTTTTCTCTAACAACAGATTCTAACACATGGCATGACGTTTGCTTTCCAAACACCATAATATCTGCTATTTTGACTTTTTCTAGTAGAACTATATACTGAACCACAATCTCAAGAATAAGATTAAGCAAAGCATCATTCACTTAAAGTAATTAAATATTTAAGTATTGCACTTACTCCTCCCAGCATGCATTTCATTTTCTAGTCTCTTTATTCCCATATTTCGGGTTTTAACTCGCACATTTCTCATGAGAATGAGTCGAGAACAGTGACGTGTTCCCGATGCAGTTTGATTGACACCATGCACTGCAGTTTAGGAAAAATACTTTCAGGATGGCACAGCGCATCTGTTAGCGTGAGCTGCACCGCAGAGGCACTTGTCGGTTTTGTTGTTGGGTTTTTTTTGTTTGTTTTTTGAGACGTGTAATTTTCCGAAGTTGCCTGAGTGATTATTTTACAAGTAAATAAACAAATTGAATGTGCCACCTTCAGGCACTGACGTTTTTTTTTTCCTGAAGTGTTTCAAGACAAATTTGTCTGCTCGGTGTTCGTATCAGCTACGAATGTCATCAGGTCATCTGATGACATAGGTCAGTACAGATGACATAGGTCGGTACAGATGACCTATGTCATCAATCAGCGGAACTAAATATAGATTTTTGGAGGAGGAGAAAAAAATGCACACTCCTTTAAAAGAATCATATAGTTTTGATTCTATCCTGAGACTAGATTAAATCTGTTAGGATCATGAAATTTTCTCAAACAATTAAACGTCAGTCTAATAATTGAAATGTAGGTGTAAATATGTCATAAAACATAAACATCAAAGAAAATAGGATCTTTTTTTTTCCATCATCCTGCTATTTCTGTCCCATGCAGCTGTTTTACACAAATGCAAAATAAGGGGATCATGTAATAATTGTGAGAGGCTTTACTGTGACATTTATTGATTATTTAATGCATTATTGATTTATTAATGCACTTTCTGCCTTCCTCTTCGTGGGTCAGCAACAAAAGTGCAGCATCACCGCTTGCAGGATAAATACTTGAACCAAGGACTCTTTAGAAGTCACATATAAACCCACGTGTCCTTCTTCCTCATAACCAATGCCCAAGGCTTCGTCCTCATGCAGTTTCTCCATCACCAGAAGCGTAAACATCCCTCTCCCAGCTTCATGACAGCACAGCTGAGAGTGTAGGATGTTTACATGCCTGGAGACGGTCTACTCCACAACAAACATGAACATCCTGATCTGATATCCATCTGATAAGCTAACCTTGCTTACACAGTGCATCAATATTAGGTATATCAGGTAAAATATCATAATGATATTAAGTCTAGGAAAGGCACACGGTTTTACGGAAATAGCACTGGTCCATGTGCTTTTTCTTACTTTCCGCCAAAATAGTGCCGTTGCTGGGGTGACGGCATGCTGTCAGAGGCAATAAGATGCTGCAAACATCCGACTGAAAGCCCTCACTGACCGGTCTCTAGCTTCCAGTCAAGGATGTTTACAACACCTCTAGGTTGCCAACAATGCAATAATCGAACCGGTGATGATGACTCAGACGGTCTATATCTTTCCCTGCACACTTTAATCTGGCAGCAAACGATTATTAGGAAAAAAAAACAACAACTGTGAGAAAGAAAACCTACAGCTTGCCCACCATTACGATCCTGGAAGTGTGTTTGTTGTCGTCCTACCTGTCGTTTCGGTGGCTTCAGGTCATCGCGAGGCACAATGTCAATCAGGAAGTCAAACTGGTCAAACTTTGTTATGGCCATAGCAATATCATTCCTCTGCAAACATAAAAACATAGAAAGATGGTTCTGCCATGAAGTCAGACGTATATCAATGCAGTATATGCAGTGAACTATATATAAACACAAATCGAGGCCTACGGTCAGCGCTCCTAAAATAGACACACAAGACTGAGCTACTCTGGATTCGAAATCAAGTTCCAATTGGTACCGCGACAGGTATTTGCTAACATGACTGGGCTCAGAGAGTACTCAGAGTACATATCTCCGCCCCCCCGTTGTCAACAAAACCTGAACAGTCAGAATCAGTAATTGTTTCCGAACCACGTCAAAACAAAATCCTGTGATGACCGTTTGCCTCAAGGAGAGGAAATAGGCAAGTGTGTGCGCAGTAAATGTCTTCTAGTGTTCATTACCATGAGAAGATCTTTGAATGTCGTACCATTCCATCCAGACCATAGCTCACACCGCCACAATGTCACGTCACTCGTGTCTCATGCAAAATTAAGCGCCACAACCTAACTCACTGACCCGGGACACTCGCTCAGCTATTGGAATCATTTGGTTATCGTCAGTAGTTTATGGGTTTACAGAAGTGTAATTGTCCATAACGGCTTTTTTCATCTAGAAGCAACACCTTATCTTCCATTGAA
This sequence comes from Lophius americanus, assembly GCA_037951165.1. Lineage (NCBI taxonomy): Eukaryota > Metazoa > Chordata > Actinopteri > Lophiiformes > Lophiidae > Lophius > Lophius americanus. The sequence goes on from JBBDHG010000344.1 coordinate 55,680, forward strand.
ACATGGAATCCATTTGAAGGTCTCTTCCCCTCTCTGTTACTGAATTTTGACCCAATACATATTGTCCTCCTTGAAATACATATTTTAATCTCCCAAATAAGAATAAGGATCTGGATAAATATGTACATGGTGGTGTAAAAATCACAAGTTTGTTCTGTTTGGCCGACTGTTCATTATGTTCACACAAACTCCAACAGATGCTGTTGGTGGAGGTCAGTTTAGAGGTGCTTTGATGAACCAAAATAAATTTTGCTTTACTCCTCATGTTCTCCAGATTTTCAGACTAAAAAATGATCAAAACACTTAGAGGAACCTTTAATTACATTTTATGAAAGTTCAGCAACTTTGAAATAAACCTGTGCGATGGTGGAACTGAACGGGAATGACGACCATCTTCCAGTCTCTACCGCATTACCCTTTCCTATATCCACAGCAGCGTGTCGTCTCTGTGGAATTTTCCACAGGATATTGGCTGTCAGGACCCCCCCCCCCCCCCCCCCCCACTGCGGCCCTCCCTGCACTACAGTCTATTTATAGTAGCTTGATTAATATCTGGTAACAACAGGTCACATCTACACTTGTTCTATTGATGAGCGTTGCTAGGGTGACCCCAACTGGCGTGCATGCCTCACAATAGGTTTCTGCGTGTGTGTGTGTGTTTGCGTTGAAGGGAGCCGTTTTCACTCACTGCGGCACAAGAAAAGTCATATTTATGATGTTCAGACATCACGCGGCCATAATGCATCCTCTGCAATCTAAAATGTAATTAAAATGTAATCCTACACGGTAAACTGAATTTCCATTTAAAGCTAGCACATTTTACGGTAAGCACACAGGTATGTCAACGGTAAGCACACAGGTATGTCAACGGTAAGCATACTTTCATGTTCTGCCCCGTCCTTTTTAGCCAGGTGCTACAAGCTCTGGTTTTATTTTCTCAACTGTCGCCATCAGTGCAACGAAAGTTCATTCACATCATTCCAGAATCAATCTCATTAAACTTTGGAACAACAGATTCGGTAAAATGGTACCGGAGGGGAAACGTGGGTCAACCTCACCTTCCTGGCATGGCTTTCAAAATCATTCTAGGAAGAAAGATATAAACAGGGGGATACTCCTCCGGGGGATGCTGGTATGGGGTTAGTTTAGGCACACAGACATTGTCAGAGAAAGCTAAAACCACAGCCAAGTGTTGCAAGTGTGTGGAAATAGGAGTTATAAAAGGATGGTTGAAACACATAGATGGACGAGAGCGCAACTGTTACGAAAGTCTGACGATCCCAACGAACAGGTCCGAACGAGAGTAAAGAAAAGGCTAATCCGGCCAAACCCAGAACATGTCCCCTACCTGGCAACTGTGGAGTGAATTATTATTATTATGCACAAATGTTCTTGAACGTGTCTGACCTGTAGTGTGCGTCTCTTGTTGTCCTCCGTGTGGATCCATGCTCTGAGGGTGAGCTCTGTGATGAAGATCTGAGCTGCCTTTGCAAACAGGACTGGAGCCTCTGCACTGATCATCTGCACAGACGAGACGGTATTATAAGTGGTTTTAATTAAACACACCCACAGACTATCAAACATCAATTCAATATCCACTACAACAGAAATCTCTCAGGGCTTGAATAACAAACCGCTGTCATGCCTTCATAGATGCTGCAAATAATGTGGCAAACGCATTGATTTCAGTAGAAATACTATCATTGTTTCCCATTTATCACTAAGCTTCAAGTCATAATTTACCTTAGAGGTCGTTATAACTTCTCATAATATTAGTAAAGCTCACGGATGATTCATATTCCCCATTACTTCAGAGAAGCACCAATCACTCTGTCAGTCAAGTCCTTGCTGTTCAAAGGGAGCCAGGCCCGTTCTGTATGCTCTCCACATTACATCCGGCATCATTGATGTGTGAATGGTGTCCAGTGTTTACAGCTTCAAACCAGAGGGCGAGGCGGAAATATCCTTCCGTTCACAAGACGAGAAAAGACCACAGCAGTCGCTCTCTCTCTCTCTCTCTCTCTCCTCTCCATGTCTGACGTCAGTAAGTAACAGGAAGGTGAAGATGACGTGGCAGCTGCTCTGTCTGCCGAGTTAATCTTTGGCTGGGCATGTCATCTGTTGGTCTCTGACTTGCACTGGTTTCAGTGGCTGTTTTCTTTGGCTTTGACAAAAGTCTGAGTAAAGTATGATTATTTATCTCCTTTAATGAATTAAACACCAATGGGCAAGCTTTATTCACTGGAGCTTGGCAGAAACAACAAGGCAGCATGCAAAACAATTCATGCAACAGTTGAATGCCTCCAGTCAATTGACCCAAATCAGCCATAACATTAAACCACCTGCCTAATATTGTGTGGTTATCTCTTTTGCCACCCAAACAGCTCTGATGCACTGTGTGCTCTGACAACCTCTTATCGGGACTGGTATCCTTTTTATCCACCAATTTTGTGCCACGTTAACTCTTTTTTGGGATAGGATAATATGGGATTGCTCTCCTTGAATAGCACATCAATAGGTCTGGGGCGCCCCTGACCCTAATGCTGTTTCCAGCAGTTGTCCTTCTTTAGATCTCTTTGGTCGGAAATAACCAGTGGAGACCAAGAACACCCAAAAAGACCAGACATTTTGGAGATGCCGTGACCCGGTCCTCAAGCTATCAACAATTTGACCCCGTGCAAAGCCATTCGCTTCTTTATTCGCATGCCCATATTCCTTCTTCCAACCCATCAACTTTGAGGAAAAAATGCTCACTTGCTGCCTGATATATCCCACCCACGGACAGGTGGCGCTGTGATGATAATCAAGGACATTTTGAATTCACTTGTCAGTGGTTATAACCTTATGGCTGTTAAATGTATGCGGGATGACACTCCTCAGAGGGAAAGATCATTCTTAAAATAACAATGATTATCTAGTCTCCCAATGAGAATTTGATTGCAACCTTGACTAGTCCCAGATGGAAAGCGAAGGACTTCTACATTCATTTACGTTCATCCACAGCCACGGCACATCCACTAATTACAAAGCAGCTCAGCCAGAGCTCTCCGTTTAGGTTACCGTTTTCTAGACTATTGTGGTATTTGTTATTTACGATCCAGCTTCGCCCTCAAACTGGAGTAGATTCATTAAAGCTACCAAAAGCACTGGAGGCCTCTAGTGGCTTCGCCCTAGTCTAGAGGAAGCCACATGGAAATGGAGCCTATGGACATGAATGTATGAGAGGAGCGATTCCAACACCACAGCGATCACATGTACACATGCGGTGGAGCTGCTGTGTAAGGCCTGACATAAGGGTCTTTTCTTCAGATGTCAGGGATCTTCTGATCTCTTTACCACTTTAAGCTGCTGCTTTGCTAAGGGGAGAGCGCTCTTGACACGACACATTTAAGCTTTACACACTTGTTCCCAGGCTTTCTCCTCAGGCACTGTCAACAGCCCCGACTGATAATCTTGCGTAACAAGGGAGAGAGGGGAAAAAGTAAAAAATAAAAAATAAATATCACACCCCTTTGCTGTAGACTTGAAAGCAACTGCCAAATTTTGTAAGAGGGGGAGGGTGAGGTTGCTTTGCTACTTTTGGATACTTCTTATGAATATAATGTGAGTGCTTCACATTACAGGGAAACTTATATGTTTTTGTTTTTTACAACTTCTTAACCGTTACTCCAAATGTGGTGCATATGAATAGACTCATGAAGATTTATTTTGTATACATTGTATTTTAACATAACGGTTCATATTTTACTCACAAGGGGGAAACGACACACAAGCTTTTCAGACATAACTTCAACTTTAATTTCATGGATTGGGTTGGGTGCTTTCGAGGATATACCCCCTTGGGAATACTAGGCAGAAAACTACTAGTTCGGTGAAGATATGCATGTGTTGTGAACGAGATAAGCCTCAGTCAAGGACATTAGACTGATCGACCGACACATGACGGCCATTTGGTTTTGATTTTGTTTGATTATTTTTGGGGGGGATAATTTGAATTTTTTTTTTTTTCTCAATTGGTCAATTGTTTGGTTTGTTCTCTTACCTTGACATCTTCATCCAGCTTCATTATTTTCTTGATTCGTGCTAAGGGCAACTCCTGCACACGGAAATCCTTCTGAAAAAAATCGAACAATACTTAACTACTCTGATTTCGTTATGTACACATTATAAAATATAAGGAAATTCTCCTTCGGCGTTTGCATGTTTGGAATTAGATTACACAGAGTTAAATAGTTGAGTTTGTGTGTGACTAGTCTGTCTGTGGCCATAGCATACCACAGTCAGGTTCCTGATCTCCTCCATGACGCGAGGCCAAAAGGACTGCAGGGTTTGCTGGGCATCGCTGCCTCCAGCTCCAAACGCATCCGCCGACATCCTTTACTCTGCTGCATCATTAAAAACAAAAAGGTGAAAGCAAATGTCAATTATTAGAAAATACAAAAAACAAAGACCTGATAGTGACAATGAAGTCAGATATTTCACTAAACACAGAATAACAATGACAGTTCAGAGCAGGCCTTCGCTGTCTGGACCCCATCCTGTGTGTCCAAACCGCGTATCCCATCACAGCATATAATTATAAAACAGTAATTACTATTCCACAGAAACTATTCTTGTTTCTGAAGGATGTTGACAAGCCCAAGATCGCTCGACTGTGCCATCAGAATACTACCCGATTTTGAATGACTCTATAACCTTTGACATACTATGGCAGCTCCTTTGCATAAAACAGGCATGTCATGTGAAAGTCAGACACTGCTGGAGACGCCAAGGACAAAGTTGAAGCCACGGATCTGGTAGACACATGCGTCAGGAAAGTGGAGAAACAATTTCCTGACAAAATGTTTTTCATTTTTCTCCCACAGAGGGAACAAGGAACCCGTGCCACAGACGGTGACCGTAAATAAACCACTTGTTACTCACACATGCATGTAGACATGAAAGCCAGAGATTCTGCAAGGGGTCGGACTATTGAAAGAGGATCCAGCAGGTTACTATGGCATGCCAGGAATCTGCTGGGGGAATATTGGCCTGCCTGTCTGAGCATGCAGGGCTTGGACTGTCTGGATCACACTCTTTCACTCTCCCTATCTCAGAGAAAAGATTTACCAGGGAAGAGAAGAAAAAGAAACATTGGGCAGGGGGGGGTAGAAGCTACCCAAGAGAGGTGGGTTGTGTTTGTGTGTGTTGCTGAGGGAGGGCTAGTGCCTTGTCCAGTTTAGCATTAATCCAACGTTAAGTGCCAAAGGCTTTAACAGGGGGAGAGATGAGAGAGCGGCAGGGCCAGTCAGCCTGCTGTGCAGGCTAGCTATGTGGGTCAAACAAGACAGAAACACAGAGGCGCAGAGAAAGACATGACAGAACAAAGAAAAAGAGTGTTAGAAGAAGGGGGGTCTTCTCTTTCTATTCTCACTCTGGGCCAATGAGCATGAATGACTCCAGCTCTGGTCTACTTGGCAGGCCGACACAAAACAAAGACGGCCTCCCGCTCCAACTTCAAACCTCCGTCTCCTGTCTCCCTTTGAGGGAGCGTTTGAGGCTATTTGACATGAATTTGGAATCACATCCTCTTGTTTATTTCTACCGCTAAAGTGTGGCTGGACATGTACTACACTAATAACTTAATCATTCAGAATGCAAGTCCTTTAGGAAAGATTGGCTATCTGGCAGTAGTGGCAATTATTGGATAATATAGAGGTGCTGCGGCCTTCGGTTCTGTCATATGGTTTTGGAGGGGGCAGCCTAAATCAATGAGACAGAATGGCAGAAGGGGATGGCTTTATATAAATCAATCAGGCCGCTTCTAGTCATGGCATGCCAGGCTGCTGATTGACCTTGACAATGTCTCCTCTTTCCTGTCTGATGCTCCAGTGTCCAGTTGCATTTGAAGGTTGATTGAAATCCTGCGGTCACAAGAACAATCTCAGCATTCCATCAGACAGGAATGAGTGATGGGAGTTGTAGTTCGTATATTTTCCTTCTGCCCGATGAGTGAACTGCCCTCTGGTGGTTTTGTTTCGTGGTCTTTGTGCATTTTGCAGCACCATGACAATGTAAATAGGGTCATTAAAATTAGAGCAGTGGGAGCCGATTGTTTTTCCTGCTAAACAGTTTTTCAACAACCGTATCAGCACTAGATCTTGTGATCATTTTTGAACAAGTCGACCTTGTGTATCTGCATGTGTGTGCGCTGTCATCTTTTTGTGTGGTTCTTGCCAACTAGTAACCTGATAGGAAACAAAAACTGCAAAGTTAATCCGACAGCATTACTGACAAACATCAGGCTTACTACCATGGTAATAAGAACATGGTTGCCAAGCGGATAAAGAGGAGGTAAATACCAAAATTGATTAAAAATAACTGAGGATGTTAAACGTGCATGCAACACATCCCCTCTTTGACTTGTGCCTTTTCTCTTTCATACTCAGAGAGGGCAGATATTAACTCACACATATACTCCATCCCCCATCTCTTTGACCCTGTGACCTTCCCTCTAACCACACGCTAACAGCACTACACACACCAACTGAGCAGGAGGGGGGGGAATGAGGACATTAATATGTTAGAAGAAATGAGACAGTAGATGTGGTGAGCAAGAGCTGGATTAAAAAAAAACAGAACATATGCGCAAGAATTGCAGGGCTATGTATCAACATGCCCTTGAGCATTACTCCTCCAGCTAGCTAGCATGTTCTACCGAAAGCACACTCATATTTCCAAATTTCCCAAGCCTTTTTGTCAGTGGACGGAGTTGGCAAGAACAAGCCAACACAAGTGTTTGACATGTGTCGTCCTCTGCTGACGCTCCAAAAGCTAATAAATACCAATGTCAAACTCTGTAGTTAACATTGGGGCTGCAGGATGCAGACATCTAAAAAAAAACAACAACAATGTGGTTGTTTGGTTTATACGCAGTGTGTAGAACTATCTATTAATTTTGAAGTGCCCCTTTAAGGACTATCTATTATGCAGAGTTCTTTAAAGCTTGATAGTCCAATTTATGTCTTAATCATCATTGTAAGAGGATCTAAAAGAAAGCATTTTTAAAGTGGATCATGCATTCAGGGGAGCTTGAGATCTTGGCTTACACTGTAAGTCATTCTGTTGTAAACCTTGCAAGCTCGTCTCTGCTGTGTTTTTCTAATCTGCAATGTGTTTTTGTGCCAGGCATCATTCCTCTCCTCCTCTGTGATTCTGTTGTCCTTCATCAGGTGAAAAAAGGATGTTGGTGTTGGGTTTCCTAAGAACCCTGTGCTGGGAGTTCAAAATGTGATCTCTGTGCATTGTCGACAATGTCCAACCCCGCAACTTGCTCTTCCTCCCTCGGCAGCTCTACATCTCTCTTCCAGTCTTCACTCCATCGCTTCCGATTTCTCTGTCACTAGTGAAAGTGCGGTTTCTCTTGCTCGTTCTTACTTTATTTCCCGATCCCTGTCTTCCAGCTTCTCAGAGAAAGTCAATTCTTCTCTAAATCAGCTGAATCGGCACAAGTGTTGTTCTGTGAGCCCTGTCCGGCAGCTCTCCTCTCTTGTTCCCCGTGTCAGCCCTCCCTCTGGCACGTTACATGGAGTGGCCCCTCAAAGCAGTATCGGTGACTCTCTCCAACTCTGACATCACAATACTTTAAATGAGCCTTCAATTCCTGTCCAAATAAACCTGAGAGCAGTGCAGGAAGGAGATAGGAAAAACAGCACAGCCTCACTGAGCCATTTACCCATTACTGTGATCTTTTAAGGAAAGGTAACATAACACTACACAATGGCATGTAAAAGATGTGTGAACCAATTAGTTAACAAGTTTCTGGTTATAGTGAAATGTCCTATAAAATAACTTCCCTTTAATGACCGGATTGTGGTATATTGATATTCTAGTTTAACTGATTGTAGTTGATAGGCAATGAGGCAAGGTTGTGGTTGTTGTCGTCAAGGTTGTACGGTTGTTGTTTTACTTTGTAGCACTTTGAGATTTGATCCAAATGTAATGTACATAATAAATTAAATGTATTATTGTTATTAAGGAGAATCTGAAGGGGCCCCATCAGGTATTATAGTTTGTCAGTCAATTCGCTGAACAACCAGTCTCACGCCAGATCTCGTCTTTGGGCAGTGGTAACACTTTACATCCAAACCGATGTGCTTCAAGAAGCTATGTCTGACACACACAGAAGAGAGGAGGCATAGACTGTACCAAATAAACATATGAATGTATGGAAAGTGGCTTTATGTGCAATGAGTTTAGATTTTTAAAATCATATCTACAAATAAAATTTTGTGAAATTTTCAGTGTAGCTGTTAAGTTACTATATAGCACTAATTTTATGAACCTATTCTTTTAAGAAGAAAAAAAAGGTAGATTTATGTCTCCAGTCGGTCACATTATGACCTTAAGTGGATAAAATATGAGGTATTAATAAAACCAATATTTACATAAAACATTTGCATTACATGATGAAATCAACATAATAACATGCTTTTATGCCATATTACAAAGTATAGAATAAATGTTGCTACACTGACGTGTTTTGAGCAAGTGGTCGGATTTCCACACGCTGGAATGGGAAATTAGGATGGAAGGTCACAAAAGGCCTCCTAGGTTTTAACTGTGCGCTTAATAAAAAATGCAGTTTTGTCTACACAAGATGCATTAAAATAAGCTAAGCTATATCATTGTCCATCTGAGAATTGGGTCATGTTTTACATTCACTATGTCCGTTTTATTGTAAGTTGTTATAACTGAACAGATGGAATAAATACATATGGAGTATTTACTGATATCCTGAGCGTTTATTTTAAATTATGACCATAAGTGAAGCATATTTACGAATGCCGAGTTGTTAAGACATTAACCTCAATGAACCCAGTCACAAATACCAAACAGAAACAAATTGGCATGGTTACAGTATACCGAGTAAATGATCTACTCAGATAAGACAAAAAACAAGAAGTTCCCAGCCACAAATTACAAATTAACCTCTGGGACATGCACAGCATTTTGACCGATGCTGTTGCAAGTATTTCGTGTGTTGTAGGTTTTATTTTGATTTTTTTTAAAAGAGACAGAGTTCTAATGGCTGACATGCCCACTGTGAGCTGTGGTGCATCATCCCCTGGCATTAGCAGACAGAGCGTGCCAACCAACAGCTCTGTAAACTTTGCCCTTGGTTTTGCTTCAAGCCAACTCCAGGAAGTGCTAGTCACTGATCTCCCAAGGTCATTCAATAGAGGAAAGAGAGAAACCAGAGAAGGAGGAGGGGGTTGATAGAGAGAGGAGGGGGTGGGAGAGATGAAAGAGAGAAGGGGAGGGAGAGGGGGAGGATAGAAAGACAGGTTTTTCAACTTTCACTGCACCACTTATGTGACCCCGGTGATTCAGACTGTGTGCTTTCTAAGAAGAGACATAAAAACATTACATACTGCAGGTGCGAGCTTTGTCCATATCCCCTTTTAAGTTCACTTTCTTCTCTGTATTCAAATCTCGCTCCATGTATTTCCTTCTGAAATAGCTAACACAGGCGGTGGGAGTCGATCTCACATTCCTGTGACCTTCATCCAATGCTAGGCCCAGTCTATGGCGTCAGTGTAGGCAGGGCTACAGCTACCTGCATATTTCATACTGGAACACTGATGACTCCCCCTGGCTGCACACACACCATCTTTAGTGACACTGTACACATGTTAAAGCACAGGGAAGGGAGGGGCAAGGGCAAAATAGTGAACACTCAGCAGTAGTGGTCACCTTAGTGATAAGCTGAAAGACCATGCTAAGTAGTTTGTGTGTTTCATCTACTTTTTCCTTGTCCCGGTATGCCTCTGGTTCAGTAAGGGGCACAAGTGTTCAAATCTCATGCAGGCAGCAGCCAACACTAGGATTTGCCAGCATGGGTTTTCAACTCCAGTTATTTTTAGTCCCTCTCTCTCTCCATCACCCGCACTCTCTCTCCCCAATGAGAACGGTTTTTGTTAAAGGCCTTAGTGTAAACTTTCCATTGGAACAAATGGGTGTAAGAGAAAAGCAGTCAGAGGCAAGTGAAAGAGGAGGTGTTCTCCAAAGATTCCATAAGAAGAGATCAGCTAGAACTATTAGTCTCCTCTGTCCCTGAAGCTGACAGTCAGCCCCATCTGGGTGCCTGGCACTGTCAGAGTAGAGGCCTTGGGGTCCTGAAGTCATTGCAACCAGCTGCACCTCCAGCCCTGGGGACCCCTGGCACCAACAGTGACATCAAAACTGAAATGCATCTTCTCAAGAGTTCTCCATACACTACAAAATGCCTTTCAACATGGATGCTATTTTGCCCCTCAGCTCTGCGTCATTGACTAATGATAGCATGTAAACAAGGACGTCCAGGGGAAAGTGCAGTCCAGACCAGCACCGGGAGGCATAGTGGTCATAGGCCACCTGAACAAACACTTAAGACATTGACGTATATCTGAACACAGAGTCCGGTAGCAGTGCACTTGTTGAAGTCGGCAAGCATGGTGATCCAAAGTCACAATAACGTCAAGTGAGACTCAAAAGCAGACTTCACTCTATATACACACAAATACTTGGTGGATAAAAAATACACAATATGAACAAACAATACTTTCTTTAAGAACAGTCCATTTCTGTACACCGTATCGACTTAACACTGAAGTGACAACTGAAGGGCATGGATGAGAGACATAAAAACACCAGACACACAACACCAATCTTCCAATGAGTGTACTACAGGACAGGAAAGGGAGGGGTATTGAGGACGGCTGTGAAGGACAGACTCTTCGTTGAAGAGCATGATGGAGAGAAACATCAGAAAGTGAAAAAAGATGCACAAATTGTTTCTGAAACTCAAAACCTAACCAACTTGACATCTCTTCTGCCTGTTGCTTACTTCAGCAGTCAGACTTACCCCTGTGTCCTTGTTGAAGCGGAGCAGAACAGAGGCAACCATATGGCCCTGTTCAGTTCTCCTTGAGAGCAGCGGCAGCAGGAAGAGGGGACTCAGAGGTTGACAGAAAAACTCTCTCAAGCTCCTTCACTTCATACAGTCTCCTGATAGTATTAAGAGACAAAAGGAAGTCTGGCCCCACTGGACAGATTTAAAAAAAGCTCTCAGCCCGGACACACACAGAGTGGAGCAGGCACCCCATGAGCTGCCCCTCCCCCTTCTCTCTTCCTCCCTTGCTGAACACATTGCCCCATCTCTTTCAAAAGCCCCAAAAATGTCCTATTCCTTCGTAAACATACAGCCGTGTCTTTCCTGTTTCTCTTCTACCCGAACCCCCTCCAAAGACTAAGTTCTCTGTCCGTTATACTGTTAGCCCTCTCTCTAGTGAGTGACCCCAGCATTTGTCTTTGAGTTGACCCCTGGCCCGGGACAGAGAGGAGGGCAAGAGTGAATAAAAAAGTCAGTGCAGCGGCAGGCAAACAGTGCAGCGGCACTCCCGACTCAGACAAAAATCTCCTGCCTCCTTCCCCTTTAACATTCAAGAGTAATCAATCTAGCATGCTATATGACACTCAAACCCCGCCTTCCACCAAGCGCCTGCCTCCCTCTGACACTCGCAGCCAATGGAAAGACCACGTTCTCCTCTGTCATTGGTTGCTGCACACGCCAATCACCTCTGACACATCTCATGCTCCTCCCCTTCCCACTGCCCAGCCCCCTTTTACGGACAGACAACTTCCTGCTATAAGTTACCTTGAGCTGCAGAGTAGGGGTCAGGGAAAAGAAAAGAGGAAGAGAGCAGTGAAGAGAATGGGTGAAAAAGGAGCGGATAAAGTTGTAGAAAGCTCTCCACGCAGTGGTGAGAGTGTGCTGTTGGTGGCTTGCCTCTGCATTGTATGTCCTCAAGTGGTCCCTGCCTCCCCTGCTGCTGAACGGATGTGAACGGGTCCACGGACTGCTCTCTGACAACTGCTCTCTGCTTATTTACAATGTCAAACTAAACGTCTCCCTCGACCCCGCCTCCTTTCTGCAGCTACAGGCTGCCTGCACGGTGATGCAGGCAGCCACACGGGTCCTTACTGGCTAAAATAAATGCCAGATAGGACGCCGCATGTTGCATCCACATGATTTAAAGTACAAAAGCATATGAGGAAGACTCACTGGTCTCATGCGTGTGCTCGCTCAGGTACACATGCACGCCCGCACACACTTTGCCCTTGCTTTCTCATTGCTCACAGGTACACGCAGCAAACATCAAGCCTCTAACCAGCCCACTTGATGATTCATTCATTGTTTTAATATTTCTAACAAAAGAAATACAGTTTTGGTTATGCACTATTTGCTTAGAATATAATAAGCTGAATTAAATTTTTTAAAACAAAATCAAGCCCCCGATCCCCTGTGTTATACAAGCATATCTCTCACTGAACTCAAATTAAATGTTATGTCTGGAAACTGTTTTATTTAGAAAAAAAACATCTGTAAAATAAAGTAGGATATGGTATAGCGCCTTGAGTCGGTTTATATTCACCATATTTAGACCAAATCAATCCAACAGTTGAGAATTTAAGGACAGAAAAGTTTTGGAATTAGAGGTACCCATAGTGGTTGAGTTATTGCGTTAACATGACGGATCTGCGATAACGCTGCAATTGCAATTCCATAATATCCCAAACTTTTCGGGGATATAATTACTGTACAACTGCGGCACATTACTGCAATGGAAGAAGAATCAGTTGACCTGAGCTGCAACGGGACAAAAGTGTGCATTTGATTCCGATCCCATAATTGTATAACAAGACATAAGAGGTATGAGTTAAAATGTTTAAACAGAGATATTGTTGTCTTCAATCCAAAAAGAAGACTCACAGTATACTCCAGAATAGAAACGTTAACAAAACATGTAAACAATGTCATACAATACCTTCTTTTTTACCAACAATTTGTTCAAAGTGCATGAGAGACATAAACCCTTTACGAAAGAACCACGCTATTAACCAAACACAACCCAGGTGTATAATGCACCACCGACTATTTCAGTAAAAATCTTTGTATATAAAGTGGTTAGAGGTGATTGAAACTGATGATGCAAATTTTTGTACGTGTTAGCAACTGATACTTGTGAAAAGGATGTCCATGTGATCTGAGGCATTCTGCATATTACTGCAAATCCCATCTGTAGTGAGGAGCAGGACAAGCTTAAGAGAGATAAAAAAAACAGTGCAGATCTGCCTCATCAATGAAAAATGTAGAGGGGGAGGGGGGAGTCGGAAGGATGGAGAAGGACAGAGAGGAGAGACATTACAGGATGGGAGGGGTAGAGCAAGTGGAGAGAGGACAAGAGAACAAGATAAAGGCTAAAGAAAAACTAAGTAACATGTTTCGTTTTATATTTCTGTGGGAAGCATGGACAGGAACAGCAGCCATCCAGTTTATGACAGAATGGGGCTGCACCAAGGTTAATCTTTCCAGCAATGCGATCTGGCTACCCAAAATGCCTCAGTAATGTCACATAGCAAGGTCAACATAAAAATGAGACCATCCCATGACCTCTACAGCCCTAGATATGTTTAAGGGTAAATATACACCACCACCACAGCTTGTATAAACACACATCACCCGCAGCAATGCCATGCCAAGCCATGCATTCCTCCATAAACATACAAAAGCACACCTGCAAAAAGTCCAGCCGACTACTTTGCATAAAGTTTTCAGATTAATCCCCCTAAAGAATAATCATCCGTCCTTCTCAATCCAAATATATGTAACTGTAAAAATAAAACTTGCATACAAATTTGGAATATGAAAACGTAATAATTATACCTATGACAAATAAAAAATTAAAACATTAAACTTGAGAAAAAGGCGGACAGATTGTAAACACCTAACAGAATCTGTCCACTCCTAACAATTTAAAGGAAAATGTATTATAGCATTTTAACAGATGCTCTGCTCGGCTATTGTACGTCACTTTTAGACACTTGTTTTAATTATTGGGAATGAAGGATTAGCGATAGAATAGATACATGTCGATTGCAGGGTGTATTTATAATACGAATAATGGTAAAATAAAGTCTGTTGTGTAAGAAAGTCATGTCGTTAAATTGGCTTTTATTGAAATGGTGACTAAAGTTAGTACGGGGCAGGATTGCCAGCAGGAGACAGCGAAACCAGTGCCACATCGTAGGGAATTAATCTAAATAATCAAATTCAGTAAGCCGAGGTTCGAAAAATCGTCTTGTATTTTAAATCTAACAATACACCAAACATTGACACATCGGTAACTACACTGGTGACTGTAGTGGTCACTTCGGCTGTGACTTCGTTTAACGACTATGAAGCTAATGTTAGCGTCTATGAGGTGTCTCCTGGCGACTGTTGAACAATACAGGTGACCATCTGTATCATAATTTAAATCACCGCTGGACGACGTGTCCTGCCAACAAATGAAAGTTTGCAAGGCTTTGCAGCGCTCGGAAGAAGCAGTCTAACCAATAAAGACAACGTTTGGATCTGTCCTTCAGACCAATCAAACCTCGGACTAGATTCCACCAATCAAGCATTTTATGGCTAGGCTCGTTTTGCAACCGGCGCCATTCGGGGTCCGGTGCAGATAGCCGCTGCGACTGACAATAAGTTAAAAAAGAACCAACATGGCGGACCCCAAACATCAGTTTCCTGAACGTCTGTGATCCCTTCAGCAGGCCACCAATAAGCGCCGCAGAGAGCAGGGAGGGAAATGGCGCCTATGTTCATCTTCCAAAACATTCGTCTATTGGTCAAGAACGGCAAATCAAAAGAAGCGAGGTGATTGCATCTACTATCACCCAACTTAAGCTACTTCCTTGGAAAAGCCATGCACAAATAAGAATTTTGATTTCTTACTTACTTTGTTTTACGGGTTCGTGTGAAGTCCGGCTCCGCGTATTATTTATTTTATTTCGCTAACAAGGGGAAACAAGATGGCTCCTACTTGAACCGGAAATAGTTGCATGCACGAGCGTGATGACATCAAAGTGACGTATCCTTATATACAGCGCTAATACCTTACTCGTAATTGGGGATGTACAATTACTCATTTATTACTTTTCTGTCATCGCTTACTATAATAAACTTATTTTTGCTCTTAAGTCTGAGGCTGGCTCGATTTGTAATGTATATGTCAACAATGTCCAGTTACGTAAGCGTTCTAGCCAAATTAATGAGTAAACTGCGGAGGTATATATAATAATAATAATAATACATTTAATTTATAATGCACTTTACATTTAGTAAAATTTGCTCTTTTTTCTATTCTATCGGGCCACTTTATTCACTAATTTCGTACGTACATTGTTTACAAATTAAATTGAGAGAAGGAAAGCTAACGAGTGATAAGGTTGTACATAATTAGAAATTAGTTCATTTGAGTTGCATGACAAAAATGAGGTTAATCCCTTACCCGTTTTCATTAAAGTTCCTTAATTGGGGATATACTATCACTCATTTATAGATTTTTCTGTCACCACTTATGATAATGAACTGAGGTTTGCTCTTAGGTCTGAGGGTGGCTCGACTTTTAATGTATATGTTAACAATGTCCATTTACATAAACGTTCAAGCCAAATTAACGAATAAACTGCTGAGATACATATATATCTATATAGATATCTATATATATCTATCTATATATCTATAGATATCTATCTATAGATATCTATAGATAGATATATAGATATAGATAGATATATAGATAAATATATATATATATATATATATATATAGATAGATATATGTAGATAGATATAGATATATATATAGATAGATAGATATATATAGATATATAGATATATATATATATAGATATATATATAGATATATAGATAGAGATATATATATAGATAGAGATATAGATATATATATAGATATATATATAGATATATAGTAAAATTTGCACTTTTTTCTATTCTGTCGGGCCCCTTTATTCACAAATTTTTCATGTACATTGTTTACTAATTAAAAATAAGTGAAAGAAAGCTAACAATTGATAAGGTTGTACAAAAAAATAGGATAAGGAAATCCACTGTGAAGATCCCTAGTCAGGAGCAGCCCAAGCCCAAGGAACAAGAAGAAAAAAATGTTCTAAACATAAATTAGGTATCAGCTAATGATAATGTGAAACACAATTTGAAACAAATATGGCAGAAATCTGTTTACAAAAAAATCCTCTACTAGTGATGTAGAGAAGTGAAGACATGGGAAATGTTTTAATTTTTGTATAAACACTCAACTTGACATTTTTTACAACCACATTTCTAGAGCAAATACACTAAAAAAAACAAAGTAAGAATACAATTCAAATTCATTTTACATATACATATTTTGTCTTTTCTTTTTCTTTTTTTAAAGTATTACATTTAGCTCACACTACGTATCACAATTATTTCCTTGACACAAGTTCGAGGAGTGTGCTGGTTATTTTCTCCAGGTTGTTGGAGTAGCGGTGTCCCCTGTCCATCATAGATCTTTGTTCCGCATGAAGAGGATGTGAAGAACGGGAATCGAAAAAATCTTCAGCGGGGGGCCCGTAGTCACGAGGGTGCATCGGTTCTTGAAATCTTTCACTATAATGTGTTGAGTCATCTAGACGGCTAGAGCCTGGTGCCGGGGACATTTCCAACTGCCCAAAAACCTCTGAGATTAAAAACAAATCAAAGAACTTTAATTAAATTGTTTACACGGTGGATATTGTGCTTGATGTAAGAGATAAACCGAACTATCAATATGCTGTGTGAAGCCTACTGGTAATAATATTACACATGGATAAATAAATGACACAATTTACCTTCATAAGCTCTTCTGTGGGACTTTGGGTGTCGACCTTCTCCAGGCTGCTGGTATTCTTGGTACGGCTTGTCGGTTATAGGTTCCTCCTGCGTCCAGGTTCTTTCTCTGACATTTTTTTGAAAGTTGAAATCATCCTGTCGTCTAAAGTCTGGACAATCTCTGAGGACTGTCTCATACAGGCTTCTGGGAGACGGTGCCGATTCTGGCCTCTTGTTGTTGTACTCTTTGATGATCACTGCTCTGCTGTGGCTAGTTTTCTACAAACAAATACAACTTAACAGTTAATGTCTACTGCTTTGCGGAGAATTGTTGTGCAGACTCAGGAATGAGGTCATAAGTAAGTTGAATCACGTAATTGGTTGGAAACACGTACCCCAGAGTTCTCCGATTTTTTGGCCTTGAATTCTTTCAGCAGATCGCAGAGTTTATTTTTCAAGAAGTCCGCTTCTTCTGCATTCTCAATGTCAACGTTTTTCTAGAGGGAATGTGTGATAAGTGGAAAAAGGCCTGGTTAATATCTCTGCCTCAAGGAATGGTCGCATTAAAGTTGTTATGAGTGATGCAAACACGGATTTGTGATCTTACTAGTGCATCAAAGACATCGTTTGAGTCAGAGCCAGCTCTTCGGTAGCGTTCACTATATTGGGGGCCCTAAAACAAAAACATAAAACAGGGTTAGTTGGTACAACTGTAACACTTATAATGCACTATGCAAAATGTTGCCGTGTTTATAGTTAATGAAAAATAGTCTAATATTTTTTAAGATTAATAACAGCCTGATTTAAATCACCTGCGATTCTGTGTAAATGTCTGGGTGTTGTGTTCCACGGATCTCAGGAGTCATAGGTGCAATTACTGATCTAGGACAACCGCCAAACTTTGAATTCAGATGTCCGAATTCATCGCTGAACCTTAACGCAGAAATCAAACATGGGCACAAGACAAAGCATTCAATAAAAATTAAAATTAAAAACTGTGGAAAGCATCAGTCCGTCTGTTGCAGACAGCAGTCGTTAAAAGTTGAACAGTTACATTATCACTCACATCTCCTTCGTCATTTCCACCTCTTCAGCAGTGGCATCAGAGAAGCGACTCTTTTGTTTTCTTCTGAACTCTCCCTCGTTGATGGGGGGGCCTGTCAGAAAACGCCTGAAGGGCTCTGGAATGTCAGATATGGACCTGGTAACTTCCACCTGTCTCTGGGAGCCAGAGGGTCCTCTTCTACTCGGCCCAGGGTTGGCGAATGTCAACTCTTGAAGTAGGTTTTGCGGTTGGTGACCATAATCTCTGACAAAAGGATCACTTACATGGTCACTGTTGATTGATGAGGGAAAGCTCCTCCTCTTGGACTCCGGTTCACTCGAACAATCCCTACCTGCTCTTTTCATTGTTTCATTTCTACCACATTCCCTGTCCAGAGACCACCAATGGTTATCACCCGTGGCTTGAGGCTGCTGGTACTGGGCAGAACGAACTTCTCCACTTCTAGGTTCCTCTGAGTAGAACTCCTTCAGTGCATCTCTGTCTGGGTAAGGCCTTTTGTTAGCAGTCTCCTCGGAGTAAAAATCTTCATGCTGAGCCTGGCGGAGGGGTTTCTCCACCTCCGAGTCATACCTGGAAACACCACCGGTCTCAAATAGAGTTCTTCTTTGTGGGTCTTCAACATAATTGTTTTTGTACATCACCCGGTAGTCAGGGTCCATATATTCTTGTCTGAGCGTGTTGCTCTCCTTGTCATCTCTCCTCTGTTGCTCCTCTTCCACGCGGTCGTAGCTGAGAGCATTCTCTTGTCGGTGCAGCAGTCTGTCTTGGTTCGTGTTGTGGTCTTCAACGTGGAATGAGGGCATTGTCCACTGCCCCGAGTGACCCCTCACTTTGTCGAAATCCATCAGCGGCGGTATGTATGATGTTCCACTTGGATTGGTCAAGTTCCATGAGTAATTTTGGTCCCTATGTTGTTTCTGTGTTTGGGGCGCTGAGGAACAAGAGTCAACTGTGTCAGTAAAACATAGCTGACCATGGACTCAAATGGACTGCAAATTTTCTAATTGTAATTTTCTTTTTAAATGTTCTCAATCATTTCAATTTAGTGGATCCAGGAGGGCAGATCACTCTTTTAGAAGGGTGCCCTGAGTTTGCCCTGAGGCACAATAAAAACAAGACAGAAGAGGGAAGAAGGGTAATCCAAACATAAACTAGGGAGGGGATCAGAGCGTATATACCTCCACCGAGGGCTTTTACTAAACACACTCTTCTTCTCTGCAACCGTCTTCTTCTGCATATTCACTAGGCTTCCTCCGTTGATAAAAGTAAAAGCAGACTCAACACGCACTTATTCTCATCATCTCTCAATTGTGTTTAGTCTGCCTGAAGGTCCCCTCTCTATATAATTGAATTTCACTGTGACATCATCAACCCCTTTACATGCGTGGGGATATCCTCATGTATACTATATGTTTATTTATGATCGTATGTGAGTATATTTAGAGAATATATGGTTGTGGCCCACATAGTGATTTATTTGTTGTTTAATTTTTAGATATTTATTTACTTGAGTTGTTGATTCTACTTATGCCATTTCTGTTAAATCCTCTGAGTCCCTGCTTTGTGATATTGGGAAAGAATACATTTTACGATAGGTGCAAAGGTAGCGACCGGGCTATACCAATGTTTCCATCTCCCTCCTCTGCCCCCTCTGATTCTTAGCTGCATAAAGAACTGCAATTTTGTATGTATTTGACTGAATTCATGATAATAGATACTGACACTGTTCCACGCCAGTGAAAATTATTATATATTATATAAATTATTAATAGCAGGGCACACTTGACCAAGGCTGTCTCTGTCTTCAACACATCTGAGAACCATTCAGGTCCACTACACAGCTGATCCGCAGTGTCAAAATTGTCTTAATTTATACCTGCAACCTGTTCAATATTAATTAACAAGTGAGAAACGCACAACCGAGGGAACGGACTGATTTTATTATTTTGTTTTTTTACTACTTTACACTTCTACTCCATAACATCTCAGTGTGAAATGTTTTATTTTCTTATCTTCTGCATTTGTTTTACAGTTGAGGTTACCTTTCAGCTTCATATTTATATAAACTGGAAGGAATGTCCTTCCTCTCCAGTGTGTGATTTTGAGTGTTTGTCTTAGGCTATATGATTAGGTATGTAAACCATCTTGCATTATCTACGGAATGCATTGCTGAGCCAATGAAAAATGGACTACTCGGAGACCCCTGCTTTTCAAAGGACAGCAATGCTATAAAGCAGTATAAGATGATCTTATAGACCCAATTACACAGCAGCATAAAAAAGCCATTAATGCAGCAGTAACAAATATTTGTACCTTCTAATGAGCACAGCTCATTTTGCTGATAACACTAATGTTGGGAGCGCAAGACTTGTACTCATGGGAGTATTTTTACAGTGTGGTGTAAGTACTTTTACTGAAGTATAGGATATGAATTCTTTCATCGACCACTGGGGACAAACAAATCCTTGAATCACTCTCTTCCAAGTGATCAGACGTGTGATTTTCCAAATATATCTGTTCAGATAATCTTTTTTTTTCTATTCCCTTCATCATCCATGTATAGCTGGGGAACTCTAACCTCACCTCTGTCTTGTCCAATTTCTGATTCACAGAATTCAGTGTGAACGTACCTCTTGTCATGTTGGATTCTCCTTCCAGGACCTTTTTCAGTAATGGCTGAAGCAGAATAAAAAAAGAGTGTACATTGATCTTGAAACTCTTTCAATATGACATTAAAGAGTACATAATACAGTGCATTATAATAATGAACATGAAAGTCATCCTACCACTGGAAATCCTCGCCCGTCCTGTCTCTCCACCATCTCCGCTCTGGCTCTTATGATCTTTCCTCCTTGGTTTATTATGTTTTTTTTATCCCAGGTCACCAAGTCTGGCCGTTTCTCTTCCTTCAAAAACGCAAAGATCATATAAGTCTTGCTTTCTAAACTAAACAGCAGACACAGTTACACAGGCTTTTTCTGAAAATGTTCACAATACTTTACCAAATATTTCTGTCGATGTTTGCGTCCGATCACATGATGGACCATTTCTGGTAGGTGTGCAGTGTGATGACAGAGCCTACATAGGTATTTGGGGCCAGCAAGTAGATCCTTAATGGGAATTTCCTCCAAATAACTCAACCCTAAGACAAAAAAGTAGAAAAGAAATTCAGTGGAATCAAATATAAACATAAATTGGGGAAAATTGTTCAAAAATAAGTATTAAATGATTCACCAATGATGGGCTCCTCAAGCTTCATGTAATCCAAAAATTGTAAAATGTCCTCGAATACTGGTACCATGTGCTGTTTCTCAGCACGCCCTAATAAATCCAAACACTGAGCGTTAGCTCAACAAGGAGCAAAAGTACCAAGCTTTGCAAATACTTGGTACAATCCATTTATTTGTGGTTGAAAAATGAATTGCCTTAATAGGCACTTAATGTTACAAGTATCTCTTTCAAGTCTGCCAATGATTAATCTCATGTTCCTTCGCACATCACAGGCAATCATTTATAAGAGAAGATTCTTTTACCATCCCAGCAGCCAAGAGTGTCATCTCCAGAAAAGTAACTGATGCAAAGGAGTGTTCATTAGTGTGATTTCAGACATTTCTTGGTTTTGCTTTGGTGACCGTCCTCAAAGTCATCTCTACTTACATTATCAGAAAGGCAATGTAGTTTACGAAGTACCATGAAATGATAACCATTAAGAGGTAAAGGGTAAACGTGGACTATCCCTTTACTGGGGGTGGGATAAAGTAGGTTGCGAGTGAACATTTTGTCCTCCGTAGCAGGAAACATGGGCAAGCGCAGGAATTGGACTGGCTTTGACACGGGTGAAATTGTAAAAGCTGTGATGGATGGAGGACTGGGTCAGAGGGTCAGAATTGCAGTACTTCTTGGGTGTTCCTGGTCAGCAGAGGTCAGTACCTACCATAAGTGGTCTAAGGACGGACAGACAGTGGACTGGAGACAGGGTCATGGGTACTCGTTGTCCGAATCCCAAAGAAGAAGTACTATGCATCAAACACTGAGACGGGTATTGCTGGTTTTGGTGGGAAGGTGTCAAAACATATAACTCTTTATAGCTTGCTTGCGTATACGGTTGGGTAATGGCAGAACCAGTCAGAGTGCCCATCCTGCCACGATCCATTGCTGAAAGCGCCTGAAATGGCCACGAAAGCATCAGAACTGGACCGTGAAGCAATTGAAGATGTGGCCTGATAGGATGAATCTTTTATTCCACGTGGGTGTCGACTTGTGTGTGTCACTTACCTGAGGTAGAGCTACACCATGGAAAGATTGAAACTAGGGGGAGGAGTATGATATATTTGGCCAATAGTCTGCTAGGAAACATTAGATGTTGGATGATGAAGGAGGAAGACTCCCCACCACACTGCAGAAATCGTTATGGAATGGTTTGAGGAACACAACTAGTTCTGTTGTATTGGGACCCAAATTCCAGATCTTAATCCATTGGACCATCTATTTCTTGGACAAATAAATCTGATCCAGGGTGGTCCCTAACAACTTAGAGGACCTAAAGAATATTGGTCGAACTGTCGTCAGGTAAAGAAATGTTGAAGAGGAGGATTTTATGGAATGTAAACAAACACTTGGCAAGAATTGCATCTGATGAGCAATTATTTTCCTTGTGGCAAAAGAAGTTGAAATGCGGCTGTTACACTCTACATTACATTGAACTCCATTTAAAACGTACGAGCACCAGAATGATTAATGTAGCCACCACATTTAGCTACATTTTGGGGTTCCATGTAGCCGAAGGTGGGCCAATGTTGCTAGTCACCCATTTCAATATTGGGTGCCTGAGTTATACTTACAGGTAACATTAAGTGTTGCTCCTCAAGAGACAAAGGTAGAAGAAAAACCATTTGAGACAAAAGGTATAGAGTCAAAACTCAGTCATCAATGGTGATAATTTTGTGTCGAGAAGCCAAGCAGGATATTCCAGACATCCCTCTCCCCGGCAACACTCTTCAGTCCATCACTGGGGATCCTAACGTATTCCCATGAGAGAAAAGATATGCAATCCTTCCAGTAAGTTCTTCGTCAATGCCCTGGGTCTCCAACAAGTTTGATGTGCCTGGAAAATCTCCAAAGGGATGCGCACCCTGGAGGGAACCAAATCAGGTGCCCTCTAATGGCTCCTTTTGTCTTTAAGTAGCCGCAGTTGTACTTGGAGCTCCCATTGAATGTCCAAGGATTTTGAGCCTCCAGGAATCTACTGCTGAAAGCATGTTCATTTCAGATGCTTGTATCCACAATAAAAACATTTCTGGTCAGAGAACATTCAAATATGAAGCTGTCCAATAACCCAACGTACAAATGGTGAAACGTCGTCATATTTTTTAAGAGACTGCGCCACCAAGAAAACAAGGCGCCTTCTCGAAACGAGCCAGTTGTGCCACCACTGTCCCAACTGACAATACTGCATACAACAGCATGTACCAACCTCACCTCATGCTGTTCGTAGCTCACCTGCTATCCACGTCCATGATGCATTACATCTGAGGTGGAATTGAGTCTATGGTGGACATGACATAAGGAGGGGGATGTGATGGGCTGACCGTCTGCCATCTCTGGTCCAGCTCACCAAAAGTGCAGATGGAACATTTTCCATCGACAGAGTATGTTGCTGACAATAACCTGCTGTTTAATGAAGCTTCCCTTTCGTCTGGGAAGACACTGCAACATGACCTGACTTTCCAACGCATCTCAAACTTATCTTTGACAATCTCAACACTTGATCCAAATCCGATCTAGACTGAAACTGCTGTCCATTAAAATCAGACAACAGATAAAAGCGACCTTGGTTAAGTCTTTTAGTGTGGACGGAATTAACTGCCAGAGTTGACGGCAAATACACTCACGGACAAAATAGATCAAAGTGTCAAGGCTGAAGATGACAGTTACTTACCAACAGCAACGAGGGTATCCGCCTTCTGCCAGGAACAAAATGAGAGCAATAAAAATGCAATCAGTGCTGGGTGGACCGGACACTGGTTAGATTTAACCACTGCCACAAAAAGAGAGTGTTATATCCTAGAAAGATATTTGTACAAATAAGGGTTAAACAAAACCAGACCTCACTTGGGGTACGGCTAAGGGTTATTTCCTCACCAGTTAGGATTTAGTCAACTTTTGTTCATAGCAAGTATGTAGGGAAATTTACTAATTAAATACAAAAAGGGGGCATCCTTCTGCATGTCAGCTTTTTCAGGTATCCGTTTTCAAATGACAGTAGAACAAAGTTAAAATTAACATGTGGGTCATTGGATCCTTTCATTCGCTGGTTTGTGTGGACCTTCCAGAATGGCCCTAGAACTGGTCCGCATGTACTCTTTGGTAGATGCAGACACAGAGCCCTCTTGCACCATAGCATTTGATGGACTCCACAGCCCAAATGGCTGCTTCAGAATCGAAAGGACACATTTTGCAAAACTGAGCTGTTGGGATAGCAGCCTTTCTTTGTCAAAAGCATTATAGAAGCAGTGGACCGTAGCAATAATGGTTTTCTGTGTTTAACCCCCCCTAAAGAGCAGTGGGGAGCAATCTGAGGCACCTGGGTAGCAAATCGGGATTCAGGTTCTTGCTCAAGGACCCTTCGAAATGTAGACTGCAAGGGTTAAGATCGAACTGCCGACATTCGGGTTGGAGACGACAATTCTTCACACTGAGCTACAGTCACAGCGTTCTTTTTAAAACACAAATTGTTTCCATCAATATCTGGATGTGAGATAATGAAACACATGTAGGTCACTCCAACCTGAAAGTGTGGGCAAGACTTCTCATTAGCCATGAACATGTTGGTGCAATCTCAGAAGACACAGTCCTCCTCCAATATTGTCACCTGAAATGAGTCTTCATGATGGTCAAATAAATACTTGGGTAATCATTCATTTTCCCTGGCGGGTTGTTTCTAAAGAAGTGACGGAACTTCGCGATAGCAAAGGAATAAAATAGCTTAATGGGGAATGTTGGTTCAGGAAGGAAATGCGACATAAAACCTATGCCGAATCATTAAGTGGAACAAGATGATATGCTGTCATGACCCAAAAAGGGAAGAGCTGAAAGAAGATGATGAAGAACAAAGAATTTCAGCTTCAGATCTGAATGAAGATGATGAAGAACAAAGAATTTCAGCTTCAAATCTGAACAAGAAGGAATGTAGAGCATTTGCCTATTGTCACCATCTGGTACTTATGGTATGACAAGTTTTGGCATACCAAGATGGAAAGAGTTCAACTGTAGAGGTCAGGAGTTATTAAGGTCACAGGATAAATAATAATCCCAAATAAATGATGTTTGACCCAGATGTTGATAAACACTCCAAACAATGAAACATCTCTTTGGGATGCTTTTTGTTCATGGCTCTAAACGTGGTCATGAACCCGAGGAAGACCTGTAACTGAATGAATGTAAAAACATAAAACACCTGACATCAATTCAAACGTGTATGCCTTAGTTTTCAATCTATACTAATTTTCAAAAAATCGTTCAGACTTTCTGTTGGAGTAGAGCAATGTGAATTACCTTCCTATGTCCTGGTGTGGCCAAATGGATCTTGTATAAGCTATCACCTCTTATAGACTTGTCACACACCTGGATTAAGAGAGGGGAAAAAATAATCAACAATCAGTACCACAGCTGATGACCATAAATTCGTTAATTTCACTATTATCTTATAATGATGAGTATATTTATTATAAAACTTTGCCAAACATAACATTATGCATAGCTAGATGTATGGTGCAACTGTGGGTGGATACTAGAAGCTAGACTCAAGCCCATTAGCCTAGTCTGAGCTAAACTAACGTTAGCATTAGCTTAGTTTAGTCAACGTAAACTAACTTACCGTGCATTCAATAAATTCTGTCTCTTCGTCGTATGGCGTTTCAAGGTTATACATGATAGGGTGTTAAGCGGCTTGCGTGAAAATGCTCGTAGGATATCTTAAGTTCAGGAAAACGTTGAATAGCCAGTAGAGCTGGACGAACGGATGATACCGAAGCTCGTTCTACTCGTGAAGCGAAGTTTCAACTATAGCATTTATTCAGCTTTTAACCCTGTAAAAGCGGTGTTATGTTGCTAACTTAACAATGACACTCTGTCTTTTATATTCCATATAGTATGTAACCTTTAAATATTTGTTTACATTCGATGCACGAAAGTGTGGATGCAGAAAAGATGGTGGTTGCTACTTCCGGTGTTTGTCATTCTAAATAATTAACTTTATTAGGAATGACACGAACAGGGACAATATAGACTAAAAGAGGCATCAATAACAGGTTCTTGTTCTCAATATAAACACTTGGCATAATAACATATTACAAAATCGTATATTGGTTATATAATACTAAATAATAACATAATATAATACAAAATTTTAAGATTGAACAATTTAAATAAATACAATAAAATGGTCATAAAAAGGAAATTAAACTCAGAAAAAAAAAAATGTCAAGGCATTAAATTTCTCCAAAGAATTATAATAGCAGATTAGACATATGGACGCATTTTTTGGTTTCTATCTTTATCACAGTCTTGGAGTAAAGCATAAATTCAGACATAAATAGTTCAAAGGCTGGGCAATACTTTGAGAATTTGGCTCTTATGGATAATACATTTTCCTATTACAATCATGAGATTGATTGATTTTAGATTTTTGTGTTCGTAATACAGTAATATATCTTTGGCTACTATATAAAATTTGTATTTACTGATAGAGATAATATAATTTACAACTTTTTCCCAGAATTATGAAGAATGTTCACTTTTATAGAATAAATGTAATTTTTTTTACAGAATCCAAACTTTTTATCAATATTGGAGAATTTTTAGATACATTTGATGGTAGTATAAATATTATGAATTATTTTAAATTCTATTTCCTTTATTTTATTGGAAATAACACATTTGTAATGGAGAAGCCAGGTGTAGTCCTATTTAACTGGGAAAATGCAGAGTTCCATACACATTTTTACTTTTGGAGTAACTTCTCTTTTACTATAAGTGTGTTTTCAAATGTTTATTGTTGCAACTTCCTGTGTTTGTTTCCTGAGGATGTCACACGCACACGCGTTGTCCCACGCACATGCATTTTTTTTTTCAGTGTAGTTTTACATTGTTGAACATTTACATTAATACCAGTAGCGTTAATCTGAAATATAAGTAATTCAGACAGTCCCAAGGCACTTCTGCTACTCAGTCTCTTTAAGGCCTTTAAAAATAATTTTTAAATGCAGGAAAAGGTTTTTAAAAAACCCACATACGTGTATATAAAATTTACTAATTATCAAAACATTATTACATATAAATTCAAGTTATTTGTTTTGCAAATAAAAAACAACAACTTTATAATCAGAAAACCGGTCCAACATTCTTTATGACTCATTAGGAATACATACATGAATAAGTTTAACTTTAATTAACATTGCTGCATTTTGGTCATGTTTTTATATAGTTATTATTTTATTTTTTATGCTTTTATCTGCTTTTACTTTGTAGCACTTTGAGATTTGATCCAAATGTAAAGTGCGTTATAAATTAAATGTATTATTATTTTATTATTTTATTATTATTAAGTTACTAGAATACATGCATAGTTACTCATTAATTATGCCTAACTATTCATGTAGGGCCTATTCTATCCCAAAAAGTCTTACTAACAGTACTAGTGCACTTTTGTTATCAATTACACCCAAATGTTATTTAATTTACTATAACTATCAATAAACAGAGTAGCAGATGCAGGTATTGCAAGTTAATATTGCAATGTTCCTTTAACGCAAATTCAAACTCAAAGCCTGTAGGCCACATCCGGCCCCCCCCCCCCCCAACAATTATATCCGGCCTGTGAGACAATATCAATTTTTTTTAATAACTAGCCTGATGCTATACAGCACCAAAACCACAGATACTCGATATCCCAGAATGCACCGCGATAGCCGGCACGTCAGTCGAGAACGCCAGCCATTCTCCCTGCACCTCTGTTGACAGATATCAGCATTTATCCAGTCACTCCGATAAACTTTGGGCTTAAACTTTGAGTAGATGCTACGGAGCCCGGGGGAGTTATAGATGAGAAGAAAAAAAAACAGAATGATAAATAATAAACGTATCAGCAAGTCGCACGTGCGTCTTAGTAAATAGAACGCACGTTTTAATTAACTGGCGAGGTGCGTTCAAGTCCGCCTGCTGTTCAATATATTTAATTTTATATGTTAATTGTAACTTTAATAGTATAGTTTTTATGGCTGTTGTTAATGCCCGTGAATAAAAACTTTTCATTGGAAAGCATGCTGGCAGAACGGGGGACATAAAATTTGTTACTCTGATCTATTTTGAATTCAATCTTTAATTTGACTATTTTGTATTCTGTTGGCCTCTTCAGAATTATATAAAATGAATAAATAAAATAAGAATAAAAAATGCCATAATACCTCAGATTAAATATGGCAAATTTGAGTCCTGATCGGTCCTCGATGTGGTCTGCATCTATAATTTTGGCCCCCTCTGTGATTGAGTCTGACACACCTGCTTTAATTGGATTGATCAAAGCCAAATGAATAGCTTTGACTATTAAAGAATGTTGTTAGTAGTAATAATAATAATACATTTAATTTATAATGCACTTTACATTTGGATCAAATCTCAAAGTGCTACAAAGTAAAAGCAGATAAAAGCATCAATAAAAAAAATAAAATAATAACTATATAAAAGCCTGACCAAAAAGCAGCAATGTTAATTTAAGTTATAGGTTCTGCTAAAAAGGAAAGTTTTAAGTCCTTTTTTAAATGTGTCAGTCGTCTGTGGAGCCCTCAGATGGTCAGGGAGGGCATTCCACAGACGAGGGGCAGCAGAACAGAAGGCCCGATCACCCATGGTGCTGAGCTTAGTCCGGGAAAGGAGGAGGCGGTATGAGTACGTAGAACGGAGGGATCGTGTTGAGGTCAGGGGGGTGAGTAGTTCTTTTAGGTAGGGGGGTGCGTTACCATGGATGCAATGGTGAGTGAGGAGAGAGATCTTATAATCAATCCTGGTGGAGATGGGAAGCCAATGAAGGGAATGAAGAACAGGGGTGATGTGTTCGTGTTTACGAACTCTCATCAGGATCCTTGCAGCACTGTTTTGAACATATTATTGTCTTTGAAGACTTTTATCAGGGATCCCGATGAGAAGTGAGTTACAGTAATCCAGTCGGGAGGAGACAAACGCCTGGACCAGCTTTTCAGCGTCACTCAAGGTGAGTGAAGAACGGAGTATGGAAATATTTCTAAGATGGTGAAAGGAGATCTTGCAGATGTGTTTGATGTGGGATTAAAAAGTGAGTTGAGGTTCAAATCTTACACCGAGGTTGGTAACTGATGAAGAGAGGGGAATGTCATGACCAGAGAAGGTAATACTGGTTATGGAGGAAGACTGGGTCTGATGTGGGGTGCCAATTAAATTAGCTTTGGTTTTGGAGCTGTTCAACTGGAGAAAGTTGTTTTTCATCCACACCTTTATCTCCTCCAGACAAGCGCGGAGAGTTGACAGGGGAGATGATGATGACGATGAGGAGGGAGAGGATGCGGAGGAACATGTGTCAGTTTTTATGTAGATTTGCGTGTCATCAGTGTAGCAATGGAATGAGAGTCCGTATCGACTGATGGCACGGCCAAGGGGGAGCATGTATAGTATGAAGAGAATGGGGCCAAGGACTGATCCCTGGAGGACCCCACAAGTGACGGTGTGTGTCCGGGACCTTGAACTTCCAAGGGAAACGTATTCTGTTCTGTCAGTGAGGTAGGATTGAAACCAATTTAGGGCGGTGGCAGTGAGTCCAGTGGTGTGATGTAGGCGGTGTAGGAGTATTCCAGGGTCAACTGTGTCAAAAGCAGCAGACAAATCAAGGAGAATCAGGAGGGAAGGTGAACCAGCATCTGCTGCCATCCGGAGGTCATTTGTGACTCTAAGCAGAGCTGTTTCTGTGCTGTGGGCGGAGCGGAAACCAGACTGAAAGGTTTCAAAGAGGTTGTTGTGTTTGAGTTGGTCCTGGAGGTGGGCAGCAACTACTTTTTCCAGAACTTTGGAGAAGAATGGGAGTTTGGAAATGGGCCTGTAATTAGCAAAAAGTTCTGGATCGAGAGTAGGTTTTTTGAGGAGTGGTCTGATTATGGCGGCTTTTAGGGCAGATGGAACAAAGCCGGCCTGGAGGGATTGATTTATTACAGCGGTGATCAGGGGACTGATGGAAGAGATGTAGGAAAGGGGTGGAGGGCACAGGTGGAGGGCTTCATTGTCCTGATGATAACCTCAACCTCTTGCTGTGAGACTTCTGGGAAGCATTTTAGAGGCTGGGAAATCTCAAACTTTGAGTAAGCAGACTGGATAGGTAGAGAGGAGGAACCAGAAAGGACAGAACGGATTGAGTCAATTTATGATTTGATGAAAGCCATGAAATTATTACAGTGCTCTTCTGTGATTTCTGTAAGCTGGGGAGTTTGTGGTTTAAGGAGATGATTGATAGTAGAAAACAGCTGCTTAGAATTTCCAGGACTTGTTTTGATGATGTTGGAGTAGAACAGTGACCGAGCCTCTCTAAGGGACTTTGAGTAGACCTTTTGGTGTTCCCGAAAGATTGTGATTATATTTAGTTTTAAAATGAACTAATTCTGAATACAACCATTGTCATCTATTAGATGAACCCTAGCCCAAACTAATTCCTCCATTTAAAATAAAAATTCCCTTTTGTTTAGATCGGACCAATCTGTCCAGATACCTGGCTACGTGTTGACGCATTTCCGGTGAAGCTACCTTTTCTCAAACATTCAAACTTTATTTAAACAATTAACGAAGTTGTAATACAAAGTGCAGTGTTCATGACATATTGAAATTATTTTTCTTAATTCAGGTGTGGTCAACAATCAAATAAAACAATTAAGAGACATATAAACAGAATTTAGTAAAGAGCGAAATGCAAAGTAATAACTAAAAGAAAGAGAAAATAAACAAGGGGGGGCAGAGGTGTAAACAGTTAACATATGCATATTCTTGAGAAAAAATAACAAGGCTTATTTGGTATCGATAAATTTCATCAATTTTTACTCAGCCATGAAAATAAAAAAAAATGGTCTGCTATTCCTGAATCGGCATATGTGATTAATTTTCCGGCAAGATTAGAACTATCGAGCTCTTCTCCACAATTCTTTTTTTTTGTCCCGCAACTAAATTCCTAATTTAATACCAATATAGTCTAATTTGTCACAGTAACTGTTTGCCAGGGCCCCTCATGCAATTCACACCAATAGCACACACTGCAGATAGAACAAAATTTTTTCTCTGTTTAATTCTTAAAATAGCTTGTTACATATTTACAGAAACAAACTGCGTGAATTTGGCCTTGAAGATGGTTCTGACGCATAAGCACAGCTTCCATTATGGTTAAGGATACAAATCCATGGCGCAGTAACAAACGGTTAATAACAAACTCCTTCATTCGAAAGTTTCAGTACAACGGAGATGGGAGCAAATATGGAAAAATATCCATGAACAGAGCTGCACCAATATTCTGTGTGGACACTCATTTTACAAATTATAATACCATCACAAGACTTGCACTCCCATATTTACCAGGAAATGTGATTATTAGACTAATTTACTTACACTTTCTTCGCTTTGTATGGCTGATTTATATTTATTTCAGGGACTGGCAAGTTTTCTTCAGAGGTCACTGCGTAAAAACAACCACTCAGCATAAACAACTGGTGTAATCATATATATCCCACATTCATTTTCTAGACATTGTCAAATAAATGTCACATCTTACAGAAAACCATCAGGATGGATCACACTCTTTACTAGAGTGCATTATCTTGGGCCACTATAAATAGAAAAATATCACATCGGGACCACCTGGCCCACTTTAAAGCTGTAAAAGTTAGACGTTGAGTGGCCAGAGCCTGAGAGGCCTCTGTCTGAAAATCTTTGTTTACAGTGTACTACATAACATACAGTACGTTGACATGAACTCATACAAAAAAAAAGAAAAGAAAAGAGGAGGGTTCTCTTAATAAAAGCCATTTAGATGAATTATCTGTTGAGGACAGAAACTCACAGAGGACACGAGACAATCTTTAAAATCAAGTATGGCGATGTCACAGATCAAGCACAGACAGGTCGAGATGTCCCAGTAGGAGGAGGAGGATAGTAAAGTCTGATAAGGGGATGAAACTTCAGTTTGACGAGTTGTAGGGTCCGCTTTGGAGATTGTTCAGTCGTGAACGCAGCTCCTTCCGGACGTGGCTCACCCTCGCCAGTTTGCGTTTGTATTCCTGCAAGAGGCCACAGCAGAAACGGTCCATCAGAGCTGTTCTATCAGACCTTACAGTCTCAATGAGTCACATTCATTTTTGAAGTCGCAGCCGCGGCATTCTGGTTCTGAACACATCAGTAGGTTTTTTTTGTTAAATAGGACTTAAATCATGTAATTACATATAATAACTATGTCTTCCAGTGTCTGTTAGACTTCATTTAACTCATCAGTTTAACTTCAGGCCCGTTGTTTCCCTGAAATCTGATGACGCTACTTACATGAAAAAAAGGCGTATGCTTGCATAATTTGAGATTGTGAAATATCTCCGTCAATGAATGGATGACAAAACAAAATAATATTTATCTCAGGTTTATGACTAATTTTCTATGTGGTTTACTTTCACTTCCATCTATGAAACAAAGTACAAGCTGGACTAAAACTCTCCTCCTTGAATCAATTTAACAATATTCCCTCCAAGAGGGTTGAAATACTTAGATTTGTTTGATTATTTATGGTAAATATAGAACGTATTATGCTGAAAAATCTTTTCACCTTATCATATAAACCCATTCTCTCTCTCCCCCCCCCCCCTTTAAGATATTCTAACTTGTGTCACTCAGATCACTTCAACTTTACTTTAGCTTCCCAACAAATAACAAACAACTGATTTATTAAACTTTGTTTTGCAATAACCACTCTGGAATGAACGAACGAATGGGACAAAGTTTTAATAAATCAGTGTTACCAGGCCAATTAATCCTGTTTCATGTTGAGATTACTAAAAACTCATCTCTATTTTGAGTTTTGACATTTGATGACATGATTTTTCCTCTGTTGGAGCAGATTTGGAAGCAAGCATCTAACATTTACTCATGATAATAAATAAATACTGTTCGTGTAGATAAGGTCTTAGAATTACATTTTGGACAGTGCATGTGCCACCAAATAAAAACACCCACAAATATATTTCATTTTTTATTGTATTTTTCTTCTTTTTTTTTTTTTATTGCAAAGGTCTTGATTGTCTTGAGATACAAAACATGAAATACTTCAGCCTCTTGGCGTCCTGTGGATAAATGCTGGACAGTTAATGTCACTAAAAAAGGATGAGAAAACAAGAGAATCTGTCAATATAACAGGTCAATACTCACCTCGCTGGAATTAAGCGCACATTGTGTTAAGGCTAAAAAAAAAGACTAAAATTACAAAGGGAGAACAGTCAAACTGAAATCTACGGTCCAGTTTAGAAAAGGAGGCGGCGTTCTGCACAGCATGCTACCTGCTGAAATGCTTAGAAAGAAAGGTAACTTCAAAGAGGATGGCGATCAGGAGGTGCGAGTCAACAGCTCTCCGGACAGATGAGTGCCACGGATCAATAATGACACAAAGGTTGAGGTAGAAAGGATTAGAAGGATAAAGTATCTAGTTAGGGGGGAGTAAAAAGGAATAATACGCACTTCAAGTTTCTGTTCATTCTGGACCAGGCCGTCCTTCTGACTCTGCAGGAAGACCGTTAGTGTGCGCGTGAGCTGCCGCCTGTCGTCTATTTCTGCTGCCAAGCGGCCGCTGTAGTCCGCTAGCAGCATGCAGGCGTCCTCCACCAGCCGCGACAGCCGCTCCCCTGATTCCTTATCTAAAGCACAGAAAGCCAACAGAGAGCAGGAGACAATACGTAACCGGTCCGGAGCGTTCAGCTGGAGGTCATTCAGTCACCCGTCAGTACTGCTATCATTTAAATATTAAAGAATCACTGGCAAACTAAACATTGACATTTAAGTCTGTTTATTTTTGTTCTTTCAGTCATTTTTTTCCTTCTGGAACTTTCTCGCCCCTGCAATCCACGATGCCTCATTTCTGGGCATTTTCAAAGGAACACCTGTTCACCACGACCTTTGACCCCAGCTCACTCTGTCAACTCTCCCATAGTTTAATATTCTACACTTTAAATTTAACATTAGATGACACATTTTTCAATTTCGGTTTAAGATTTTAAACTGTAAAAACTTCACTGAAATTCTTTTATGACGAAGTCACTTTAAATGTATCGTAACGACAGCAAAGAAAATATATCAGGAATTTTGCGTTTCATGGAAAATAGTCAATTTTAATTAGATTTGCTCGCCGTTATTACTTTTATTATAAAGTGGCAGCTCAATGGTTGTTTTTATAAAATGATCTGACCATTATTAAACGTTTATTGGTTGTATACGGTTAAATAATCTTGTTCATTAAGTCTTCATAGGATTTATTCTGCCTTAAAATAACTTACTTTTGAATTTTTCATCCAAATTGTCCAAATAAAATTTTCCTGACTATTCTGAGACGTCATCTGGGGTTTTGTATTTTTTTTAGCACTACTTAAATCAACCCAGTAAGTGGAGATGACTCCAACATATTTTTCAATAAGAAAGGTGACTCAAAATGAGCTTAACCAGTTGAGCAGGACATTAAAGGGTTAATCATAATTTTTTTTTTATTAATTTAAAAAAAAGAAACAACTATCCCCTCTAAGTTCCACTTTAGTCAACTCTTTTCATTAAATTATTCTCTTACCTATAAAACAACACTGAAAAAAACATTACTGTTATTACATATAAAAGTGTATTTTAAGGCTTTGGCAGGGATTTGTTTCGTCTTGTTTGTCCTGCAGGGTTGGACTGGTTGGTGCGGAGAGACGGCATTTAGCACAAACTAAAGCGCTTGGTAAAAATGTCAACAAAAAGAAGCTGTTTTCAATGTTTGTGTGCCAAAATCATCGTATGTTTTAAAAGTCGTTCGACGCATTTAGAAGCAGCTTGTGTGACACTTGAGTTTTGAGCACATGGGAGAAATGACACGCTGAGAGTTTCTGAAAGATCGGGGTAGGGAATAAACTATCACGTACAGGATCCAACTCTCTGTTGGATTGTTGGTGATTCTTTTTCCCATGAATATTCTCTGATTAAAACTCAGACTTTTCAGCGAAGATTCCGTTTACTCGTCACGCTAAAACTTTTTACTTTCGAATTATTTCTAATTCATAGTGAAAAAGGTCGCTTGCAAACTAGAAATGTTTTGCTTCTCTGGACTTTGTCAACGAAACCCTCCCTACTTCTTTGTATTAGAGTAATTCCCTGGAGGTGGCTCCGACGCTGGCGAGGTATTCCAGCCACAAAGATAGAAACCCTGGTATTTTGTTTTCATCAGCATTGTTTCTCTTCAGCAACGCACTCCGACTTATTTCATCAGCTTCTGAGTGTATGTATTCAGGAGCCATGGGGCAGACTCACGTGTGTGTGTGTGTGTGTGTGTGTGTGTGTGTGGCTGTGCATACACTAGATAACAGTGCGCTCGCCGCCTTGCCTCCTACCTGTGATCCTATGAAGCAGTGACACATCTTGCACCTCAGCAGGGAGGGAGGAGATGCGCTGACGTAGCACTGAGTCACCAGAGGCGGCGTTTTCCAGCTCCTGCAGAGTCCGGATTAACTCTGCCGTCTGAGGTAGGAGAGGAGAGAATGGTAAGCAGGGTAGAAGGGTGAGACGAGCGAAAGACAGGAGAGAGGTGAGACGATAGAGTTCATGAGTCAGTCAAGTTTTTCAGCTGGGCCCGCGCTGTCGTCTCCAACAGCATAGGGTATAACAAATCCCCCCATCCCCTGTGTTGTACAAACAATCCCCCCGTTTGAACTCCAAAAATTAAATGTGACTCATGAATAATCCCACACTGCCCATATTGACTCAACATAACAATTTCTATGAAGTCGGCAGTCTGCTCTGGGATCAGATCCCATAGTGACTCCATGAGGAAGTTAAATAAAGTTAAGTAGTTTTTCTGAGCTCAGTAGTAAAACAAGTAAAATTTCCTTACATCTATTCAGATAAGCACAATTCAGACACAACTGGATTATGGAAGGTAGTTGGTTGAGAAGTGACAGACTAGAGACTTTTCTATTCTAGATTTTATTTTTTTATAGCTTGTTCCAAACTTTGTTATGGTTTTGTAACTGTTTTTAACAATGTCTTAATGGTCTTTTGCATTTCACACATGTTCTTGATTGATTGTGTAAAGCACTTTGAATTGCTGAAATGAGCAATATAAATCTTATCTTATCACATGTTACACATAGTTAACATCCATTACAACGTCGTGAAACGTATCTCTGCATTTGACCATCCCTGAGGGAGCAGTGGGCGGCCCCTGTGACGCGCCCGGGGGGCTGAAGTTTCAGGGTCTTTCTCAAGGACCTACTGTTTGTTGCGTCAGGGGCTGGCCTCGGACCCTGGTCCCCTGTTTGAGGGATGGCTGCTCTACCCACAGATCTAAAGCTGCCCTAGTCATACTTATACAAGACAGATCTACTTGTGTAGATTCATATGAGCCAATTTGATGCAATCTGACAAATGTAATGTTAAAAATGTTGGTAAGTAATGTTAAAAAAGAAACAACTGTTATGTTGGAGGGGGTTTCTTTTGCAAAAAAGCCACCCTAGGGAGTTAATATGATATTGAGAAACAACATTTCCTCAGCTGGACAGTTAGTGGGCAGCAGGTGTGAGGATTTCTACTGCATGACAACCTCAGGGGTGAAAAGTGACTCCCTATGGCGCGGCTTTGTGACGAATGTCGATGGAGGATGATGTCAAAGGTGACATGAATTCCGATCTGATGGTACAGACTGAGGTCAAATTATAAAAAAATCTAACCCGTGTCTTACTTAGGACCTCATATGGAAGTGGCCCAAATGGGAACTTGAAAAGACCAGATTCCATTTGGTCCATTCCATTTCCATTCCATCATCTGTCAGCTCTGGGAGGATTTGAGAGCGCATCATTACAAGGGGAGGAAAGTAGCTTGACTTGGTTTGGTTTATTGCCACTGCAGGTAAGGGTGTGATCGTAAGGGAAAAGAGAGAAAAGCTAAAACCATCATCAGCAACATTTATCACAGAAAGCTGCAATCATGTCAATATTGAGGAAATATCTTGTCTTTGGAATTTTGCTGCAAGCTGAAGATCTCTCTTTCCCCCTTCCTCACATACTACGGGTCAGCTTGGGACAGTTTATAGACATCACTGTAGTAATTTGTGTCTAAGAGCGGTTTTGTTTTTGGTTTGTCGGATTATAATATGGTTTCAAATAAAGAACTTAGGAAGCTTCCTACTGACACAGATAGGTGGTTTTTGATTCATTGATTCTGATCCACTATATGCTTTATCACAGTTCAAACACGTCTCCCTGTTTTTAGGGATAATATCTGAAAATGAGCCATCGTCTTAAAGACATGAAGGAGAAACAGGAAGTGCTTAGTTTATATTAACAGCATTATGCTGTAACTGAAACAGAGCAACTGAGAACTTAAAGTAAGTATTCAAACGATAATAAAGGCTTTTCACCCGCTAGAAATGAAAAGGCTGCCTCAACTACACGCATGTATCCTACAACAGTTGATGTAAATAAAGGTCCGGTCACTATTTGAAGAATCATGGTACTTAGTCCAG
This sequence comes from Lophius americanus, assembly GCA_037951165.1. Classification (NCBI taxonomy): domain Eukaryota; kingdom Metazoa; phylum Chordata; class Actinopteri; order Lophiiformes; family Lophiidae; genus Lophius; species Lophius americanus. The sequence continues at coordinate 93,269 of JBBDHG010000344.1, forward strand.
TACCTGCGGGGGCTCAGATGGTGAGCTCTGGGAGGCAAAGTCCTCGTCGTCCGGTAGGATCTCCTCATACGATCTCTTCTTAGCTTTCTTTTCTCCATCTAGGATTTGCAAAAAAAGACAGAAAGAATCACATAAACCGTTATTCAGTTTCGGTAGATTCTTATACTGTTGGGTATTATGAAACCTGAACACCGCTGCGATCCCACTTGCCGTTAAATGTTTTGGATCACAATTCACCCCATCCTACAACTTCATGAAAAAGAACATCGCTGCAAAATACAAAAATGTGTTGATGAGCGTTGGGCACCAGTCTTGTTCGGACTTACATAGGACCTGTGAGAGCTGATCCAACAGGTGGTTCTCGTACACAGCTCTCTCCTGCCAAATGGACAAAACTCGACCCAACTGCTTCTTACAGCCCTCTTCGCCATCTCTGAACAGAACATATCAAAACAGAATGGGATTTTAACAGCTTTGTGAAATTCAAACAATGTCAGGAGGCTGACCAATACAGGAATAAACCAAATGAAAGTTATGTATCACTGTAAAAAAAAAAAGCCATTACATAAGTGGGAGACAATGAAAGATATTTCTTAGTCCTAAAAAGTTTACAGGACAATCGTCATTTAGATATTTAAACAACATAGGTTCTTACTTGTATACGTGTTTGAAAGCATCGACAATGACGGGTGCAAAGTCCTGGGTGAACTCTGGTCCTTTCCTCTTGCTGTTCTGAATGACGTCATTGGCCAAGTACAGGAAGGTCAGCTTGCGTGATACCTGAGCTGCATGCATTCACACACACACCCACACACACACACACACACACACACACACAGACACACACACACACACACGGTTATAATTTACATTCAACGTTATACCCGCACACAAGTACAACAATTGTGCAATATTTTCATTCATTCATTCATTCATCTACTCCATCAGTGCCAGAGCCCCTACTTTCTCCCTCAACCAATTAGAGCACAGTGTGAGATGGCGTGATGCAGAAGAAATGTTGATGTGGAAGTAGAGGACATTCTTATCAGAGGGGAGTGCGTCCGCTTCTGAAGAATTTCCTGAGCTCAAACATGGCCGCATTTGGTTTTCAAATGTGTCTGTTACCTCCCCAACAAATACACAGCAGTCTTGTTTTATAATCTAGTGAAAAAGAGGAAAACCATTACAGAAGGATGTATACCCATTGATTTGTGCTTTTCTTCTACTACTCTGTGTGCCTGGAAATGGTTTTGCATTGGTTGCAACTTGAACGCAGCATTATAGATAATATAAACTCCTCTGTACTCTGAATATAGTGAGTTTAGATGAATGAACGGTTGTGGAGTTCAGAGTCTCAGATACAACACAGTTTCACGTGATTTGTTGAGAAGTCTGACTGCAGTCCAAGGACATGCAGATTCTTAAATTAAAGTGTTTATTCTGGTCCCTTGAATGCTGATTGTTTCCATAAACGTAAGTCTGAAACAAATAAAAATACATGTAAAAATTTAAATGAAATAAATTATTGAGAGACTAAGACTTCTTTGTTTACAAATGCTAACATCATTTTTTATCTTTAAGCTGTTCCATTTAGGGCACTCCATAGTGGATCATCAGTTTCCTTCTTGCACTGTCCTCTGCATCGTCTTCTGTCCCACCAACCAACTGCATGTCCCCTCTCACCACAATCAGAAACCTCCGCTTTGGTCTTCCCCTTTTTCAGCTGCTTTCCCATTCCTGTCCATCCTCCTCTCTCCCAAAGAACATCTTCAACTCTGCCTCCTTTCTTTTAGTCAGAACCATATTCACTTTTGTTGCTACACTTCTGTCACAGATAACTCTTGTCACTCCTCTCCACCCACTTCACCCTGCCTGCACTTCTTCACCACAATCCCTGTTTCTCTGAACAGTTGACTCCAAGTACTTAAACTCCTGAACCTTCTCCACCACTACTACTCCTTCATCCTCAACGTTCCACCTGCCTCCCATTCATTCACACACATTAATTCTGATTTGCTGTGACTAACCTTCAATCCCCTTCTCTCCATCACATACCCCCACTTCTCCTGGTTTTCTTCCACTTGCTCCTTGCTCTCACTACAGATCAAGATGTCATCTGCAAACAACATAGACCAAGGTGACTCCTGCCTTACCTCAACCGTATACCTATCTATCACCATAGCAAACAAGGAGGGACTCAGGGCCGATTCTTGGTGCAGTCCCATCTCCACCTTGAACCCGTCCGTCACTCCTACTCCACTCTGTCATTCAGTACCTCTCTAATATATTTCTCTGTTGAAAAGTTTGGATGCTGCAGTTCAGTATTTGAGAAAGACGGGGATATGAGATCATTTATAGGTAGATAAGACCTATAGGTTTATAGGTCTAGGTCTCTCTCTCTCTCGTTTATAAGTAGATACATGTTTTCTTTTCCTTTGCTCTGTTAATCTACTGCTCAGCCCTCCTGTCCAGTAGGTGGCCTTAAGACACTTCTGAGCTGGTTGCCAAACTGCCAAGAAAAACCAGTAAGAGGCAGTAATTTCTCTGTCACCCCAGGACTCATACATTAATAGTAAATACCACAAATCCTACCCCTGCACTCTGTCTTACACTTTATCTAAAATAGTATCCGCAGGGCTTTTGTTTGGGATGAAACCATTCTGCTACTCCCAAATTGTCCCCCCTTTTCTTAAGCTAGCTTCCACTACTCTTCCACATTAAGATTTACAAAGTACTGTTATGCGTTTCAGCAGAGCTAACAGATATATAAACCGTCCTTTAAAAGTTAACAGTGATGTTAACAGTTTTAGGCAAAACAATGATTATAAACAGAGGCTAAGGTCACTGCGGGCTAATGTCGATGATTTGATGCTAATGTTGATGCTAGGTGGCTGGCTAGCATTAGCAGCAACATGCTAACAAACCGCTTATTATCTCAGTCTCACTCCTGAGATATTTTGACATTACTACCGCTGCAGCTAGAGTTAGCCAGCTGCACGCTAGTCTGTTAGCTAGCTGATGCCAAACTCACCTTTTTTCAGTTCGTTTAACCAGACGGTGACGATGGTCCTGGAGTGTTTTCTGTGGTGAATGAGCCACAGTGACAACGTCTGCACACTTTGCTGCGAGTTGCTCAGCTCGGACAGTTTCTTCTCTAAAACCGCCTCGGAGAAAGCGGACATCTTGACGAGATGAGAGAAGGGGACCCCGGGAGAGGCAGCCTTAAGGTTTGTCCCAGACGTGCAGTCCACGGCAAGTTACTCAATCACTGCACGAACTTCAGCCATTCGATTTGAATGTCAAGGGAAGCCCTTACTATGGTGAAGGTGTCCTATCCTGCATATATACTATGGCCTGGCTGCCTAGCTAGCCGGTTACTTCCCCCCACCCAGCGGCGTTCAGGCTCGTTGCAGCCCACAACAAGCGCATCCTCGCAGCGGCTGGGAAGCGTTCATGTTTTATGTTTTTATGGAAATTAGCACGAGTAACAGTAGAAGTCAACTTCAGTCTTTCCACCAGTATACAAAAACCCCACAGTACCCTCCAGAATAATTGGCACCCTATATAGAAATGAGTAAAATGAGATGCAAAAGCATCTTTATTGTTTATAACCATGATCGATTCAAATTAGCCACATATATCTTACCCTCTAACACAAGTAACAAAACAAAAATAATAGAAATAACATTATACTTTTAACATAAAACATATGTTTCTCTAAAAAAATGTGCAATTGTTATTGGCACCCGCATTTCATACTTTGTGTAACCTCCACTTAGGTGCTTAATTGTCAAGGTACTTTCAGATTGTTATATTTAAAGTAACGCAAAAATAATAATTCCAAAAAACAGCCGTTCTCCAACGCCACCGGATTCCTCTTGGAGAAACGGTAATTACAAGGTTATAAACTACAATTACATTTAAACTAGAGGGGAAAAAACAAACATAAAACAAGTCACAGGTTTGTCTTTCCAGTGTTGTAAAAGACTGAAATAAAACTGGTTTTCGCTCGTCAACATCTTTTGTTCTTATGTAACCAGTGACGTCACCACTACACCGTAACACGTTTCTAAGTGCATCAACAGAAATACGTCATTTCAGAATAATGATGCAAAATTTTAAAAGTTTTTACATTTGTGTGACCGATAGTGCAAAAACTTTGGTATTACATTTGCGCCAAAACATTGACACATTATGAGATTTGCCATTTCTGACAGAAACCAAACAAGTTTCTTAAAAGAAATATAAATAATGTAACAGTAGATTTATAACATGTCTTGGAACGCCTAGTTGTGATTGCATTCAACGGTTAAATGTGGTCTTGGTGGGGCGTGGCAATGTTTGCAGGATTAGAAATATATGCAAACATAAACCGTGTTGTTTGATGTAAACCTGACTTCTTTAATCCTGACAAACCAGCGGCACTGACATCAGTCTCAGTGTGGGCTGTATACCACAGAGATTTGAGGGGAGGGATGGTCAGGACTTGCTGTTGGTTCACTATCGAAGTTGGAGTTCGACACCCCCTCATGGCCTTCCTGGATGGATGGCTGGGATGTAGATTGTGTCACACAGCTTTGTGAAATTGTCTGAAAATGTCCAGTGGGGAACCACGTGTACATCTGCCATGATCTGGAATCAGTCTGTGGACACTGTGCTCTAGGGTCAGGCCACATGTAGCCATCGGGACCAAAGGAATACATGTTGGTCCAAGCAGCATCCAAGTGAGCTGAAGCCCCAGACAAAGTCTGCTGCCCCCCAGTGGCTTCCGGAAGACTTGCATGATCTTGGCCCAGGTACTGATACTGGGTCTGCTGCTGCTGGTAATACTGAGCAGGATTTGAGGTAATCTGTGAAGTGGAATTATACCACTGGTCAGTAGAAACTTCAACTCGGCCGCAGGAAGAATTATTAGATAACCAGTCCAGAGTGTGGGATGCAGCAGATGACGGCTGCTGGTTTTGTGTCTCTGGGTTTTCATTTGGCCACTCTTTGTAAGAGCCTTGACTTGATCTTTCTTGAGAACCGTGCTGTGTAGTATAATTTAGTTCGCCGCTGAATCTAGACTGGCGGAAGTTTTTATCATCATCATCTCTATAAAAGTCCACGTCTTGATAATGACGGTCGAAGCTTTCGTTCCGCCACATGGATTGGCCGGTGTCTGCGTTCCTGCTGCTGGGGTCATGCTGAGGTTGTGAAGTTGAGAATTCTGTACGTTCAACAACACATGACTGGGAATCTGATGGAGTGAGTTCAGAGTCTGATGGAGGACAGTATGTGGGCGACGCGGGGAAGCTGTCCCTGCTGAAAGACGTCCTCTGCAGCAGCAGCACCGAATTTTTGCTCAGAGGCATGCTGACATTGAACACTGTGTGACTCTTTTTCCTCATCTTCCTCTTGGTCACCTTCGCCCCTTCAGCAAATTTCCCTGGCTTGTTTTGATTTGACGCCTTGTGCACACTTGGCCCTTAATGACAAAAGTGATCATTTATTACACAGAGCTTGAAAAACAGAAGCCTACAAAAGTATTAATTTAAAGAAAAGACAGTGATCCCCTGTTTCCAAAGAAACACACCTTTGAAACCTTTTCTTCTTTTTTGGAAGTCAGTACGTGCCCGTCCCTTACATATCCTCTTTACACCTGAAAAACAAGAAAACAATTGGGAGGCAATACAACAGGGATATTTGATATATAGATCAAGCCGATATTGGGAAATTCCTCATCTACAAGCCGATAATGAAATGATGCCTGATAAATGGCCAATAATATGAAACCAACCCTTTTGTCACTCAACACAAGCAGAATCTACACATTCGGATATATCAAGTGGTGGAATGCACCTTTAAAGTCGGTTCGCAATCCTTGAATTATTACAAAAGAAATAAAGAATAAACAGGTAGCGGCATCACGACAGTCTGTTGTCTAGAACCGGTGACATCACCGGGCTGTGCCTGCGTCGAGTCACACACCGTTTCACATCAAGGTTCTTTCAAGTGACCTTTTTTCAACTGGGATGACGCCATAAAAGTAACTGAAAATCAAAAAATAAGATGCCACTTATGAAAAAGACCTCGCCTCCTACAATATCTAGAATTTGTCACATTTGTCGCTTTCTCCATACCGCAGCATCAATGTACGACTAGTCGGCTTATAACTACAGAAATAACCTTTTACTGTGTTTTTTCCTCTTTAACACAAAACGCAGGAGTTTTCCAAACAAGCTAGCACGCAAATAATTTTCAGAATAAAAGGCTCCAGAATCAGATGGAGCTTATTATCTAGGCGGCGACGGTAGAAGAAGCCGACACCGACACGAAGAAAATCCGCTTCCATCCATCATCAGTTCTGCTCTACCGGAGTTCCAGCGTTAAAGTGGAAACATTTTGGGTACAACCATGTTTAGTAGTAAAAACATACATTGGATAATGAGCTTACATGAGGATGATGTCATCTGGATCTATCTTATCTAATGTCTACCATCCAACAAAATGATGGTAGAGCATCAGTTTTATGCACAGCGGCAAGTATGACACACAACAACAACAACAACAACAACAAATGGAGCCCCGGCCAGATTTGAGGAGACGGAGTTAAGGATAGAACAAACTTTCTTTATCCCCACAAGGAAATTTGAGAGCAGAACAAATGTAATCCCGTTTTATACTTACATGATGGATCCCTCCTCAAGAGCAGAGATTTGGAGACAAAGAAGTGAAGGGTTAATGTCCAAAGAAGAAAACAGAGGGTGGGCACGCGCCGTACTTACACCAGTGGTAACTTCTGCCAGTTTGTAGGCTACAGAGGGATTCTGGTACCTTTACCACCTGGAAACACGAGACGTTTGAACGATGAGACGTAAACTCGAGACCCTTGTGGTAAAGACCTTCAGTCACTCCACACAAATGCTACCTTCATCATTCCTCTTCCCTCCTCTTTCTCAACGTCATTGGCTAGTGATTGGAGAAGCTGATGGTTGTAATTCATGTCAGCCATCATTACCTCCACCTGCTCCGGTCGAGTTTCCATCTACAGATGGATGTGTTCAGACAATGTAAAAGTTAACTCTGCATACACTGTCCTCCCCAACAGCAAGGGTATATCCCCCAGAAAGCCCCCAATCCCCTGCACTGTACAAGCATGACTGAACTACTTAGTTTAAATGTAACTCATTAATAATCTCAAACTGTCCATATTGTCTCCACCTAGCTATCCCTATGAAGTCAGATAGAGACTCATTAATGAAGATGATTAAAGTTAACTATTCCTATGAAGTCAGATAGAGACTCATTAATGAAGATGATTAAAGTTAACTATTCCTATGAAGTCAGATAGAGACTCAATAATGAAAATAATTAAAGTTAACTATCCCTATGAAGTCAGATAGAGACTCAATAATGAAGATAATTAAAGTTCACTATTCCCATGAAGTCAGATAGAGACTCAATAATGAAGATAATTAAAGTTAACTATTCCTATGAAGTCAGATAGAGACTCATTAATGAAGATAATTAAAGTTCACTATTCCTACGAAGTCAGATAGAGACTCATTAATGAAGATGATTAAAGTTAACTATTCCTATGAAGTCAGATAGAGACTCATTAATGAAGATAATTAAAGTTAACTATTCCTATGAAGTCACATAGTGATAGTCTAGTTTTTTTTCTGAGCTCAGTCATAAAACAGGACAGATGTGTTTTTTTATGGATAGGAAGTTACGTACGAGGTTTGTATTCCCAAAAAGCTCCCCCTAATGATCAAAACATGAAATATTAAAGTGAAATAACATAAAACGATCATAAATCTCACTGTGTACATTGTTTTGAGCCAATTTGGAAATATTGGACACATGGCAGGGAAGTAAAGGTAAAAATTTTTTTGTTTTTTTTAACGAACAAGCTCCCTTAGTGGACAAATACAGTAAAATATGAAGTAAACCAAGATACATCTCCACAAGTCGATTCATATGAGGTAAATCTGGACTAAATCGGACCAACGGTAAGGAGGTTATGTAAAAAGACCAAAAAAACAGTGTTTCTCTTAAAAGGCCTCCTTCTGGTGGGTCAGATACGAACCATTAGAGTAAGATATGATGTAGTCATGATACATCTCCTCGCTTTGATTCTTAGCACCAAATTAGGACTAAACGAGACCAACGGTTGAGAAATTATGGCCCCAAAACCTTTTGGAGATTAAGCTCCCTCTACTGGGGAAAATACGCAACTGACCTTTCTTGAAATAAGTCCAGTTCTTCCTCGCACTAAGGTCTAAGGGAGTTACCGCGTTAACACGGATGACCTGTGGCGGGCATACGTGGCAATGACGATTCCGTAATATCCCGGTTTATTCAGGGATATAAATACTAGCGAGACATCGACGGAATGCATAACGGTAAACCGTTCATGTTCTCGTTCATTCCAATGAGTGACCAAAAACAAACTCACCAAGTAGTTCACAAGATGAGAGGAGCTGGTTTGGTGCTCAACGACGTCGCGTTCGCCGGTCCTCACACGACAGCAGTGACATAAGAAACAGAGTGTGTGGCCGTCTTCACTTCTACATTCAGTCATGCGGGACAGACCTGTTTCAAAGACGTAAACAGGACGCAGCTTTTTAAAAGCAAATGTTTTACTTTTTGGAAATACACTTGGATAAGATGGGTCAGTTCTGATCACAGACATCGAGGTGTTATGGAGCCTCTCGTTGAAAAAAGTGAATGAACGGATGGTTGGAACGCCTCTAGCATTCCTCCAGAGTTGTGATTTTCCAACTGTTAAAAATAGTGTAAGCTATTTGAATACATTTCATAGAAATGCCTGATTTATTAAACAACAAACATGTGACTACCACTTACATGTAAATAGATTCACTATCCCTCCTTTCCACATATACAAAATAATTTGTACCCTCCTCTGATGCTTCTGGCCTTACTGCCTTTCCACCGGGTCTCTTAACCTTCCATCGCTACATCATACCAGTGAGAATTCAGCCATCAATTACTTTCATTTCTAGCAGTATACCTTTTCATAAGTGGTCCCAAGTATTTAGGATCTTTTACCAATCACGTTAGAATGAATAAGAACTCAAACGCATCAGAATAATGAAGATGAGGAGAGATGCCCAATCTCACAACCTACTGTAAATGTGTACATTCCAATCATGCTGGCTAAAGTCTACAACCTTGTGTTGCTATTCTTCATTTCTGCTCACCAATTATCGGCCTGGCTCTTGTGAAGACATCAAGAGGGTCTCTGGAGTTGAAAGAAGGAGCCATGGTTGACTGTTCCAGAGAAGGGGGCGTGTTTGTCTCGGCTGAGGTCATGAGAGACTGTCTTTGCTGCTTCTGGCCAAACAATACAACCCTCGGCGAGTGGGTGGGAGCGTTCTCCACCTGCTCAGGTGTAGCCTCTGAGAGGCTGTGAAGGCCATCTCTTAACATATTTATCAGAGTTACTGCTGAAGTGTTGAGAGAAACACAGAGACAGATTCACATGGAAACGCTGCCACAAAACACAGAAAATAGAGAGACCAGGATTGGGACTGGAGGGGTGGAGAGGTCAAAGGTTGAGATACACTGTTCTAAACAACTGAGTAATCACTGACCATCGTTCTCACTGAGTGAAGCCATCCTCTGGTAGACGGCATCTCCGACCACTAACGACTTAATATGAAGGTGTAAAAAGTGGTGAATGTACGTATCCAAAACTCTTTACTGTTGAAAATACTCACCAAGAATCAAAATAACGTACCCGGACTTGTCCTGGCCCCTCTTTGCCTTCGAGTATTTTTGCTTTCTCCATCAGCGGCCAGGCCAGCTTTGACAAATCAGCATTCACCTTCCATTCAGACACTAAATGAGGGTGCCAGGATTTCTATCAGGCCAAACAGACCAGATATAAATTACATTCAACCTCAGCAGAGGACAAAGTTTCCATGGGCGGTGCTACTCACGATGTAGTTGTATCTGTGGAGACTTCCCACAAAATGGTTTCGTACGTCTGCACGACTGAGTCGGCGCACACACGCCTCACACAGGTACAACGCTTCTCCGTCGCGTGAACCTGCCTTCACACATTCTATAATACTCCTCAGGCCTGGGTGGGCATAAAAATTCAATACAGAACACACACACACACACACAACACTGAATGACAGAGTATGCCCGAAACACGATTTGTCGTTACCGACCGATGATGGGTTGCAGTCTGTTCTTGTTGTTTAAATACGCCTTCAGGGAATTCAATAGATGGCTGGTGCTGGAAAGTCCTACAAACAGAGAATGCATCAGTCAGATGTATTCAGAGGGAAGCGGTTTAAAGTCTAGTAACCCAGTGAAAGATGTACCTGCTTGTTTCTCATCCGGCTGCATGCTGCGATTGTAGAATCTCCACCTGCATACAGCAAAAATTATGAAATGAACAGCCTGAAAGAAGGGGGGGGGGGCATTGCTGGGACCACTGAGTGGTTTTACTCTGACTAATTTACGTTGCAGAAGTCTTTGATTCATTCCTTCTCTGTACCAGATTATCCTTCTCATTCTGAAAAGGAGTGTTAACATGCAGCATTTTCTTTCTGATTCGGCTACTTTTCCAAATCTATTCAGTATAAAGCCGTCCATGTAAACCCACCAAGTGTTTACTCTGAAGCTCATACAGCATTTAAATAAAACAAAACATGCAATAATATAATATATACTATTAAATAAACACATGCAACAGTTCCTCTGATGAATAGAACATCTGCACAAGTTTTCTCTAGTGCGTAGGGTTTAACAAATAAGTCTGATGTTGGAGAGGGACACACCAAAAACTTTGATATATTCCACTTTGGAAACCTTTAACACATCTTGTGAAATATCTGAAAAGACAGACAGTGTCTCCATTTAGTGGATCGAATCTGATGACATTTTGAAGGTCCTTTAAACGCAGACGACTAGAATGCAACCAACGTTTCCAAACAGACACACGTGAAGGTTGTTTTGTTGTAACACTTGTGAAATGATGAGGGCACAGCAGAACTTAAAGCTACACATTTACGTTTCTCATTTTTTACATGTTGTTTTGCTTAACCAACAGTCAGACATCTTTAACGATTACAAGTGCGACTCTACACAAATCAATTTTTGCGGCAAAAATATTCAGGCTTTTGCTCACTGCATGATAGATTTTCATATATGTCTGCAACATACATGTCCCTAGCATATTAAAACACAATGTGAGAGCAGTCCGCTGGTTTCCATAAAAGAATGCTCCCCCTAATGAGTAAAATATGACACATGCAAGATAGATCCATTCATACGCATCAAATTTGGACTAAATCGGACCAACAGATATTATTGCCAATAAATTTAGTTTTTTGGAGAAAGAAATCCCCCTAGTGGTAAAAATGTACAACTGACCTTTCCCCAAATCAATCCAGTTCTTCCTCACACTAAGGTTTTTGGGCGTATCACATTTGAAAATGCTACTGGAAATAGTTTTTGAGTTATTGCGGCGTGGATTTCATAATATCTCCTTTTCGGGGATATGAAGAAATTGCTACCATTTGTTGGACGTGACATCATTCATGGTAAAAAAAAACCTGTGCATATATCTGATTTTTTGTGAGCAATGTCCGGCAAAAAACAACTTCCGTATATTGCTTGAGTGGATTTTTACGAGCAATACATTTACTATTTCAGACCGCCTCACTTTCTTCTGAAGATCCTCAATTTTTCTTCCAAGCAGTGGGAGAAGAGTGTTGATTTGGTCATACCAGAGACAGAGCAAATAGTTCAACATCTATGCATTACATCTGTAAATTTTAATAGGTTCTGAACTAACTATATTTTATAACCATTTCCTGACATGTCAAGGACGTGAGAAAGTTTCATTTCTCACCTCTGCCTGAAAAGCGGCGAGAAAAAGTAGCTCAGCTTCATGTTTTGTGCAACCTTATGGAGGTAAAACGCGGTTGATGTCACGGAAAAGAACTTGGTAAACCACAACTGTTTCATTCTTATGCTAGGAAAGCTTGCAGGTGTCTGAAAAGCATGTTTACCACTAAACTGATTCCACTAAACGGATTCCTCTTGGCCAAGGCTCTGAGCCCACTGCAGATGAAACTCACACAACTCTGATTTTTTATTTTTTCTGAAATATGATCGTTTTTTTTATGTGACTGATGATGTGAATTTATTTCTACCAACAAACATGCTGATAAACAGAAGAAAATGACATTGGTGTGCCAGTTCATTATCAGAATAATCAAAATAATGTCAAGTTAAATATGACAGATCAATGGCGAGTCAGAGACATGTCATATTTAATCAATAAAACAGGTTAAATGCTTCAATCTAACCCGGATTGTGACTTCTTTCCTTCATCAAATAAAGACAAGGTACCATCACCACAGTATATAATGCAAGAAATAGATGCATGCAGCCTTGTAGAATTGATTTTAATGATGAGCTGGTGCATTCTTAATCTGGTGTATTTATTGAATAAACTAAATAAATAAATAAAAACTAGTGTGGATGTGTTGTTAAGACGAGGCTTGTTATAAAAGTGGGGTCAAGGTACAAATCTGCCTCGCACACAATGAGGATTGAGCAGTCAAGAAAAAAAAAGATCACCTTTGAGAAGAAAATATGTACAAAATTGTCACTTTCAACAAATTTAAATTTACAAACCTTTCCCTCACAAAAATATCTATTTATCTATAACCAATATAGATTATTATTAGTATTATAATAGTATTATTACTATTATTTTACAGTTTTATTTTTATGTGCAAATTCCTAGCGGTATTTTGACTCCACAGACTAACCACCAGATGGCGACGTTATACTACAACACTCTCCATACAGGACACAAAAGCTTCCTTGAAAGGAAGAAAATGTAAATATGGTAAACAATCATGACGTATCGATGCCACTGAGGCCATCACTTCGTATAGCCGATTTTGATTTTAGGGAGAAAAGAAAATCTGAAATGAAGTTATAAGGGTTGCTCTCACTGCCAAACACTTCCCTTTATCATAAAGAATTATTTCTCTTTCAAAAGATTACTCTAAAAACCGTTTAACTTCAATTAGTAAACGATATCTAGCTCTCCTTGTCCCAACTAAAGCCAAAAAACCTCACTTCAAAATGATAGATTATATTTACTCCATTGTCTGAGACAAAGGTTTAAACATAATAGGCTTGTGAGCCTATTATGTTTCTTAGATGGGAGCAGGGGGGCCTCATGAGCCTTTGATGTTCCTGTGGAGGGAGCTGGGGGCCTCATGAGCCTTTGATGTTCCTTTGGAGGGAGCTGGGGGCCTCATGAGACTTTGATGTTCCTGTGGAGGGAGCTGGGGGCCTCATGAGCCTTTGATGTTCCTGTGGAGGGAGCTGGGGGCCTCATGGGCCTTTGATGTTCCTGTGGAGGGAGCTGGGGGCCTCGTGAGCCTTTGATGTTCCTGTGGAGGGAGCTGGGGGCCTCGTGAGCCTTTGATGTTCCTGTGGAGGGAGCTGGGGGCCTCGTGAGCCTTTGATGTTCATTTGGAGGGAGCTCAGGGGGCTCATGAGCCTTTGATGTTCCTTTGGAGGGAGCTTGGGGCCTCATGAACCTTTGATGTTCCTTTGGAGGGAGCTGTGGGCATCATGAACCTTTGATGTTCCTTTGGAGGGATTTGGAGGGGGCCTCGTGAGCCTTTGATGTTCCTGTGGAGGGAGCTGGGGGCCTCATGAGCCTTTGATGTTCATTTGGAGGGAGCTCAGGGGGCTCATGAGCCTTTGATGTTCCTTTGGAGGGAGCTTGGGGCCTCATGAACCTTTGATGTTCCTTTGGAGGGAGCTGTGGGCATCATGAGCCTTTGATGTTCCTTTGGAGGGGGCCTCATGAGCCTTTGATGTTCCCTTGGAGGGAGCTGGGGGGGCCTCATGAGCCTTTGTTCAGGAAACGACAAAACGCGTCATAAAGAGTATACCTCTTTATGATTCAATGCAGATCGATACTCAGAGTTTTTTGGAGTTGTCGGTAGATTTAGAGGCCGACAATAACTCATACATTAATGGAGAAATCTGTATATTTCCTAATCCTTGGGTACTGTTGTGCCTTGTTCCTTTGATGTTTTATACTGGAGTTTAACAGTAAATAATGAAACAATGCTGTTTATTGATTACTTGAACACTATTTCTAAATTTCACGAATGAGTAATTAATCTAAAAACAAACAAAAAACTCTGAACAGTCAATCCAAAACAATCCTTGTCTGCTTGTAATAATTTTGTATTTTAACTGTTTAGAATCTTTTTTCTTTGTTATTTACTTATTGATAATATTCACATCCCATCATTATTTTTTTTTGACACGTATGAAAAAGAAAAAAGATTTTTTGAAAAAAATTTAAACATTAAAACTAATTTCTAGCTTGTTTGTAAATACGATAAAAAACGCAACTCAATAAAATCAAAAAGATCTACTTTGAGTTACAGTTAAGCCTTAATAAAGGAAGCCTGCAGTCAGGAGCATTTAAGGCATAAGTTTAAAGAAAGCGAGGAGTGAAGAAGTGAAAGTAAAGACAGGAAGAGATGAGGGAATAGAGTTTTATCCTCTGATGCTGGAATGTTCTGTAATAAGTTATAACTTTGAGTTTTTTTGACAATGGCGCCATTCATGACGTAATGATGCGGGAACAACGATTTCATGATAGAAACAACAACAAAGGAGGACTGTAGCCTCCTGACGTTTGTCCCACTGATTACAGCGTGTAAACACCTGCAACGCGTGGAGGTCTCTGTTCGTAAGCCACGTGACATCAAAGCTCAGAGGCGACTTTCCGTTTTAAACAAAAAAAAAACTCGTTTCTGCGTTAAACAAGCAGTTTGTCAACGTTTAACACAAATGATTTATGTCCCTCTGAGGTCCAACCTCCCCCAAAGAATTCTGTTTCCTCGAAAATGAAACTGAACTAACGACGACGGAAGTAAGTGAAACTCAGAACCCGCGACCTTCAGCGCGCGAGTCATCAAAACAATACCGATTCCTTCATTCGTGAGTCAAAGACGGTGACTTCCGGTTTCAAATTATCTAATATGGGTCAATTAGGAACTTACCGAGAGTGAGTGATCCAAAGACGAACCGAGGCGGGAGGATCCGTTACTTGCTGCCCGCTGGTGAACCGAGAAGTGATCCGTTTACCGTCAACCTCCCAATGACACAAACGAGAGAGAGAGAGCGAGAGAGAGAGCGCGCGCAAGGGATGTAAAACGTTCTGTACAATAAAAAGTCAAAGCTATGGGGGAAAAAAAATCATTATTTTTCTTAATTTCTTTCATTATAAAATTTAAAAATATATATATTTCATGGAAAATAGATTAAGTAGATAGTAAAAAGTTGATTTTAAAACCCAGCCAAGAAGAAGCTTCAAACCAGTGCAATTCTGGCTCACATAACCTTTGACCTTTATGAGACTTTTTTGGTTGTATCACGTTACATAATTCTATTTAGCAATATGCAAAAACAAAAAAAAAATCTTAAGGCCTTCTCCTTAGAGGACCCTTTGGCCTGTGGTGTCCCCCAGGGCTCCATCTTCGTCCCCTTAATGTTTTCCAAACTGGATCCGCTGGGGCTCAGGATAACAAATGTCATCACTGGTACTGTTAGCCAGGAGGATACCGGCGAAAATGAAGACGAAGACTTTTTAGCATTTACATACTGACACTGGGACATTATTATAAACAGTTTCAGTCACATTTTTTATTATAAACAGTTTCAGTCACATTTTTATTATAAACAGTTTCAGTCACATTTTATTATAAACAGTTTCAGTCACATGTTTTATTCTAAACAGTTTCAGTCACATTTCTATTATAAACAGTTTCAGTCACATTTTTATTGCGCCTCAGATCCTTTGTGTTAACCCAGTAACTCCTGTTTTCCCTTGTTCCTTTGATGTTTTATCCTAGAGTGGAACAGGAACCGACCCAAATATGTCTGTTTAAGAGTAGGTTCATACTCAGAGATAGGTTTTGGACCTTGGCGGAGGTTTGCGTTCTCTGAATGCTTTTTCTAGTCTACAAATGTTTTCAGCTGTAATTTTGCACCTGGTGGTCCGATTTAGTCCAGATTTGGTCCTTTTGATCGACTTGAGGACATCAATCTTGTTTATATATTATATTTTACTCTAATAGATCATATTCTTCTCACTAGGGGGAGCTGTCTTATAAAAAAAACACTGTTTTTCAGACATAACTTCACATTCAATTTGAGGAGTTCCGTTGTGGAAATGTTATATGGATGAATGTTATATAATGGAAACTGAGATATAGAGGAAGAACTGAACTGTCTTTTCAGTTCCGGTTTTTTCTTTGCAAAGAAGGTCAGTGCTCATACAGAGTACAGAACAGTCTGACGAATCCGACCCCATAATGAACAATGAGCAGAGTCTTTTTTCGCAGATGGTAGATGCGTTATTATCTTCTTGGTCTAGATACCGTAAAGACTCCAACTGGGTTAGACCAGTTCTTGTGATAGAACTGTCACAGCTGGGCGTCCTTGACAAGAACTGTGCGTTCAGAAGAACAAATGTTGGATTAGATTATGTTATGACTTGGTTCTTGCTGACATACAGAGCGTTGAGGTCAGCATGAAGACAAGTCTCAAGCAATCATAAGGCAGTTATCGTCATTTTTCTATTACACCTCGTATTGGTCATGAAAATGAAAAATACCTCGTTTTTCAATTTTTACTCTTATATCCTAACTATCTTCCTACTTAACCAACCCACCTACCTACCAACCAACAACCCACCCACCTACCCACCCAACTAACTACCAACCGCCCAATCAACCTACCTACCTAATACCTAACTACCTACAAACCAACCTAAAACGCTCTTTATTCTATACGGATCGATACTCAGAGAGTTTGTTGGAGTTGTCAGTAGATCTCGAAGCTGGCAATAACTCAGACATTGTTCCTTTGATGTGTTGGAGGTTTGCGCTCTTTTTAAACTTTTGTTAGTTTGGATCAGCTAGTAAAAGAAATCTGGTATTTTAAAACGGTAGGCAGCCTTTACATTTTCAGTCAAAATAAATATTTGTATGTATATATGGTCACGGGTTCATGTGGGTTTGTTGAATGTATCCTCAGATGTATTTGGCTTTGGTTTGTTTTGTTTTTAAATGAGGAGACTTGTGTTGATTTTGTTGAGACTCCTTTCCATTCTCCCACACCACTGAAGTGGAGTGAAGAGTAAATTATTTCACTGAGGTGTAAAACTAAAAATACTGCATGAATTTAAACGTGTCGAGTGAATTTATATTTTAACACCTGAGAAAGTGGAGCTCCGTGTTATTATACTTCGATGACTGAACGGCGTGAACTCTCAGTGAACTCTCAGTGAACTGTCCGTTTCGTCTCACGGGACCACCGAGGATTTATTGCCCAGCATCTCCTGAGAGATTCCCTTCTGTGAGGCGCTCCCCCGCAGAAGGAAACTTCTTCACCTCAGCCGCTCAGTTGTGGGTTTTTGTCTTGATGTGGGAGATCTTTGAAGCTTCAGTGCGTACCACACACACACTTGGAGGACAGCCACAGGTTTTTGACCTGGCCCAGAAACCAGAGAAGTTCTGCTCCTTCCATCACGGTCTTCCTCCCCTCAGGAATTCTGCTCAAGTCTCTCAGACATCAACAACAATCCCAATTTCCCACATTCAGGTGAACTTTGAATGAAACAGATTGATTTTATGTTCCAACTCCAGAGTCTTGAGCAACTTCTATCTGAGCCGGTTAACCTGAAAATGTTCTGACCCGTTTTCTCTTTCATGAATAAAGAAATTAAACTGTTTAATGGGCATCAGCAGATGATAAACCCCGTTCTGATTTTAATGTTTTGTCAATATTTTCTGAGTTCCTGAAACCAGATTTAGTTTAAATACGCTCATTCTAGCCTGAAAGAAAACAGTTTAAAAATTTAATAGAAAAAATACAACTACAATGTATCTTATAAAGCAAAGAAAAAATGTTTAGAGAAAAAAAAGTGGAAATATTAACTTATATAAAATCCACAAATAATGGCGTTGTCCGATACATCGTTCCAATCTTGGGAAAAAAGGACAACCTCAACACATTTTGTACAGAACATGAATTAAAATATGGATATTAATCACAGTTTTCACTGCACTATTATGTGAAAACACACAAATATGACTAAATAAGATTGAAATGTAACAGATAAAGACAAAATCAATGATATGAGAAAAGAAATAAGTTTTAATGGGAGGTTTGAGATTTTAACATTTTCAAAATGCAAAACTGAAACAATCTGAAATTGACTGAAAAACTTATTTTTTTTTTAAATGCAGCAATATTTTGTTTATTTTTATAAAAATTAAAAAAGCTTGTAGGAACATATGGGTTACTCCAAATCTTGTTCAGGAGCAGCTCCGTAGGAGAAGGCAGGGTCCATTCATCCTAGTAAAATGCTCAGAAGCAGCAACGCCTTCATGTTCTCCAATAAAAACAAACTTTAAATCACTGTCAACTATTGTTTAATCCTCATTGTGTCCCATGGAGGCATAAAGTGAACTCCCATATGCCGGCGATGCGTTCTGAGTGTTGCCTGCAGGAGGCTGGGGAGCGTATGCGCGGTTGGTTGGAAACCTCCAGACTGTATCCTCCTGCATTCTGCTGCTGTTGATTTGCACCGGTTCAAATCTGCCGACGCTGTTGATGTTCATGTGCAACATTTGATAAACGTTGGCTGGAGCCGCACCTGAATAAAATGCAGCCTCATTGATCACCGTGCCTCCTCCAGCAGTCACGATAGAACCGGAGGAGTGCTGCTGCTGCTGCTGCTGCTGATGGTGATGATGATGCTGCTGGTGCTGCATTCCATTCCAATAATATCCTACGGCTGTTGGAGTTGCAAAGCAGCTCGTCTGGTTTGGGTAAAAGACGCCTGTAGCCTCCCCTGCACGGTGGTACCCATTCCCAGCGAATGCAGGAGGGTGGTTTGGTGATGCATGACCGGTCGCTGCTGCAGGATCCTGTGTGTTCAAGGGGACCATGAACTGTTGGTAAGCATGCTCCGGCCTGGCTGTCATGGTGGCATTAGCGGGAAAATGATAATCTCCAGTGCTCTCGGTTTCAGTGTGAGTTTGAGGCTGAGGTATCTGACCCGAGTTACGGTTGTTGGCTACAAAGTGGCTGGACAGGTTCAGATTACCAAACATGCTCTGAGCACTGACATTCCTCTCGGGGGGAGGGTCACTGGGGTCAGAGGTGCTGGCTGGAGGTGAAATGGTGCAAACCGCCTCGGCTTCGGTCGTAAGGGCATTAAATCTGATGCGCTGGTTCTCGTAGAGACCAGGAGCTGCTGCAGAAATATTCCCCTCCGCCGAGTCAGGGCGCGCTGGAATTCCTTTCTCCGGCGTTTCTTGTACTGACCACTCCGAATCTCAATGCTTTGGTTGGTGTGACAGTGTAGACCTGGTCTGCGTGTGTTTTGAAGGCGCTCCTGGTTCTGTATCGTTGTCAGAGGAGCTGACAGCACAGGAGGTTGTAGCGTCATCCTGACATGGCCCGTCAGAGAAGATGCTTCTTTCAGACCTTATCTTTGTCATCAGAGCTATTAGGGAAACCATTTTTTCCCAGCTCACAGGGAATTCGCCTTCCTCACTAGAGCTGTGTCCTGTGTCTTTGTCCTGGATTGTGGAGGTTGCAGGAGGATTAACAGGAGTGGACATGGAGGTCGAGTCCATCCTGGACAGAGGTGAGGAGCACCTGCGCTTGGCTAGTAAATTATCCTCAAGGCTGGGATTACGGTCGTCAGGTCTGACCGGTGTTTGGAGGGATGGAACAGCTTCTCTTTTCCTGGTTGGAGGACATTCATCTCTGGGAGACATAATACAAGAAGACGGGGACTCCTCCTGTTTCACGTGCAAACCAGGGACAGGATTGAGTTTCACAGGAAGGCTCCCACAGTTCTCTCGTGGAATGTGACACGTGTCAGCACCAGGAATATCCGAGGCAACAGAATCAGCCGCTGGGGAGACACTGCTCTCACCCAGAGGACTAAAAACTCTTCCTCCGCTGTCACCATCCAAGGCAGGGTTTTCTGTTTTGTGAGGAACGAGAGAAGAAATGGAAAAGCTTACATTCATTACAGTCAAGGCAGGTGAAATGATTAACACCGTTATGGTAATTATTTCCAGCGGTATCTATTATTTTACCAAGCAGAATTTTAACCAGCTGAATTAAACTAAAATCAGAATTAAATCAGAGCACTGTTTGTCTGATTCTTAACATTTTATTTAAATGTCCAGAGTGTAAAGTTTGGTCGGGAAGGATGTGCTGTAGGCCATCCTTTCAGCAGAGTTTTCCGAAGGACTGAACTCTTTCACCGCAGCGACGCAGGGAAGGAGGCTGAGCAGAGTTGAGTCCTCTGACAAAAGCGCTCTGCAAGCGTTCTCTTGCTCTAGATAATGATAAGTAATGGTAATAATGATAAGTATCGTAAAAACACAGTAGCAACTTCCAACGCAAATTCCCTCTGTCAGTATCAACATGGCGGTTTCCAAACGAAAATCAGGACCCGCCCTATAAAGGGCTTTTTCCAAATAGTCATTAAAAAATACAATTCTAATTTCAGCTGAAATATCTAGTTATGAATATTACATTCCATTTATTCAAAGAGACGCAAATAAATACCCCTTAAATCTCTCACACTGGACCTTTAAATGATGAATACTAAACTCTAAACAAGCAATAAGAAAAATCCAAATGTGGCTTGAATCCTGATCCACTCCAGAATTTTAGAGTCTTTGTTGCTACACACCCAACATTTCTGCCAAATTTTGGGGGAAAAGAATCCACCCGCAATGTTTAAGATAGAAAAGAAATCATTTATCAGCACTCTTATCAGATCCACCACAAATATCCAATGGTTGTTCCTTTTCATTTCTCAACCCTCCCATCAAATTTCACCTAAATCTGTCTTGCAGTTTTAATGAAATTGTGCTAAAAGAGGTGGTGAAAATGAAAAATCATATAAAACGATTTGTTGGCCAAAATCATTTGAACCAAAATTGGTCTCGAAGGACAGCATGCAGAGTAGCTTTCACGCTGGCTGCTTTTATTTATGTTTTAGACGGATAACAGTTATCTTATAGTGGTCCAACCACCTCAGAATACAGAGATATTTAACGAGCTCGGGATCACCGCAGATCGTCGTCCTCCTGGAGTCTATCTGGGGCGAGCCCCGTTCAGCCTCAGGGATTGACTTTTATAGTCCTCCTACTGGGGCGGTGTCGGTGCGTTATCACGGTTTGGCGCCGTCCTGTCCAGGTGTTGTAGTTGAAGGTCGCCATATCAGCACATTTATATCGTTCGCACAGCACACTCATTGTCGGCGGTTACATTTTAGCTTGTTCCCATAACATACTCATCTGGCAGTTGTTGACTCATAGGACACGGCTTCATTGTACCCTTCATGGACTTGTTATTCCGATGACACATTCCTCAGCTCTTTTGTTGCCGCATAGTTAATTAGGCACAGTTGTATTTCTCAACAGATTGTACCTTCGTCACCTCTCTGTTCTGTCTTGGGTGACTTTTTTGATTCCATCTCTCCCTCTGGACTCTCTCGGGTCTCAGGATGCTGCTCTGTGACACAGAAAACAAACCTCTGCCTCAGACCCAGATTCTGCGTCTAGTAGAACAGGACGCAGTGACCCGTAACGGGCCCAACGACACTCACCTTCTTGTCGTGAAGGGCCGATAGAGGGACAGTCGACTCTCAGGGTCGTTCTTTCCTTGATATTTTGGACCAGTTTTAAAGCTAAAAGCAAACAGAGCGGTTGATCATACATAGAGCATAGCCTCATGACCAACAACCTTAGTAGTCCATGAATCCTAGCTTCACTTCTACCTTCACTGAAAGGAGCTGTTCGCACGGATTCATACAGGTCCCGTCTCAGCAGGACAACCTTCGAGATATACAGAAATAAGGCATCAATAATAAGACATAAGACGATTTATTGCCGTTGAGCAGAATAAAACAAAAGGGACCTGCAGCAGCGCTCCGCCTCACACTGTGGGTGGAGCAGTCTGCGGCTGAAGGAGCTGCTCAGAGCTCCGTCAGTCTCATGTGGGGGGGGTGAGAGGTATTGTCAAGGATGGATGTCATCTTCGTTAACATCCTCCTCTCACCCACCTCCTCCAATGGCCTATTATCAATAATTGCCCAACTTAGCCTGAGGACATTCGATTAGACACACGACACATGGACCGGACTGCTTACCTGCGCATCCACCTTGTGAAAACACTCCTGCTGGGACAGCATCTGGACGATGTCCTTTAAAATACTGTCGTTTACACTTTTGGGCAGCTCTGGCACAAACCAAAGATAGTCTGGGTGCTTCTTCAGCTGAAAGACATCAACGTATTTCATCAACAGGTTGGAGCAAATGTTGAATTTACTTATAGTGTTTAAACGTTATTAGGGCTCTACTCACCACATATTTGTACTGGTGCTCTGTGCTGACCATGTGTCTGCTGATGTTCCTGATGGAGATTGTGACCTCGCAGCTCTCGCACAAGAACAACGGGTCAGGACTTCTCCATAGACGCTGCGTCGGCATCTCCTGACACTCCCATACAAGCCCCCGGCCTGATGAGGAAACCGTTTGTTTGTAACACAGTGTGTTTTAGTGGAAGAGGGAGAAAATCGTTTGATGTGTATGGATGGACACACCCACCTACGATGTCTCTGCTGTCTAGTCCCTGCACATTCAAGTATGCCGACAGGTGACTGGGACCATGACCCATTTGCGCTATGAAGGCAAGACAATAATCAATTAATCAATCAGACTTCTTCTACAGCACTTTTCATACAAATGAAATGTAAAGCACTTTGTTTTACAAGATAAAAACAATAAGCCCCCCCCCACACAAAAACACACAAACACACGCAAATACTAACAAGCAGGAATGACATTATATAAAATTAAATAAAGCATTAGAAACAGATTTCTATTCATAAAAACAGGAATTTAAGCAATTAGAATTGAGGAAACGGCATCAGAACCAGGGCCATGAGGCTGCAGTACCGATATCCCAGTCCATCCAGCCCGCCGCGCCCCCACAGCGGAGCCCCCACAGTCACGGCCGGGATTAGAGGCCCCGGCGAGGGCAGCAGAAAGATAGGGAAAATAAGTTAACAAAAAATTCTATGTATTATGTAAGAAGTTAATGAAATTATAAGAGTTGGATATAAAAATACTGGAGGATGTGTGCTCAGATGAGTGACATCTACAAGGTGATGTATCAAAAGGACAATAGGAAAAATATTTGAGTAACTAAATAATAATAAAATGACATACCAGCTGGTAGAACGTAAAACGGATTATAATTCATAATTAAATAGTCAATAAATTAATTAGTAAATAAGTAGAGTTCAGAAATAACAAATCAACTAACTAAATGGCAAAATCTACAAACCCATTAATGCACCTGAACCTACCTAAAATGATTGAGAAAGCCTCTGGGGTACTATGGTACCGAGGCTCTGGACTGCATCTCGAGTGTTTTGGTGCATGTTCTTCTCTTTGGTTCCTGGTTCCTGCCTTCAGTGAGGCAGCAGAAGGCAACAGGTCTGTGTTTAAGAGCGTTTCAGATAACGTCCTCTGAGTCTTCTGTGGGTCATGTGACTCTGGGCGTGGTCTCATCTCAGCAGCCTCTGGACATGCATTCAAGACTGGGGCAGGTCTTCCTATAGATTCCAAGTCAAAGACAAGGGGATCTGTACAACCATCGAGCCTCCTCATCTTCACTGCTGGACGGTAGAAATGAGAGAGAAACGGTGGATTGATCTAAATGAGTCAAAGTCAAAGCAGTATATTACAAACACAAATACATGAAAGATGCTCATTGTTTACCAGGAGTCTCGGTGGCACATGTGACCTGGACCCTGGCCTGTGACTCCACATCAAACTCGAAGATCTCCTTCTTCACGTTGACTGATCAGAGTGGAGACACTGTATCAGTAACGATTACAGGTAACTGTGTTGATTATGACCGGAGTGTGTGATGACACGCAGACATACCTTCTATGCTTGCATCTTGAACGGCACGTGAAGTAATGGGTTCTGCCAGGCACAGATGAAGATGCTTTGAAGTTGGGCCATAACATTCTTGTTCAGGGCTCTTCAAACTTTGGGATCTGTCTGACGGAGGCGTGCCAGGGGTTCCTGCTGCACCAGAAACTGATTCAGTTTCTGAATGAAGAAACAGAAATGTATTTGAAATACTATGAATTTTCGGAACATTTTGTTACATGGATTCAATCTTGTGTGACAGAGTGTTTGTGAAGACATTGAAGCAGGTTTGAGGTTTGTCCCACCGCAAAAAGTCAAAGCAAAGCCATAAATAAGTAGGAGTAGATGCTTTCATCTTCTTTCAACTGTTTAGGGGTCACCACAGCAGATCATCTGTTTCCATCTTGCCCTGTCCTCTGCATCTTCCTGTCTCACACCGACGACCTGCATGTCCTCTTTCCCCCAAACAGAAACACACTTTGTAAAATCAAAGAGGAGGCAGATCTGGCAGCTCCATCTCCAGCATCCTTCTACCAATAGATCCACTATCCCTCCACTTAACGGGTCAGAACCATCTCAATCTGTCCTGTCTGACTTTGTCTCCCAGATGTCTAACCTGGACTGTCCAACTGATTTCCTCCTTTCTAATCCGGTCCATTCTCCTCTCTCTCAGAGAACATCTGAACATCCTCAGCTCTGCCTCCTGTCATCTGGTCAGAACCACCGTCTCTAAACCATCCAGCAGAACTACCCTCACCACCATCAAGGATACCTTCCCCTTCACTCCTGCTGCTACCCTTCTGTCACAGATAACTTATCCACCACAACAAGTAGCGAGCCGCAACTGCATTCACGTGAGTCATTGTTGATGATGGAAGTAAATCAAATAAACAAACCTTACTTTAATCATGCAAGTGATGTGAGAAAGCTCAAACGATCCAGCAGTGACATAAGCGTGAGTGACATTGGATAATAGAAGAGCAGTGAAAGGATTCCTGTTGCCTTCGATGTGAATGCAGCAGAAACTTGAGGGTTTTCACCTGGATTCTGAACCGATGGCTTTTCAGTTTTCCTCTCCTGCTTTAATTTATCAGGTCCAAACCTTTTATTCTGAGGCATCCCTGACCGACAGAATTGCAGTTATTAGTATTATATAATAAATGATTCACATGCATTTATTTTTAACATCATACCAGACAAATACGAGTTTCATTATAAATGTCACCAAATATCAGGCAGGTACAACATAATATAGTCAGAAATGAGAATAGAAACTAATGGGCGAGGTAATGAAAATGCATATTTCAAACTTTAAAGTCACATTCATCAGCCATAAAATTATAAACACTGACTGGGGAAGTCGGTATTAGACTTTTATAATGGTGCTTCTTACTTATTAGACAGTAAGAGAACATTTTATGCTTGAAGTAAATTAGACTATAAAAAGGGTGAAAGTAAGGACATGAGAGACGTTGAAGGTAAAACTGAGGTGAGTGGAAGAAGAAGAGGGGCTCAGACAATCTCAAAAACGGCATATATTGTTGGGTGTTCCTGGGCTGCAGTGGTTAGAATCTATTACCAGAGAGCTCTAATGAAGGACAACTGGTGAACAGGCCAAAGGATCATGGCTGCCAAAATCTCATTTATGCACATGGGGGAGCAAAAAAAGTGTCAGGAGCTTCTGTTGTACAAATCTGAAAAAGTTCATTCCTGTTCTGATAGAGCGGTCAGAACACACATTGCACAGCAGAGCTGTTTTGGTGGCAAAAACAATATTAGGTGGGTCATATTAATGTTTGTGTGGAATTTACCGTCGTATGAACTTGAAGAGTCACATGGACTAGTGGAGTAAACCCTAACAGCGTCAGTGGTGGAAGATGGTGAGTGGTTTCTCTGTTTCCGCATCTCTTTCAGTAGTTCCAGTGCTGGGAATCAGAGAATAAAGAATAAAGAGCAGGACAATCACAACACTCTCAACAGTAGTTTTGAAGATCAGATTTCTATCTTTTCATTTACTGTAACTTTACCGTAGGCGTGTTGGACAAGGGCAATGTGCCAATGGAGTCTGAATGTGTGTGTGAGAGTTTGCATGCTGACTGGTGACAGTCTTTACTATATGTACTGTGTGCGAGCTAGTTCTGCATTTCCATCAGCAGTAGCTGCATGTGTCAAAGACAAATTTCCTTCAGGACAAGAAAGTCTATCTTGATCTTTTCAGTCAGTAATTACATTTGAAGCTTATCCAGAAGTTTGAGTCTCACATAGTCAAAGCTATGTCAGCGAGGCGCAATGTGGAAAAACGTCACCACCATGCAAAGTCAATCAGAGGACGAGTAGGGCGAGTCATGGAGTCAATGTAATCTCTGAATATACACTAGTCATTATTTTAAGTGATTTCATTGTGTAATGAGTAGTTTTGGTCGGATCATAGGAGAAGCCCTTCAGTCTGGCAGTCTCATAGATTTACATTTATCATGGATTATTAGGATCTTTCTACCTTTTTCCTCTGGAAGTTCAGCGAGCTTCATGTACATATCAGCCTCCACTTCCAATTGCTAGGAGGGTGAAAGACAGGATAGAGTCATACATACACATAGTTGCTTTGGGTTATAGCTCATTATACAGTCAGTGAGTTTACGGCGTAAGATGTCGTTTAAGACCACAAACACTGAGGAGGGAACGTCCCTCTTCATCATCAATACAAATCTGAAATATTGTCATAGATTGAAACTTTATTTATCCCCAATGGGAAAATTCAGTCGATGCAGCAACTTTAACAAGCTAAAGGTGACAAAGCGGAACTATATATCTATATCTCTATAGATATATTATACACATACATACAAATATACATTTCTATTACATGTATATAATAGACATCTATATTTTAAACATTGGAATAAAGATCAGGCAACTATACAGAGAAGTGAAAAACTCTCCAAAGGCAAAAAAATATGAATTAAAAATATTCCGGTTGTAGATGTTCAATTTTGTAATTAGAGTTATCTGGTTTTTCATTCTTTCTAATATATAAAATGTATATAATACGCTCAATTCTCAACCCGAGTAGACTAGATATAACTGATTCTGAACAGTTTATATCACACCATTAAAGCAGATTAACAATCACACACACACACACACGGCCGATGTTGGGTCTCTGTGACGTGTGAGGAGAGCGGAGCAGGTCACCTGGATTTTATGGTGTCCTGCGTTTTTTTCAATCTCAGCCAAGTTGGCCACTATCTTGTCCAGGTTGTCCAGCTGGGACGGACTGGTAGTCCACTGCTGAAGAAACTTATTCTGGGAGGATCATTGAGAACATGCAGTTGACACGTTATTTAAGCACAGTCATGTGTTTTCGATAGGTGGGTTCACAAGGACCCCTTTATTTTATAATGAATGACTCCAGCAAGAAGAAAAGTTTCCATGTAAACCCAATTTTAGGGCGTCTCCCACACAAACAAACAGACACACACACACACCACACAGTTCTGCTGGTGGCTGAGTTTGGTGAGGTGGATGGACCCGGACGTTGTCAACTTGACGGAACAGAGCTGGCAGAAGACCTGCCTCTTCATTCCACATACCACCACAATCAGCTGGTTTAAGCCTGGAAGGTAAAGGCAATGATGCGGACCTCACATTAAAACCATACAATAACAACAACAACAAACAATAACACTAATGACACGTACCAACTTTAGTTTGGCCCCGAGTTGCCTTTGTCTTATTTGTGGAGGGATGCAGCACCTCTGTGGACGGATTCTGGTTTTTAGACCTCCAGACCAGTTGGGCACTTGCAGGCGAGCTACTCTTTCGTTCCATTGAATTCTTCACAGGTACGGATTTGGCACAGGCTTCGGTAATTTCAAATTTAGCAGACATCAGAGTTTTAGGTTCAGAGACAGTGGAGGTGTTTTTAACGGTGCGTGCTGACTGAGATGCTGGGATCAGAGTCTTTTTGACATCTTCACTTGACTCAGTGGGGGCGGTCGCTGCAGTTAGTGAGGCTGGTCTGGCCTCCGCGTCTTCTGAGTCACCATCATCAATCTCTATCACCTTTGAAGTGGAACAACTTGATTGAGCACACTGTTCATGAACCAATGAACACGATGAAACTAGACTAAACACCTGATCAGAAAATAGTTTCAAGGCTATCTCAAAACAAAATCCTGTCATCAGCCCAGAACTACCTTTACTACTTACTTTAGGCAGAAATCAGTATTCTTAGCATTTGGAATCATGCGTTTATCCATAATAATTCAGGGGTTATCAACAAAAAAAAATATTTTATATAGTCCATATGATAGCCTATCTGGATTTATTTTTCATACAGACATTAGTTCATATCTCTTCCACAGACACATTAACTTATATTAATCTGGTTTACTTCTGTGGTGAGTCTGTGGAAGTGTCATGTCTTGTAAAAGGATAACAGTGGAACTAAGACTGGTCGGCATTGTGTATGTATTCGGACCTGTTGAAATTAATGTAAAACAAACTGTCGTTAAAACAAAGGTATGAAGTTTCAAATTGAAAATAAAACTGTAAGCCTTGTTCAATCCATTATGTGTTATATTTTGGCTATGTTCAGGGAATTCAGGACTCGTGGCTGGCTCTGTGCTTTAGCAGATCTGCCAACGTCAGCTTCATGAAACTTCCTCCAGAGCTTATTGTGTCCCCTTAAAAAGAAAAAAGTTTTCTTCAACCTTTCAAGATGTCTTGCAGACAGGAACATACATGAGGGAGTACACATACTCCAGCTCTCATAGGCGGAGATAAAAAACAATCAATGTTTGGTGCAAGACCTACTCTGTTTTAATCTGACCATCTGGTATTACTAGCCTCATTTCCAGAAGCAGAACTGGAAGTAGACGCCCAAAGCTCTAAAAACAGTATTGAGGTTCAGTTCTTTGCAACTTGACTTCTATGGACGAAAGACAGAAGTAAGAAGTTATTTACTAATCCGATGATTGACTGACCTGGAGGTCCTCATGTTGAGCACGTAGCGTGTCCACAGACTGACCAGCAGGAAGAGCCGTGGAGGAAAGGGATTCAGACCTACAACTCTGATGAGCCAGAAATGCCTTCACTGTCTGTATGGCTGGGAAGAAATTGAAGAATACAAAAAAAAGCATTGTACAGTAATTCAGACTCAACTGTGAAAGTAAAGTTACATTTAGTACTACACTGACATTCTGGAAAGCAAGGGGTATATCCCTAACTTTTGGAGCTAAAGCTCCATCCAGCGTGGGAAATATAACACCAAACTTTCCCAAAAATCAATGCAGTTCATCCTCGCACTAATTCCTATGGGAATATAAAATCTGAAAATGATCAATGAAACAGTTTTTGTGTTATCGCGTTAACATGATGGATCAGCAGTGGCAAAGATGATTCCGTAATAATCCCGGCTCTTCGGGAATATAACTAGTTTTTAGCCTTTATTGTTTTATCGTCTGATTTTGTGATTCTGAGAGAGTCCGACGATGTCGGTATAAGCATAGCTTATGAATACTGGATCTCTGAGCAGTGCTTTCATTCTCTGTCGTCTGGAAGACTATTAAATGCAGATTCTACCTCTTTTCTGACAAACAGTCTTTGAATCCTTCAGGTCTGTATTTCAGTTGTCACTAACCTGCTTTAGTGTTTCGTTTTGAGATGTTAGAGTAAATCTCTTCATCCAGATCAACAACCTGGAGAACAGACATACAATTAATTAAGTAATTGTTAAGCTGTGTGTGACAGAAAAATGTCCAAAAATGACAGAACCATGATCTAACCTCAGCCTCTCCATGTCCATGATCCTTTTCGAACAAAGCAGCCAAAGATCTGACGTCCTTCCTCACGTGCTTCCCTGGTTGTATCTAGAGCAGAAGCCATGACTACTTAAGAATTTTACTTGTAAATGTTTAGAATGAATATGTTTTATTTTGCCAGAAGGCTATATTTTCGTGTGGTAGATTTGAACTGAATGAACCGATTTCCTTTTGTTTTTGAAAAAGTAGTTCAGTAGTATCCTGCCTTCTTGGGAGTCTCGGGCTTGTGTCCATGAAAAGGTTCAAGCCAGGGAATCTATGGTTTTCCTTGTTGAATTCAACACCAATGTTGGCAAATGGAGAACCTTGGAGGGGCATGTTGGGGAGTATCGGTTTGCCTGTTCCAAACCAAAATGGTGCTTTGTTTTTGGACTACTGTTCTAGTCATGGACTGTCCATAACTAACAACATGTTCGAGCATAAAAAAGTTTATAAGTGTACTTGATACCAGGCCAGCTCTGGCCAATTATCCATGATCGACTTTGTGGTTTTATCAACAGATCTGCAGCCGTATGTCTTGGACACTCAGGCGAAGGAGGAGCAGAGCTGTTCACTGAGCATCTGTGGCCAGAAGGTTATTGGTGCCCGTCTTGGTGACAACTAGAGAACCCACAACAAACAAACCGTTTAGCTAAAGGAGGAGGCCTTTCGGACCTGGTTAACCCAGGGGTCCAGCGAAGAAGCAGAGGTACAGAGAGACCAGCTTTGGCAGTAGCAGAAATAAAAACCAAGGTATGGGAGGAGTTTGGGGAGGCCATGGAGAATGATTGGAGAATCAATCGGCCCCTAAGAAGTTCTGTCAAACCATCCAATGACTTAGAAAGCAGGGCTTGGCTCGCACAGTGTACAGTTGGACCGGAGAACTGTTGACCCGTACTGAGGATATTGTTGGGCGATGGAAAGAACAATTTAAGGAACTCTTGAAACTGGAAGCCACACCTACAGTGGATGCAGAGTTAGAATAGTTGGATTCACCCTGAGTTTCTGAAAGCTTTGGCCATTTTTTTTTGTTGTCTTGGTTGACACGCCAATTGTGGTCACACTTTTGGAAAAACACACCCTCAGGTCCCACTTTTGGAAAAAAGTGGGACCTGAGGTCAAATACCTGAGGTATTCCAATGGAAGGGGGATCAGACTTATCAGCCTTCCTGGGAAAGTTTACTCCCGGGTTCTGGAAAGGAGGCTCCGACCGATTGTCGGAGCTCAGTTTCAGGACGAACAATGCGGATTTCGTCTTGGCCGTTGAACGTGGACCAACTTTCCAAGGATACAAGCTGCTGAAATTAGCTTCCTTCATAGGGGGGTTGGACTCAGCCTTAGAAATAGGACACTGAGCTCAGACATCAAGAAGGAGCTTGGAGCCAGTTTGGGCATATAACTAGGATGCTTTCAGGATGCCTCCGTTCTGAGTTTCTCAGGCAGGTGCAATTGGGAAGAGACCAAGATGTAGACCCAGAACTCACTTGGGGGGGGTACTATATTTCTCATCTGGCCTGGGAACGCCTCTGAATCCCCCAGGATGAGCTGGAGAGCGTTATGCCACTGCAACCCAACCCTGGACGAGCTGAAATAAAGAGCTGTTTATCAAAACTCTGATTTGGATTTCCATTTTAATTGAACATTCAAGGAGAAAACACTTCAACCCTTTCAGCTGACAAAGTCAAGGAGACATTATTGTTCCACCTCTCATGTTTGTGTTTACTGTCATTTAGATGCAACTGGAGAGCTCAGACTGACCTGCTGGTCAGGTTTGACAGTTACTCACCAGCAGGTACGCGCTCTGATGGTCAGTTCCAGTAACGTGGCTGATGATCTCTTCCTCCGGAATCGTGAGGAAGCAGCACTGACAGATGTAGATGGTTTTCCGCTGATCACAGTGGCATTCAAGAAGTTTTTCTATGCCTGGAACATATACTAGACACTATAAATAATCTGTTCCCAATCTTACGGCCAAACTGAAATATTCCTATTCAAAAAACTATTTTCTTAGAACATGACTGCATGACTTTGTAATAAACCTAAAATAATTCAAACATCAGATTTTAGACAAACAAAAAGAGAAGAAACCAGGAAGGGTTCCATTATTGTAAATACTGTGCTGTGAAAAATAACAATTAGTACTGACCAACCACAGGCTCTCGGCTTCTCATCTTGATGTAGTTCCACAGCTGTGACGGTTGGTGCTTCATGTCACCAGATGCTGTCAGATGAAAAAACATTGAGAAAACATCCTCCGCAAACTCATGGGACTTAGATATGCCTTCAAGCTTTGCACTTATGTGACTTGGTTTCATCATTTGTTCAAGAGTTGGAAAGTTGAGGCATTCTTCACCTTCTTTGTGCTTCTTCAGCTGTTTTTTGGCGTCTTTAACACGTTTGTTTTTCGCTGGTGTGATATCTGCCCCATCAGCTTTGTCTGTGATATGGCAACCCTCAAGCTCCTCCTCCATCTGCTCCTCTTTTATTGCTGGGCAATTCTCACTACCTGCTTTCTTAATCACCTTTGAACTGGTTTCTGAGAACATCTCTCCACTCCACCCTGGATCTTTCTTACATCTTGTAAGAGTGTCATTGCGAGTTGCCATTTCCACATTTTCTCCACGTCCTGCACCATGTGGATTGGTGATCTCAGGACCCACTTCTAGCGAGGCGTTCCTCAGTGTTGTATCAGTAGATTGTTGACTGGTTTGTTTTCCCTGACTGTTGTCTCTCTCAAGGCTCTTGTCCATGTCTTTCAAACTGTGACTGGGGACTGGGAAGCATACAGACAATTAAAAGTTATCTAATACCTTATCAAGCAAATCCAACAATCACATCCAAATGAAGCAGTTTAAGTGAATGCATTAGTAGTTGTTGATTTACAGCTAGTAAAATGCACACTCGGGATAGTTTGTCACCAAATTAAAATGAAATACACAAACTAGGCTGAAGCGGTCGTCCCAAACATCAAGTCTATATCCCCCCCCAAAAAAACAAAGTCCTTGTGTTGCACAAAATCCCCAAAAACCTTGGTTGACCTCCTCAAATTAAATGTGAAGTTATATTCGAAAAAAAATTGTTTTCATAATAAAGCTCTCCACAGTGAGTAAAATATCAGCTATTAGAATAATATCAAATATGATATAAACAAAAGAGCTCCTCGATTTCTATACAACCAATTATGGACTAAATCAGACGAACCGTTGAGAAATTATAGCCAGAAAACTTTTGGAGACAAAGCTCCCCCTAGTGTCAAAAATATGGAACTAACCGTTCCAAAAATCAATCCACTCCTTCCTCTCACTAAGGTCTATGTGTGTATAAAATTTGACAATGATCAATGAATCAAGTTGGTAGTTCTCGCATTAACACGATGATCTGCAGATGTAGTGGCAATGACGATTCCGTCATGTCGATTTAATCAGAATTGGTGTTTAATGGTGTTGGTCAATGGTGTTGGTCATCATACATATATACATTTATACATGCAGTATATATTTATATAAAGTCATGTAAAAAAAAAAAGGGTAAATAATTTTTATTATGCGCATTAAACATTGATATTTACAAGTTAATTTTTTTGGCTCTACTTACCCAGCTTCATTCTAGGCATAATTATGGGTTTAAGATTTCCTCTCCCACTTCTCCTCTTTTCAGTTTCCAGAAGCTTTATTGCTAGAACAAAATGGTATAAGAATCGTCAAGAAAGAAATTCATACTTTCCGATTGTAAAGTGGAACATTAATTGGCTCATTGCAGTGCAGACCTCTCTTGTAGTCACATGGCTCCCTGATGGTTTGATCCAACTTTATTACCTTTGAATGCAGGAAATGGCAAAACTACATGATTAAATAATTTCTTTCCTCAACCATATTTTCATTGATTTTTTTGCAAAGCAGCCAAAGTGAAAATAAACACAAAAGTGCTTCAACATAAGTTGTACATCATACTTGGATGTGAAACTGTAATCCATACAGTCTGTAATCCCAAAAGCTCTTTTTTCCTACTTCCAGGCCCTCTTATCCGTCCTGACCTCATTTACTTTTTTTTTTTTTACATTTTACACAATTTTTCTGGGGGTTAAGGAGTGATGACCTTTCATCAAGGTCATCATGCCTCCTCATCAAAGCATTCTTATTACCAATTCCATATCCCCCTTAAATTGAAAGATTAGTATGTACATGTGTTACATGAAGCTTTGCACAATTGCTTTCTATTTTTTGTTACAAAGAGTACCTGTACGTGTGTTATGGGGTGGATTCGGGCTGCCTGTTTGGCCAAGTCCAGTAAGGTCACAGCATCAGTGCTTGAATTCAGTGAGCCTGGATGAAAAGGGTTCTACACACACATACAAAAAAATCAAATGTTAAATGCAGTTAACAGTTTTTGTTCATGTTTTATCTAAAAACACACTCATCAGCCATGGGGGGGGGGATAAATTATTGTCTATGCACCTTTTTCTGTGTGGAAAAAAATCTAACCTACTTATTCCTAATATATAAGAGCCTTTCTGTGAGATGTTTGCATGTTCTTGCTGTGTTGGCGTGGGTTCCCTACAGGGACAGCGGTTCCTCCAACAGTCCAAAAACATGTAATATAGGTGAACTGATTACTGTAAACTTCCCAGGGGTGTTAAAGTTAGCGTAAATGATTGTCTCTTTGTCTCTTTTCTGTCTTGCTGCGACTGACTTTCATTCCTCTTCTCTCGAGGTATTCCTACATCTGCTCTCACTACAGATCACAATGTCACCCTCAAACATCAGAGCCCACAGATAATTCCTGCCTGACCCCTCTCTCAGCCTGTCCATCACCACAGCAAAGAGGAAGAGGCTCAGAGACAATCCTTGGTGCAGTCCCATCTCCACTTTGATCCCATTGAGCAATCCTAGTGCATATCTCACCACTGTCAAGCTGCTCTCATACATATCCTGTACCACTCTAACATACTTCAGTCACTCCAGACTTCCTTAGGAACCCAAGTGAGTAATTGTGGAATTGTATGTGCTACACTTTCTCTAAATCTGAAAAGGCACAGTGCAACTCATTATCTTTAATTCTCCATCAGTTCTTTCAAAGCAAGCACCTCATCTGCAGTGCTCTTTCTTGACATTTAATCCTGCTGCTGCTCACAAATCATCACCTCTTTTCTTAACCTAGCGTCCACGACTCTTCCCAGATCTTCATCGTGTGTCTCATCAGCTTTATACCCCTGAAGCTGCTGCAGCTCTGAACATCACTCTCTCACACTATGTTAAGAAAAGTATAACAAGGGCATCGCAATCACCATTAAACAAAATAATTTAGTGGAAAAAGTTAGATTAAAAATACTCACTAGAAATGCAGAAACATGCTCCCGACTGAACACGTGGGCATAATATTCACACTTTGACAAGTTCCTCTTACAGAGCAAACACAGACGTCCCTCCGTCTCCAAAAGAGACCAGGGGACCAATGTATTGTACATGACGAGGAACTGTTCACCTGCAATGATGAAGTGAAGAAAGCTGTAGCTGGTATGTGTTTGTGTTGGTAGCTGACAAGATAATTTCCTGTGAGAAGCTGTTTTCTCACAGGAAAAGGTTGAATTTCATCTATTATACAGATACAGCTATTCCTACAACTAATAGATGAGATGATCTTTATTCCATCCAAAATGATGCTGTGATGACTTCCTGTTGAAGCCGACCATAAGTCTTATCCGTACTCACCGAGCAAAGGAAATCGCTCATTTTCTTTGAGTTTGCTGAAAACTTCACGCCTTGGAACTACATGGAAATCAAATTACAAATCAAACAAAAGTTACAAAGAGGTTATTTAAAAAAAAAAAGAAGAAAAATCCAATGTTATAGAGCAAATAATTCAGTCATTGACCTTCATGTCGTAGGAGAGTGTCGTATAGTTCAAGGCTCGCCATCACTGCAGACAAACATAACGAGCAATATGAAATGTCTTCATCTCATTTTTGGTAATTAAAGCACATCAATGGTCCTACATTTACACATGCTTAGTAAAAACAACTTTTCAATCAATTCAAACTAAATAGCACTTTCTTTACATAAAAACCAAAACACAGTTGTGAGGTGGACATCTGTGTCATACTACCTGTATTCTGTTCAGAGAAGAAAACTAATGTTAAATGCTAGTTTGAATGTCTTCTAACTAGCACCAGTGACATCTCATATCTGCTTCTATGTGCTTCCACGTTCGTGTTCATGCCGTCATCCCATTGGTAGACTTCACAACAGGTCAGAGGACGTGAAAACATTCTTAACAGACTTCCACAACAACCTACCTTGTGGGTAAGGGTTAGGCTTAAGAGGGTCTTCGAGGAGGCCAGTAAAGATCCTGGTTGGGATATCCATTATCTGAAAAAGCATAAGTTTTTCATAAATACGTGTTGGAAAAACTAATTAAATGAAGAATTGTTGAATTAGTATTTTACCTTAAGCATCATCTGATCTGGCCCTCTCTCCTTCTCCTCTTTCCAAGCCAGTGACTTCAAGAATTGCACTTCTGGAAATTCCACCCAGGCAAAAGGGAGACACCAGGGATTCTGGTAGAGCTAAGCATTACAGAGAAAAAGAAAATAATCCAGTATAAACTAAGAGGTTTTCGATGGGAGCAAACTATATTTTACCATTTCTGGGTCCTGCATGACTATTCTTTCCTGAAAATATTGCAATTATTTTTTGGCATTTCCAGAGTGACTTTTTTTTAAACAGTTTCTGCTCTGAACTGAATGGAGACATGACAATCACAACTACACCAGCTCATTGTGATGGTTTACACGGATAGATGTTTAACTTAAATGTTGTTTGGTAAAAACACATGTATATGTATCATTAAACTAGACAGAAAAACTCAAATGACTTCAATCAGAGCAAATATAAGGCAGCAGCAGCAGGCTTTCAGTTCTCTCCAGGATTATCGGCTTGAGAAGCAAAAAGGTCCTTATTGTTAATACCCATGATCTTCAATTCAAATTAGTCGCAACTCAAGCAATATAACAAAAAAAATTGCATTCTTGTGATAAAACAGGAATTTCTTTCTAAAACATGTGTGCAACAATTATTGCCACCCAGCATTTGATATTTTGCTCCGCCCCCTTTGGCCACAATAACAGCCCTGAGTCTCCACTAGTGTGTGATGAGGTTTGAGAACACACAGCGAAGATCTGAGACCATTACCCCAAACAAAGACTCTCCACCTCCTTCAGGTTCTGAGGTCCACGCTTGTGGACTCTCCTCTGCAGCACATCACACAGATGTTCTGTGGGGTTTAGGTCATGTGACTGGGATGGCCATCGCAGAACCTTTATTTGGTGATCTCTGGATCTCAGACTTCACAGTAGGCATGAGCAGTTATCCACTGTCTTCCTTTCTTGATCAACCGACATCTGCAATTCTAGCTGAGGTCAGTTGAACTATTATAGTTACTTACTGTTGGAGACTCTTTCGCCAGTCAAACCATCCTCCTAATAGTGTGTGGGGTCAGTTTGCAGACCTGTCTGCTTCCAGGCTGTTTGCTAACATCTGCATATACTGCAGTTCCGTTCCATGTATTGATTAGGGATAGGTTTTTATGTGTTTTTCCCCCATATTGTTACATGAATAAAAGGTTAGATTTTTGTGTATGATTAGAAATAAAGGTTAATTCTTTATTTTCTCGGGTTGAGACAATAGAGACATTTTTCTGCATCTCATTGTATTTTTTTTTTCTTTTAAAATTTGTCAATAATTCTGGGCTCTGAGGGTTCGGTATATACCTCTTTGAATTGGTGACAAAGACACACACACACACACGATATTGAAAGAAATCTCACCAAAGTATGTATGAGGTGTTTCTGAGAGTCAAGATGCTTTCTTATATGAGAGTTGGAGAAAGTTTCCTCACAAGCGAAGCAAACATATACAGGATACATGTGAGCTTGAGTGCTGATACATGCCACAACCAGGGACACGCCTAAAAACAACAGAGAAAACAGTAAACATTTTCCCTTTACATTCTAAAAACAAACGATTAGAACAAGTGGATCAGCTCACCAACAGTTGGTTGATTGGTCTTGCGACTGTTTTTCACGTAGTCATAAATGGCAAGATATGGAATCCGTCCTACATCTCCAAAAGAGATGAAGAATTACCAAAATCTGTTTTAGTGTGCTTTTCTAAAATGAATAAATTCAAGAAAAATGTACCTCTTTGGTCACCAGCATCTCCCTCAACTATAAGAAATAAAGAAAATAATCATTTAATATCTAAGGGATATTTAATAATGCACAACAATGTGAGGAGAGAAAATTGAAGATACCTATACGGAAGTGTTTCTTCATCATCTGGAGGAGGAAACAGATGTTATATGAAGAGGACGTTAGAAACAGATGTCATGTGTGGTCTTATTTTGTAGTACGTCACGAATAATGACAAGATGTTCAGTCTGAAAATGTCAACATGACGAAATACCTCTTTGTGTGAAATTGTGACGGTGTGATCAAAATAATGCCGTAAAGTCCCAAAGCTCTTACGGCAGTCCTGTAACAAGGGACACACAAAGGTGAAACGAAAGTAAAATGAGGTTCACAGTAATAAACAGTAAAATAATAATGAATGTTAGATTTTACAGTGAGTCACCTGACAGCGTAGTATGTATGGAAACACTTCATGCCTTTTTGAATCAGTGCTGCTGGACTCTACAGGAACAAAAAAACAAAACTAACTTTGAGATTACTTTAAGTTTATACAGCCAGTAAGTAAAAAAAAAAAGGAAATTATAATGAAACTGTCTCATATAAGGAGCTCATCAAATGTTGGAGAAGAATTTGTGTCCATTTGTGACAATTAGAACAATATATCATTAGTTTTACCTTTTCTTTTCTACCTGTTCCTAATAAAATGGCTTTAACCACCCAGATGTTTTGATGTTTACTCTTCTCCTGGCACATAGGCCGACTTATTCTTATATCCAAAGGAGGTCTCTCTCTCCCTCTCTACCCACTAACTATCGTGACATTGCTAGAGTTCATTGTTTGCGAAGGAGCAGCTGATTTCCAACTGTTCTTATGATGTAATGTCTTTTTTAAAAATCTTTTAAGGACTCCTTTGCTTTAAGTTTTTTTGAGTTGTCGTGCAGTTTTACCTTGTTTTTACAATGGCGGCCTTTATGACTCCGCAGTCATTACCTGATGCTCCAGATGTTGGAGAAATGATCAAAATACTAACAACCTCTCTATCAACTGAACTACTTTGAATAATACATTACATACCCAACTTGATGCCTGGTTTGATGTTTGTAATCAAGCTGCTCTCCCCATGTTCCTTCACGACGTATTCCAGTTCCTTCAAAGCTAAGAAACCACCATTGGCCCAATGAACAAGATGCCATTTAGGGGAATTTAACATGAATGAATAAATGGAAATGAAACACTTACCATCCGCATAACAAGTAAAATTCACTGAACTGAATTGGGAAGGATCCATTTTTACTTTCTGAAACAGAAAGTTTGAAGGTCACATTGAATAAAAAAAAGTATAATAATAAATAAAAAACAAAGTGGGATACTTGCAGTTTTCACTCTATGGACAATCTTACTTTAATATCAGCATTTTCAGTGCCATGAATCTTCTGTGTCTGTTTCGCAAAACCAAGCATCATGGAGGTCGTGGATTTGGGGTTATCCACGTAGCATTTCTTTGACATCAGAGTCGACGGGTGCCACTCTTTCTGCACGGATTGAAACTGATGTCATCACACAAGTGCACCATGGGAAGATTTTAGTTAATGTGGAGTCATAAGATTGCTTTATTTACGAAAGCAATCTAAAGCTTTATTTACGAAATGATATGATGTATGAGGGATAAATCTTCCTCAGTCCATTCATACGCCTCAAATTTGCCCAAATTCAATCCAGTTCTTCCTCGCACTAAGATCTATAGAGGAATCAAATTTTGATATGATCAATGAAATAATTTTTGTGTTATTTTTGTTAACACAAAAGAACCATGGCAGCGGACGCGGTGGCAGACGATGATTCCAAGATATCCCAGACTTTTTGGGGATAAAAATATTCCTCCCGTTACAAAGACTGCAAATCTAGAAACTCAATTAGTCACAATATCTGGTATTGCTCGTCTCTCTTCTCCTCAGTCGAGCTGCAGTCTATACTTCTGCAGTCAGATTGGACCTCTGGTCTCCTAAACCTTCCTCTTTCAGTTCAAGCTTTGTTTGACAATCTCTACTTACAAAGTAACAATAGATGTGGTCAAAACTCAAGATGTGTTTGATGATCATGTGGGTGGCCAAAGTCAGGTTGCAAAGCGTGCAGAGGTAGTGTCTCTTGTCAGTCGATCCAACATAACTGCACTCAATGATGTGCTGCATACCTACAAGACCACAATCAGACAAGAGAGAGAAGAAAACTGATTGGCCAACAATGTCTGTATGAACTCATTACAATTCTGAGATCTAACTTGTAATATCATAGTCAAAAAAGTGTTTTGCAAGAAACTGCCTTTCTTGTACATTTATCAAACTTCAAATGTTCTGCTTACAGGTTTTGAA
Source organism: Lophius americanus (assembly GCA_037951165.1). Taxonomy (NCBI): domain Eukaryota; kingdom Metazoa; phylum Chordata; class Actinopteri; order Lophiiformes; family Lophiidae; genus Lophius; species Lophius americanus. The sequence goes on from JBBDHG010000344.1 coordinate 133,689, forward strand.
CGGATGACTTGTCTGTAACTCAGAGCTGACTTGCTCTCTCCATAATTACCTCCACTGAGATGGTTTTGTTTTCAGCCTGGCGTGTTTATTGGTTTATGAGCGAGATTTACAAAAAACTACAGGACGGACTTCCTGAAAAATCCACCCTGAGGTAGGTTGTGGCACTTCCTAGAGATGATTATATTTCACACCACCACTATGTCCATCAAAAGTGTTAAGAAAAGAATTTAAAAAAAATTCCTTAAATCAATAAATTAATATGGAAAAAAAAAAATTAAAAAATTATTTTCCAAAAACATTTACTGACCAAGAAGAGGATTCTTCCTGTTTATGTCTCGCTGGTATGTCTGTATCATCGTTCTATCCGGCTTCTTATCTACAGACAAGAAAAACAAACCAAAAACAGGTGAGTTGGAAATCTAAAGGTAAATGATAATAAGTAAGTAATAATTAAAGGTTGAAAGTAAGAAGTGGACACAGATACAAGACATCTTAAAAGATATGTCTCTTCACAAAGTCCATTCCTGTCTCCAGACGCCCTCTGAAATCAACTCGGCAGGCTAGACTGGAGTGATCGGTCCCCGAGAGTAAAGGCGACAGGGAGCCTTCGGATCGTGATTCTGGGAAGCGTTGAGAGAGAGAGAGAGAGAGAGCGAGAGAGAAAGAGAGACAGAGAGAGAGAGAGAGAGAGAGATTGGGCGCTCTGAAGCTCGTGGCCAAAGCCCAAAGGCTGGCGGGCTGAACCACGTTAAATCCCCTGAGCTGAAAGCTGGATCTTCCATTTTCCGACAATAATTTCTTCCGGTTTGCTTTCAAAGCAAGGTTTGGTGCTCCGTTGTCTTTTATTGTGCTAAACCTAAGTATAATCCTCAGTAACAACGTAAAACACAAAATCCTTCCCCAGACCCAGCGTCTGCTTTCTCGATTCAGAAGAAGGAAGGAGCCACAGGATGGTCAAAATTAAAGGCAAGAGACCGGAGTATTCGTAGATCGCTGGCCTCAACCCAAAACCTGTGGTTCTGATGAGGGACCTCTCATCCGACCGCCATCACACTGCAGAAAAAAACTTAAGTATATAATCTTCAATCATATAATTTCACCCTGTCTTCCCTAAATTTACGTCACTATGTCCAACGCCATTTCAAATTATTTCTATTCAATAAACAGGAATGAAATTCTGTGTAAAGCCTTTGCCAAGTCAACATGTAGAACCTGAGTTCCAAACCGGAACCTTTACGTTCGGATTAGCAAACACCATATCGCTGTTAGGGTGAGCCAGCAGCATAGCGGCAGTAACTAAAGACGGAAACAGATGATCCGCTGTGGTGACCCTGACAGGAAACAGTCGAGAGACAAATAAGAGTTTCCTCTTCTTCATCATTGTCCTATTTCCTGAACAGCTTTCTTTTATTAGTGTTTAATCGTATTATCCTGTAGTTTGTGCTTAAATAAATATACTGTCTATACCAAGAAGTTGTCTTGCCTGTTTCCTTGTTTGAAGAGAAAACGGAGGTCTGTGTTAACAACTTGTGGCGTTCAGAAAGTTGACAGACTAATTTGACCAATTCTTAATTAATATTTCCGAAATCTGGGTGCTGCTCTTAAATTTCTGAGTTTTACTTGTACTGTTCTTTGCTACATTATTTTTGCACTTATAGAGATGGATATATTACTGTGTGGGAATGTGACAGAGATCTGGTTGAAAGCCCAGAAAACACCAGACCACCTGCTGAGCAAACCATGTAGTATGAAGGGTAAGGCGGTTTGTGGGCAGACCTTTCATCAGCTTCAGAAGCTTCTCGTTTTCACTGAGAGTGTCCATCACTGGGAAGAAAGATGGGATTATGTTCATTAACATACAATGGAATAAATCTCTCAAACAAACATGAGACAAATATTAGAATCCTACCTTCAGGGTAGTTACTTTCTGCGAGCTTTGTCAAAAGATGTTTTGGCAAATCCAATAGCTGTGAAGAGCAGATGTGGTTAAAGGAAAGCAGAATGTCCATTATAATACAAATAATAACACAGATATCAACTGATGCATGTGATGATGAGTCGTGTAACCAATAGTGTGAAGTGGTGACTTAAGAAAATACATGTTATTGCCGAGAGAGAGAAGACGGCCAGTTCCCTGCTTCCCTGCTTCCCGTGACCTTTTTGGGAAGAACTAAATATGTAGTGTAATATTGCTGGTAAACAAGTGTGGCATTCACTGTCCAGGAACTAAGTTTGAGTGTGGGGACAATAGAAAGCTCGGAAAAGGAAATGTTAACGATCTTTTATTCACGTCAAAGACCTGAATCAGATTCGGCAGAAAAAGATTAATACGTGATTTTACATCCAGCTTTATAGCAAAATCAATGTCCACTTATTTGCTTACATTTACCACCGTTGCCTTTCTATGCTGGCCTAAATCTTTTTTTTAACCGAGGTCAGGTTTTGCCGCTCTGGGTGAATGGGCGTGGCAACTTTTTGTTTTCTTTGCAATGATCTATTTAATGTTGAAAATGCGGGAGATAGAGAAATATATGTAATTTTACATGTCTAAAGTCTTTTTTCACCAATACTGAAGACAACAGGCAGACAACAAAACAGAAGAAAATCTTTGCCAAAAAAAAGATTTAAAAAAATACAAAATAAAGAATAAGGTAAATTTCCCTCACAAACATTCACACAGACTCTTTGAAGTTAGTGTTTAACCATATTAAATTATTATTATGTTATTCCATGCTTGCACATACAAACCTGCAGTTGTCCGACCCCTTTTGTTTTAATCGTATTGGAGATTTCTGCCCTCAGAACGTGGCAAATATCCTTGCTGGGGATCCAGGAGAACCTCAGTAAATCAGGGTTCACGTAACTCTAAAATCCAAACCTCAAGTTAAATTTTGCATACAAATTTTAGAACACGGTTTCATTTTAATCAAATTCAGCACTTACAAAGTAGTTGCTGCAATGGTCCACAGAATAGAGGTGGTTTGAAATCCGGTAAGTGTGACACGTTTCCTCACAGACATGGCACAAGTAAAAAGTGAGTTTTGTCTCCGGACTAAAACAGAAAGTCAGCAGAGACTCTCCTAGGGGAAAGTACAAATAGAATATTATTTATTCTGTTTAATGATAAGTTCATTCATGTTATCTCTGTGTTTTAAATGTGTTTCTTGTGAGGGATTTTGTCTCTTCTGCCATTATCATCATCAAATGTTCACAGAGCGGAATTGTTTTTTATTCAGAATTGACATAGTTCCCAAACATATCGTTTTTCAGATTCTATCAAATGAGTGGAGTGTGATGTCAACAACCCACGATGGCTGATATGCCATCAATTACTCATCACTTCAACTTGAATCCTGGCTGATCAACCAGCCTTTACGCTGAGCTTTCATCCATTATAACACATGAGTAGGCCGTCATAATCATTAAGTTTTAACTGACGACTAATTATTGCACAAATAATTGCAATTGATTATTTAATCGCCTTTGGACTATTCAGTCCCATCAATGTAGAATAAGTCTAATTACAATAAGACAAATACTCGTTGAAAAGTTTGACAAATTGCTTATCTGTCAGATCAGTGAATCTGGTGGTGGGTTGACCAATAGAATTATAGATTTGTTGTTTCAGCAGTGAACAACTACCTTTTAACAACAAAATTAACAAATTACCTTGTTTTTTTACGGGGTTTTTTTTATAGTTAATTTGAACCACATGTCATTTAAAGACACTTTACTGACCTATAAGGGGCCTTTCTTCTGGGCATTTCTTGCGTAACAGTTTCCAAACAACCATAAAGGGAAGCACACCTGTTGAGAAAAAACAAAGACGTCATTGTTTCAACCTTACTGTTGGGCTTAAACTTTAAGACTCTAGAGATTTGGCCTCTGATTTCAACTCACACTGTACAAATCAAACATTTGCGAAAACTGACAAAGTACGGTCGGGGCCTCCCACACGACCCGTCCGGCTCCTGCAGCCTACTGTCATAATTGACTGTCAATAAAGTTTTGTTTGAAAGCCTTGAGGCAGAAAAAAAGTTAGCTCGCTAGAAACATGCTAAAAGACAAAAACAGGCTGTCTTGATCATTTTTTTGTCATCCTGTTTGCCCTAACCTCTTTAAAAAAAAATATTCCGGCGAATATGGACTACCAAGTATTTAAAAAGCTGTTGAAAAGAAGGCTGGTCTTTTTCGCAGAGAGAGGCACAGTGAAAAAAGAAGGCGCTGACGTCAGCCGATCAAATCAAGACCCTGCCACAAATTTTTTTTTATGTGTCCCGGCAGACTTAAAAAATTTCACCACCAGAGCAAATTTCTCAATTGGACTTGGAACTACAAATAAACAGTTGGCAATATTACAGGAAATGGCATAAGGTCGGGAAAATGAGAGTGTTTGAACCACCAGACCCGTATATGTGTGTACTTGTTTTATATTCTGTATTTTAGATCTGTAATCAGATCAAAATGGAAAACTACCATTGTGTAAAGGATTTGTAAAAGTTTTTGAACAAATACATTCAACATTTTGGTTCAGCTTACAAAAAAATAGCAATGAATGCGAGGTGGAATCTGTCTATGAGCAACTTTAACACTATCCAACAAGAAAGAGAAGTATGCTTACCAGGACTCCTTAATTTATCTAAACAAGTGAGAAAAATGCAACAATTAATAAACCGGACAAAGAATTTGAGTAACAAATTCAAATCAAATCAAATGAACTTTTAGGCAAATGGAAAATAAATAATTACCTTTTTGGAAGACTTCTTCCATTTTCTATTGGTGGAGAACAGAGAAAACATGCTCAGACGGTATTATCAACGCATCAATACATTTGATGTAGTAACAGGAATATTGCAAATGTTTTGTGATGCAAGATTACAAATAATTAGAAAACTGGACAAGCTGGAATATTTTTAGCTCACATCAATATTGTTCACTACACAGTTTACTTCTAATCATAACACATTTGCAGTCATGTGATTTGTTCTGCCACCCAACAAAAAGTCCTGGGTTACCCAGCAGTTTGATAGGGTTTGGTTGTCTGGACAAATATACTGGCATTTGGTCCATTTCCACTTTTTTGTTTAGGGAGACTAATTTGATGTTAATTTAATGGTTTGCCCCCAAAGTGTTTTGCGTTCTGTCATAAACCCGAACAGGAGTACATTTATATGTATTATTAGTGTATTGCCTTCGCAACAAGTAAAGCTATGTCTCCAAATCAAGACATCTTAAATCAGTATAACAGAGTTGAGCCTAATGACAGAGAAAAACAGAAATGTTTTATCCACCTTTCTATTCTTACATTTGTACATGTGTCAAATTGAAAATATTTAGGCGATATCCATTTTTCATAACCCGCTGAAAAATTCATGTAATTAATGAAAAATTGCTTTCATGGTCTAAATCTTTGCTTTGATCTTGGATGGCAACGCATGCATTATGTGAATTCTGTAGAAATTCTCTGAGAATCACCTGCCCAAGGTGTACATGACATTATTATTCCCCACCTGTTTATGTTCCAGCGAGTTTAAATGTTTGTTGAGGTCAGTTATCCAGTTAAATCCGGTCAGGCAGACCTAAAACAAAGGGGGAAAACAACAAAACGGTGGATCAGAAACACAGAAAGTGTAAAGAATATTTACAATAGAAGCGATCTATTACCACTGCTCATTCTAAACAGGTGGAGATTTGCTTTGGGAAGACACATTGGGAAACTTCCATCACTTTTATCCCCATAATTAGATGAAGGGCATGTGCAGCATATGATGTAATTCTGCTGCAGATCACAGCAGAAGAGGAAAGAAGGTTGTTTGAAACTTTGATGCAGGAAATAGCTGGTTTAATGTTTTAGAAGTAAAAAGTGTTGCATTTAGCAAATAAGGGCTCAAATGCACGGATTCCTACACCAATAAAAGACGGTTGAGGTTTTGCTTTTTTTTTTTTTATCTCTCAGGTTTTATCTCCGCTACCATGAAGTGTGTTATCCTTTTAAAATCTGAATTTTTGTTTCCAGATGTGGTGTGCCACAGGAGAACCATCACATTAGATCTCTATTTAAACAATTCCCACACTTGAGACAAGCGGGTACGGGTTTAAGGGATGAAGTTTAATTCACAGCATGGCCCATATGGGAGCTGCCATCATCATTGGGTACGCCATCAGAGAACACAAGCCTATCAAGCAAATAACTGTAGGTGGGGTAGACCCTAAGATTTGGTATTCTGCGGATGACATCTCCATCTTCGTATCCGACCCTGAGCATTCTGTCCCGCAATTGCTCCAGCTTATTAGTGCCCTCAGGAAAGTTTCAGGCTACCATAAACTGATAAAAATAAAAAATAACCTCATACCACTAACAGCAGAACTAGATTCTAGAATTTCTATTCCATCACATAGTAAAGAATATATAGACATTAAAATACCTGAGAATCCCTAATCTCTCTTGAAAATCAGCTTTACGGAAAGGCTGAACAAGATAAAAGAAAAGAAGTGGATGACGTTACCTCTCTCCCTAATCAGTCGTGCGAACAGTATTAAGATGGTTTTCCGTGCCGAGAATTTTATCCACAAATCTAACCTTAAGTTAATTTTTTCCATCATACTGCTATTAATTAGGGGTAAGATTCACTTGCAGAAGCCGAGGGAACCGTGTGGCCTTGGGTTGCCCTCACTGGCTGGCTATTGAAAAAAGTTTAACCATCACCTAGATTAGTCGTCACAAATAAAGAGAACAAATTTACCTTGTCTAACGTTCAGACAATCTTGAAATATATCACAAAAGTCTGTGAGCTTTCAAAAACGCCACATTCTGGTACATCACTACGTCCCGCAATCTCTAACAGACACTGCACTTAGAGCCAGAAGGGAATAGTTACTAGAAAAGGTCTTTCTATAAGTGGTCTCTGCCTTGTTTGATCCGTTACAATCAAAACTTTCACTGCCAAGAGATAAATTGTTCAGGTATTTGCAGTTTACAAGCAGCGGAAAGTATGTTTGCCAAGTTTCAAGCTTTTTGTCGCTCTGGCATTGCTCTGGTCTGTAAAACAGTACTCTGTATTTGCCAGTTGACAATGTAATGACATATGACAGTCACATATGAGTCAACTTTAAGTCCTGTCCATGAATCTGTGGTCAGAGACGATTTTCTAATACGCAATAAATGAGTTTGCAGCTATTGTGCTTTATCTTTATACGACTTCTCCAGTCATGCATTAATGGATTTTCTCGTGTAAGCTCAAGTACAACAAACGCTGTTCTGATTTTTGACACGAGGGCTGTCGTTAGTTAATTCTGCATGTATAACATTGAAGTTACTTCCAATGTCAATAGAGTTCACCATTGATTGTTGGACTTGGGATGAACCATCTTCCATTTGCCTGCTTTGCTCGCAAATGACTTCACATAGCTGTGGTAGACTTTTGATAAGCTAATTTTCGCAGGCTAATTTGGCAATGTACCTTGATTTCTTTACTTTTTAAAAAGGAGTTCAGCACCAAACTCTGATGGTTGCTGCATTTTTCTGCTGTTAGAACAGCGACACGCCAAGTGAGGGTGGGGATTGAACGCTTTTCTTCTGTTAATAGCGGTTGCAAATACGCTGTAGACACAACCATCACCTGCTGGTGATAATTGTTCATACCAATCAATTTTTTGATTCCTTTCAATCATTCCTAGATGTGGTGAGGAAATAAACAGATATCTTCTGCCAGACATAGATGACATATTAAGGTTTGCGTTCAGGTAAAAAAAACTGTTCTTGTGATGAAAAATAACTGTGTATGACATATGCAGCAATAAGACAGACAAAGAAGGATTGTGGCCAAAGGATTTGGTAAATTCACATTTGTGGAACAGATAAACTGATGCTTATTCCTTTTATCAATAAAAGCATTACTTGAAAGAAGACTGCCTACTGCTGGCTACACACTAGAGGATAAACAGGTGATTAAATGCCCCATTTGACCCCCCCAACGGTTGGTGGGGCGTGGCCCGATTCGAGGCTCAGCTCAAACGACTATTTGTCCAAAGAATTCAAAATTGTGTAGCCTCGAAACTATTTTTTTACTGCCCCTGATGGAATCCGAGCCTCCCCGATCTTATATTGTAAATATCAAACATGTTTAATATGTGCGACTCCTGATTGAGGCACCTCTGACGAAATACCCCAAAATAGCCAATGAGAGCCAGCGGACCTGAAAGCGTAATAACTGGATGTTGCATACTTTACAATGACCAGAAACCCAGAAATACCTTTACCCCGAGCTAGGTGGATTATAGAATAAGACCAGCTTGTCGAATTATGGCACCAACAAGAGTGCCTTTCTAACATGTCATGCAAGATATATTAAAATGGGACCGACAAGGACGTCAATGGTCCTCCATGTTTGCTGTTCTTCTGAATTAAAGTTTGTTCACAAGGGTTTATGTGAGATCTCATGTCTGTAGAATCGCCACTGTGAATTATTATTGTTGTTTGGAGACGACAGCACCAATTGCCACATTCAAAGGTCCATCTCAATTTCTATAATTCATTGTGGAGTCTCCACCTCCGCAACAAATTATTGTTGAGGTTTTGGGAGAGCATGACGGCAGCAGATATGACCATCGTTACGTCTCTATGTGCAACCTGCTTTGGTAATCCAGAGATTTGGTTTAGTGAGAGTTAAAAGTGTATGTAACCAAGTTATGTCATGAATATTCTATAAAATATTCTATAAAAATGGCAAAGCCAGGCAGTTTGCACGAGCTTGCAATTGGTGGGCAAGCGAACCTCCACTACAGCAGTTTGGGGTCTTTCTGCATGCTATCCTTGAATATGATGATGTTGATCTTATGTTCAACATCTTCAGTTGATCATAGACAAGTGCCAATAGAAGTAACACTCAGACATGATTAACACATCTCCTCATGTCGGATAAAAAAATTAAGTGATCCAGATTGAAAAACAAAAAAATTCAGGATGTTGTGTTGAAAGTTGTTTTTCAGGTTCTGAAAAACTGGAGAATTGGTGCGAGAAAACAGCATAACTAAATACTCATAGTATTGATGGTTGTTTTCCTTCCGTGATACAACTGTGTAAACCAACTGATCCTCCTACGGTTGTCCCGGAGCTGTTAATCGGCCCTCGTATGCTACATAAACGAAGGATAGACTCCGTCAGACGGCCCGACAGTCCTGAGGCTCATTTGCAAGTTCGTCTCGGGCTCAAATCATACAGTATACCGCCCGGCTTAAACTTAAGCCCGGCTTCAAGTTTACCATTTTATGTGAAAACTGTCACTTAAATAGCCCCTTACAAACATCACATTCTGGGACTAGCGGGAGTTGGAAATTGAATAAATAAAATAGAAAGAAGGGACGCAAAACACAGGGAAGGACAATCAACACAGGGACAAATGAACCAAATGAACACATGAGGTGTGAGGAGAGTGAAATGAGAGTTAAGGTGACAAAACATATACAGAATGTAAAAAAGACTTACAAAATAAAAACAGGACCTAACATTGTGGAGGCTTTTGCATACTTGTTCAAAGTACATTTAATACCATCCATTGCAAAATCAATTTTAAGAAAAGTGTGTGTGTTCACATGTGAAGATGCAGGAAAAAAAAGGACCTTTCCAAAAAGTGAAACAATGACAGAGTCGGCTACATGACAACGTCATCATGTCAGGGTGGCATCAACAGCTCTGGGGGTAGTTACTGTTCTTGACCCTATGGATCTTTGTTTGGTAAAACCAAGGGGGGGGCAATGGATTTTTCATGTTATTTCAAGTCCATCCTTGACCTCCTTCACAGAAAATATCAGTCACAGCTACCAGAAATGATCTTGCCAGCTTCACCTTTTGGCTCAAATGATATTCCCTCTCGTCTAGACTGGGATGCAAGACGCAAAAATACCCTTCATGCTACCAGCTGAAAAAAAAATTAAATAATTCTACGGATGTTAGAAATATGACGAGAGCCACCATTTTTAAAAGGAGAACTCCACCAATTTTACACCACAAAGACATTTGGAGTTTTCCCAAGTCAAATGAAAATGATTAAAACTAGAGACTTTCCTGCACTGCTTTACTTTTTCATGATTGGTCTCACAGATGTCATCAACTAAATGGTAGTGTGATACCAAATTTCTGGTGCACCTCTTCAAAGAAAATGTACAAATACATAATTACCTCTTTTTCTATCTTGCATGATCATTAGAAGAAAAAAGATAAAAAGGTAATCAATTACCCTGGGGGGGACCTAAACTCATACTGACCTCAGGTAATCTGTGACAACACCCCACTTAAGAGAACCAGAGATACGTACATTATACTTATCTGTGTGTAATATTTAGATTCTCTCACAGCCTAACCTGCTTTCAGTGTATATGTACTTCTGTCAGTCATAAATTAATTTCTGGCTGCTACGCTGATTTTTAGTGATGGTGAAAGTATTTCCGTTCATACCTACTATGCCTTGACGAACCACTAATGTCATAATTGAAATTTCTTATTTGGCTGGTGGTATTATTATTTCCGCTGTTCCCTTCAGGGTTCACCACAGTGGGTAATCCATTTCCATCATACCAACCAACTGCATGCCCTCTCTCTTCACATCCACAAACCTCATCCTTAGTCTTACATATTTTCTTCTTACTGGCAATTAAAAATCTGTCATCCGTCATCCTATCAAATTATCGACTCTCCCTACTTTTCCCGTCCAAACCATCTCAAAGTGTCCTTTTTATGTACTCGTTTATAATTCTGTCCATCCAGGTCACTCCCCATGAACATACTCACTTCTTCATCCCATGGCACTTCTAGCTCTGCTTCCTGTCCTTTGGTCAGCGCTACCGTCTCTAAACCATACAGGAGAGCTGCTCTCACCATCTTTGAAACCTTTCCTAGACTCTTGCTGCTACTCTTCTGTCAGATAATTCCTGAAACACTTCTTCACCAAACTCCAAACTGCCTGAACTCACTTCTTCACCTCTTTTCCATACTCCCAGTTCCTCTGAACAGTTGACTCCAAGTACTGACACTTATGCACCTTCTTCACCTCTACTCCTTTCATCATCATCGTTCCACTTGCCTCCCTTTCATTCACAGGTTTCCTGTTTTGCTGACCATTATTCCTCTTCAGCGCATATCTCAATCTCCAACTTTTCTTCCACCATCTCCCTCCTCTCACTTCAGATCATGATGTCTTCCAGACATTCCTGCCGGACCAGCCTCTTATTTGGCGCGTTGTAAAACATAAAAGGAAACAGTTTATTTCAGCATTTGAATATTAGTGGACCCTATTCTTATATTTCAGAATCGAAGATCTTGGTCTACATTTTTTTTTTTTTTTAATCAACTTGTGCTATCCTTAGTTTCCTACGCACATTAATGAGCCTTGGGTTCGCATGACCCTCTTTGGTTCACTGGTTGATTTTCCTTTCAACACCTTTGTTACTATCTACTGTAGACTGGAAACACCAAACAGATGTTGCACCTTGTCGAATGTCTCTCAGATCCTTATACTTGCGCAATTTCCATGCTTCCCACCCATCCACTTGAAGAACAAACTGTTCACTTGCTGCCTAATATATCCAACCCACTGACAGGGACCATGTAATGGGATAAGCACTTTCAGTCAATCTCAATGTCAGATTTGATCCAAACGTATAGTGCGTTATAAATTAAATGTGTTATTATTTTTATTATCATCTGTGTTATTCATTTCAGTCTTCAGTGGCTATTGAAGTGACGGTTGATCAGTGTATTCCACTCCCTGTGAGAAAACACTGTTGAATCCTATTTACTTACATGTCATTTTTGCTTTTTGTGGTCTTATGAGTAAATGCGACTGTTTTTTGAGAGTTAATAATTTAGTAAGGACGTATCTGACACGTATCTGTGTCAGATACGTGATATATATTTATATATTTGGAGCGTCGTGTCATTTTGAGAAACGTGCTGGATGGTTTCAGTGTGTGTCTATCAGTATATCGTTCGTAGGTGTAGAACCCATTTAATTCCTCAAGATAAATGTTTCTGTCTCTCTGAATATGTGCTGGTTGTGTAGTCTGACAACAGACTGTAGCTGCAGTGTAACTGTAAAGTAATCAGAGCATAAATAATTGCAGGTGCTGAAGGCCCAAATGGAAAACCCACAGCCCTCCCCTGATATACAGTTGTTTCATATGTATTAAATACATATAAAATACTCCAATTCTTATACCAGAGTAGACATATGCCTACCACAGGAGCATGTAAGGTAATTTATGTACAACATTTAGGAAGGCTGTAAGCTAATGGTATCAACTTGATATCATTAAAATGGTGTTAGCAATGTCAGTGCAGGAAGTGGCGGGAGGGTAGAGAGAAAGCTCACAATTGAATTTAAAGCTAGGAGTTGAGCTGAAGTAAGCATTCAAATTGCTAGTAATGTGTGAGTCCTGCTCTCTACACCAATCTCTCAACTAAATCTGCGGCGCAGGAGAACGCACACATTTACCCACCTGACAGTACAGCTTGTTGTACGTCATGCTCCAAAGTTAATGGCAGCAACCGTTAAAAAAACAAAAAAGTGTCTTTTTACGGGCTGGAACTCCGTGGAAAGATACACAAAGTGAAGGAAATCAATTCATCTAACATGGCTGCAGGAAAAAAGGCTGGTTCATGGGCGATTCCATCGACGAAGAGGTTGGGAGCGTCTCCTGTTGCTGTCTCCCTTGTAACGGCTCAGAAGAGTTGCGCGTGCAGCGCTGATTGGGCTGACCCCGCCCACCTGCAGCCGCGCTTTCTGCTGCCTGCCTGACGTCATCAGGAAAGTGTGGTGAAGGAGCAATTGATAGAAGGTAAATAAATGTAAGTCAAACACAATTTTATTGTGTTTAAGAAAGAAATTGAAAAATATACTAAAACTGTTCCAATCTGTAAGTAACCCAAAAGCTGTAAAAACTTTTAATCTATGCTAACAATTTAATGTTTTTATGTAGACAGATATGTCCCTCTCAAATTGCATATCATTATATTTATGTTTTTTTTATTATTATTTATAGGTTTATTCTATTTTTATCTACCCTTTTTCTGTATTGTCTGAGTTATTATTTAATTTCCATTTTGTCACTTTTGTATTTAAAATGGAAAATAATGTTTAGAAAATTAATAAAAGGTAATTACATCCTGGTTACCTGCATAAATATTAAGAGTGCTAAATGCAGATATATTTGATATGAAAGCCCAGTCTTGGAGAAACCACTCAAGTATGGAGCACATGAGCCCTAATGGCCATATGCTTCTTTCAGAAATCAAAAGAAGAAAAGAAAGAAAAAGAATATAACAAGGAAGATACTTTTTAACTCCCATAAGTTGTGCCAAAAGAAGCCGCCGGGCCTCAAACACGATGTCACTCATCCTTAAGATCCGTCACTTGATGAGGGTCATGAACAGGCCATCCGATCAATAAACGGCTGAGGGTCGTGATGTCGCTAATATGAAAGTGACAACTAAATAGCATAAGTTTCCTATGTTTTTCTTTTTCGATCTGAGTTGGTGAACATGTGTGTGTATATCCTAGACTGTCTGAGCGTTAGAGAACTGGACCTGGGGATTATGACTAAAAATATGTGAATGTATATTATATACATGCATTTGAAAGATAAGAGTAAAAACCGTCTTGTCACTATGTCACTAACCATCTATAACTGCATATGGGCCATTTCCTGTTATGCACAAAATCTCGCTGGGTATGAAGGTTTTTGGTTAGTGGAAACCGCCAACACTTTGCCTCATGCACTCTGTACACCCCGGTTCCCTTGCCTTGTGACGAGATACCGGAGAAACCATCCAAGGTTCTTTGAGTCAAGAGTGTCCTGGTGGCAGGAGGAGATCTTTGAAACCCTCCTTTGGTACCACCGTTATAACCGGAGAGTCACATGTTGGGCGTCGTGTTTTCTTTCTCTATTAACCTGTTGAATAACTTACACAAAAGTCGACTCAGAGTTCCCTTAAAAGTTTTGTAAAAATCATTGGTGTACCCGTCACTTCCTGCAATTTTGTCGTTCTTACCTTTTTTGTATAGTTAAGAGAATTTCTTCGACAGTTATTGGTTGTAGTAGTTGTGTGTTTTGTCATTCCTTTACATGAGGTAAATCTAATAAGTTCAGGTGTTTTTTCACTCCTTACTGTTACTTTTCTGTTTCCTTATCTAGATTTTGTTAATATTTTAAAAAGCATCCTTTAATTTGCGTTTTTTCGGTGCAATAAATACTATCCTCTCCTTTTATTTTAGAAATAAAGGCCCGTTCCCTTTGTTGTCTTAACTTGAAAGCCAAACACTTTAATGCTTTTGGGATTTTTGTCTTGTGAGTGTATGCAAAACCAATTACATAAACTGTCATCTATTAATAGTCTATGTAATTGGTTTTACATTTGTCTCAATTCCTGTTCACTGGTTTCATTTCTTGTATTTCCATGTTTCATTATTTGCAATCTTTCCATCATAACTTCACTTCGCCCGTCGTCTTAAATACTTCAATAATTCTTCTTTTTCTAATTCCACAGGTTATCCTCTCTAGTTTTAAAATATCTTTTACTGTTACTTTTCATGATTGAAATGATGGATTTGAGGGCTTCAACCTGTTCTTAATTATTTGCTTCATGGCCGCTGTTCTAAGTATTCAAAGTATGGACTGGACTGGTCTATTTTTTTTTGCCAAAGCGCTGGTGGGGATTTTCCAAGAATAATTAGTAGAGGTTTAATTAAATTTTTCCAAAAAACTCCCAATATTCGGGGTTCGTCTATATGAATCTCTCTGTAAATATGCTTCCACTCTTCCTCACTCACCTGCTCTTCGTTTCACACATCCATCTTTGTTTAAAGCTATTTCTGATGCTCACGTTCTCCTCTAGGAGGTCAAAAAAAAAAAAAATGAATGATGGACTCTGTGAGCCGCCATGAGGCTTCATGGAGCTCAATGCTAAATCAATCGCGTATATAATTTAATACGATGAAAGTACATTTTTAAAAGTGTCTGCAGTAAAGATACAGAATTCCATGGTAGGAGATAAAAATAAAAGGACATACACAATCAGGGTTAAGGTCCGGTCCATTTAATCAAATTATACTTTGTGCTGGGATTGTAATAATAATAAAAAAGTAACAGAATTCTCCTTAATAAAAAAAAAGACAATAAAATTTGCATCAACACACACACACACGCGCGCGCACACACTCATAATCATGTTGTGTGAGGAATATATTGTGACTTTGCGTTCACCTTTGTGCTGAGAGTGACCGGTTTGGCTCGTTACCAAGGGAATTATGGTCTGTCACATTTGACTTTGGCCTGATATTGATGATGATGATGATGATGATGATAGCGTGATAAACTATTTGCATCTCTAGGAAAATATGTGATGCAAGAGTGTTCTCGAACGTTCATGAAAGCGACACCAGCACCACCATCAGGTTCTCAATGATGGACCCCCACTGTATGGCTTCATATTCTCCCAGCAGGAAACGATAAGAGGTCCGACAGCATTGTCACTGACAAACAAATACTTTGCACATCTATTTTTTTGCGCGGTGTGAAGCAAAGGGAAAAGTCTAAAAACTTGCATAAAAGGTTTTAATAAATATTCTTTTGCAAGTTTTTTTTTGTGCAATTTTTGCGACTTTGGCAACGTCAAAATCTTGAAAAAAGCGGTTCATTTTTTTTTTTTTTTTGCCTGGGTCATTGAAGAATCTGGGTTTTCTGCTGGGTCTGATTACCTCAGGCGTGAAAATTGTTTTCTCTGATCTTAGTTTGTCTGTGTAGAAACTAGAGGATAGAGTTTCATGGAAGGTTTCTGGAGTGTTGGGTTTATGACCGACAGGAAAAAATAAGCTTTACATTTTGGAGTAAATCCAGATAAAGAGGCAGGGATCACTTTAAAAAAAACACACACAAAAAAAACGATCCTAAACGTCGGGGAATAGGGCTCTTTTAAGATTTCACATAAAAGACTCATAATAGATTTCATATGAGAAAAAAGGTTCTGACAAACTTGTTATTTGAGTCAGGATTTGTTTCTTCTTCAACTATGCAAGAAAAGGGCTTTTTGGGTCATTTGTTTCAAATACACACAAGTTATATAGCACATTCATGTGAAACTAGGTGGGGTGGGGTGGGTGGGGGGTGGGGAGTGAATGAAGAAACTATCAAATATTAAAGCTAGCTCCAGAAGAAAATCTCCATTACTGAAATATTGTTTTTCTTGAGTAACAATCAAACTAATAAGGAGAATATAATAATGAGATTCCACATAGGGTATGATATGATATGGCAAACTATTGCTTAATGTTTTGCTTTGCTTTTACGATTCTATGCCTACGCCGAAAGGTGTTGTTGACCTGAGTGGTAGAAAAGAAAAGGTGATTTCTTTCTAAGTTAGAGTCACATGAACACGTCTTAAAACCCTTTAACGTCCTCACCCACAAACACAAAATTATGGATTTTTTTTTTTTTAGAAAACTATATAAGACTATTTTTCGGTCGTACCAAGTTACATAATTCTGTTTAGTAAGTTCTCACATGCTTGAATATGCCAAAAAAAACAACCTGCTTATCAAATAGGACTTTCGTAATATTCTTCATTCTTAGTGGCCCCTTTGAACTATGGTGTCCTCCAGGGCTCCATGCTTGGCCCCTTACTCTTGAGCATATACATGCTTCCTCTGGGTCATATCATAAACAGGCTCTGCCACATTTTCAATAAGAAATAGTGACTCAAAAAGAGATCAACCAAACAGCTGAGCAGGACGTTAAAGGGTTACTGAGTTTTGCCTGTCACCGACTTAAAGGTACATTTCACCAATCTCACTAGTGTTGGAGAAGAATTCCCTTACATGGGAGATTAGGACGAGGACATAAACAAGCAATGTGACCAAAAAAGACTGAAAATATTCCCAAACAGAACTGTTGGACTATCAGTGCCATTTTGGATTATTTCAACAGCAAAAAAAAACAACACACAAAGCATCCTGACATTTAACTTAAAACAGTGAATGGTGTATTCTGTAAACTATGTGAATACAATGATATTCCAACTACAAACTCTCCCTTACAAATACCACTAGCATGATACTAAATGAGTGGTAACTCTCACGAACAGACCTCCCCGTGAGTGAGGCCCGACTCATTATTCCTGGAAGGTATCGGCCAGGTATTTCAGAGGGCGGCGGTAAAACCCAAACAAGTTTCACAAAACCTCGACTACAATGAAAATTAGCCAGGAGTGTTGAGCTTCAAATTTGAGACTGGAGAGAGGCCTTGGTTTGATCTCTCACAAAGGAGTGATTTTGTACCTTTTCGTAATAGAAAAGTCCCTAAAAGAAGACAAGAACACAACAAGGATTTGTTTCCTTCTCACTATTTTGCCCCCACAATAATCCTCTCATTCCTAGACTCTCGTCTTTCCACTCAAACTCCTTTTAAGGACATGACGCCCATTTGACCAACATATCATCAAAATAAAAAATAAAAACAAATCTTGCATTTCACTTCTCACCCCACACTTGCTCACTTTACACATAAAACTCAATGTCCTACCCAACGACCCACAAATGTTTTACGACCCCCCCCGCTGTGAGACCCTACAGCCTACACCCTCTCTGAGCTTGACACTCAGTCCCGTCATAGCTCATCATGGCTGGCAGATTCGTCTGCTTTAAGCTTGAACTCTGCTTCCGTGATCTTCCCGTCCCCGTTGCGGTCCTGGTTGGAGAACATGTTGTCAATGATACGATACGGATCGAAGCCGGGAGCCAGACGGCCTTTGCCCTCGGTCACCTGCCGCATGATGTAGTCGGTGAACTATGGAGACGCAGGAGGGACGGAGGAAGGGTTAATTATGGAGAAAAAAGAATAAAAGAAGAGGACATAAACGTCACATTTAGTTGTTACGTACCTCAGAAGGCTCCACCTCCTTGTTCTCGTCTTTGTCCATCTCAGCAAACAGATCAGGTGACACATCGTCGTTCCAGATGAACATGTAGCCCTCTGGAAGTCCTTCCTCCATTTCTACCAGCTCGACGTCAAACACCAGCACGGCGCTCCCTGGAACTTCATCGGCTTCAGACACACAGATGCAGAAAAAAGTTAAGAACCTCCCCCAACACCGCTGTTATCCAAGCTTATATCATAAAAAAAAAAAAAATTGGTTTCCTTCACTGGGGATTTTAAGTATTCTGGACGGTTCCCTGTAGCACAATATCGAAACATTTTGAAAAAGTAAAAGTGGAGGTAAAACTGTTTTCACAATATCATCGTTAAATTCTGCAATACATCCGTGGATCACAGATGGTGCATACGGATCCATAGGTGGTGTAATAATAATGTTATTTACTGGTAGGCTGATAAACCTTTGTTTATCTCTCTGTTGATAAACAGAGAGATAAACATCCGCTGATGATGTGTCTGCTTACTTTACAGTGTCCTCAAGAATTTACTGGCACCCTATAAAAAAACTAGTAAAATGAGGTGCAAAAAATGTTAGTATTGTCTATAGCCACGATCTTTAATGCAAATTATTCACAAAACTCTAACTTCTAACTCAAGTCACAAAATAAACATTCTTAACATAAAATTAATATTATATTTGAATCATGTGTGCTAAAATTATTGCCCCCCTTATACCACGATAACAGCCCTGAGTCTCCTTCTGTAGTCTGCGATGAGGTTTGAGAACATGCAGAAGACGTTTTTGCATCTTATTTGACAAAATTTTTCAAAGTGTGCCGATAACCTGTACGTGGCGATGTTTACCTCATCTCTACCAGACAGTCTGTTCCCAGCGAATATGAACACAACTGTCACAAACATTCTCCAGAAATTCTCACAAACCGCTTTAAAGGCGGCCCAATAGGGTTGAACCTTGAACGTATTATACTGCCTGGATTGGAAATATGGCCAAACACATAAAAACAAAAGTTTAAGACCTCTCCGCAAATAGTCCCTCATAGCACTTGTGTGTGTGTGTGTGTGCGTGTTTGTGTGTGTTTGTTATGACTTACTGACTCCTCTCTCCCCATAGCCCAGGTGAGGAGGTATAACAAGATGTCTTTTCTCCCCTACACACATTTCCAGCAGTCCGTCCTCCATCCCTGGGACGATCTGGTTGGCTCCCAGGACTATGTTGTAGGTCTTTCCATAACTGTACCTGTGACAAATCCAGCCAGAGTGAAACACAGACACACAAGAGACACATTACCTATCGATCAGTTATCGGCAGTTATATCTACATATGTTCATATATGCTCTGCACTCATGGAAGACTTGTTAGGGAAATCAATGTCTGAAGGAATTGCAGGTGTGAATGCTGGATATCGAAGAGCTGATTTGAAATTTAGATGAAAAAGGAAGATTCTGAGGAATGATGAATAAACATGAAGAATGGTAAAGGATCAGAATAAAAAGTTGAACCGAAATAATGCGTCAAAGATGCTGAATATCTGAAGTTTAACTGAAAAAGCTGAACGTAGATTGCATTGCTTACCTTGATTTGAAGGAGTAAGAACCACAATAAGTAGGAATAAGACGAAGAAAAGGATGACGAAGGTTGAAGAGTCACATGAGTATCACTACCACCGAAAAGTGGAATTGAAAAATGTATAAAAGAAGTTGAAAATGTTTATAATGCTCTCACCGATAAGCGTGAGCAGGTCCCCTATCAGTGGTCATAATATTTTGGCAGTGTACATGTATTAATTGGTCAGTGGTTGTAATGTTACGGCCAATGAATTTCACCCATGAAGGTCAAACTCACTCACTGCACCTTTAACGGCGCAGCATTCACACCCAATATAACGTAGTATTATTAGAATGACTACTATTAGAACGATTATTATTATTATTAGAATGATTATTATTATCATAAACGTCGCCGCCGTTGTTTTTTCCTATCGCGGCGCTCCTCGCGTGATCAAACTGTCTGTGTCGGGCAGAAGTTTACTCACGTGGAGTCGATGGAGGTGCCGTCCATCAGAGAGGCATTGTAGTGATATTTGATAAAGTCTCCCTTCTTGGATTGCTGGACACATTCTTCTGGCTTGAAGGTGACGGTGATCTCCGTGCTGTCAGATGGGTTGTGGAAGTCAATGATGTCAACGTCGAACACCAGAACAGCGGAACCCGGGATCTTAGAGCCTGAGAGAGACGCGGGAGGAGGAGGAGGAGAAAAAATAGGTTTTAAAAAAGGAATATAAACCTGCAGGGACATTTTGGTGATAGTGGCGCCGGTATCCGAGCGTCACCTGTTCCCTCCTCTCCGTAGCCGAGGTGGGGGGGAATGGTGATGGTGCGTTTCTCTCCGATACACACTCCGATCAGACCCTCGTCCATGCCGGCGATCACGTAGCCCTGGCCCACGTAGGTGTCGTAGGTACGATTACGAGAGTAGCTGTGGGACAGAATTATAACATATTATTGACATTACTGACAGTAAGACATTTTTTCTCACCTGTAGTGAGTTACACAATCAAACACAAGCATATAGATATGCAGGGCAACAATCAGGAGACCAGGCCCACGCTGTCGTCACTGACAGCAGGTGTATATCCCTGAAAATCCCCCAATCCCCTGCGTTGTACAAGCTATCTCCCTGATTGAAATCCTCGGATTAACCGGACTCAATAATAATCTCAAACAGCCCATATTAACTCAACCAAACTATTTCTGTGGAGTCAGCAGTCTGCTCCAGGATCAGATCCCATAGTGACTCAATAATGAAGATAAATACTATTAACTAGTTTTTCTGAGATCAGGAATAAAAAAAGACACATTTACTTGTGTCAGTTCATATGAGCTAAATTTAGATACAGTTGGATTTATAGTTTCTAGTACATTATGTACGAGAAACTGACTTTTCCACAAAAAACTCCCCCTACTGATTAAAAAAAGAAACTATTATAGTGAAATATATGTACAAGATTTGAACATAATCTGATAAATGGTTGGGAAACACCAGGAAAGTGTACTTCTAGCCCCTTTAATGAGTCAAATGTGACAAATACAAGCAAGAGCTCCTTCATGTGGTTCATATGAGGTAAATTTGGAAGTAAAATGTCGGAAAAACTGCTTTTTTCATTAAAAAAATCCTCCCTGTGAGTAAAATATGGAATATTAAAGTAAAATATGATATTTTCAAGATAGAGATCATCGTATTGGTTCATATGCACCAAATTCGAACCAAATTTGACCAACAGTTAGGTCAAAAAACTTTTGGAGATAAATCAATCCACTTCTTCCTCACACTAAGGTCTATGATGGTAAAAAATTCTCTCAAAACTATGTCATGGACAATTTTCCATGACATAGTTTGTGTTATTGCGTTGACAGAGAAGATCTGCGTTGATGATTCCATAATATCCTCCACTTCTCGAGGATAAATAAAAGGTCCACTTGACCCTGACTGTTTTTCATTTTTGGGAATATAGTTTACAGAGACAGAGAGCAGATTTACTATCAGAGATCAGAGATGATAAGAAAAAGACAGGCTACACAGAATTAAATAAATGTTCTCTGATGACGCTCTGAAATTGAAATTCTTAAAAAAAACTTATGTCACAACTTTCTTTTTAGCTAAACATGAACCCAACACAAAAAGGCGGAGGTTTGAGAACTACTCAGAGAATACACTGGAAACAGGAACATCTTTTTGGGATTTGATCCATCTCTTGATCCACCTTCAGTTCAAAGGTAAACGGCGCCACCCTGTGGTGACTGAGGAACAACACACGGAGATCTCCCTTTCTACTCCATAGATTTACTCCTTGTGTTAGGACAGTGAACGTCACACTTTGACACACACCTGGAATCAAAAAAGGTTCCATCCAGGAGGCTGCCGTTGTAGTGGTAGCGCACAAAGTCTCCAGAGACGGTCTTCCTGGTGCAGGACTCAGGCAAAATCTGGTTGGTCACCGCGATCCCATCCCTGGGGTTGTGGAGGTCCAGAAGAACCACATCGAACACAAGGGACGCCTGTCCGGGGATGTCGCTGCCTGTAGAGAGGAGAAGGAGGAGGAGAAGAAGAAAGGTTGAAAACAAATAGGAGATGAAGATAGGATGACATAAACGACAAGGCAGGGCAACTTTATTTATAGAGCATATTTCAGCAACGGGGCAATTTGAGGAGCTTTACAGGAACAATGCAGAACATCGGGACAAAGTGGAAAAGAACGTTAAGACATAGTGAAAAAATAGATCATAAAACATGAAAAAGATTTAAAATGAATGAAGAACAAGCTTAAAATTATAAATAAAATAAAATAAAAATAAATAAATAAATAAATAAAAAGAAAATCAACTGTTAAGTTAAAAACTTCTCCATGTTTGGTTCTGACTCTGGGGACACTGAGCATGTCCTGATCCAAATGACATGAGAAGTCTGGATGGTTCCCAACATACTAGAATATCAGAGATGTGTTTTGGACCTGAACCGTGTAGATCTTTGTGAACCAACAGCAGGATTTTAAAATCAATTCTCTGATCGAAACACTCTTCTTATTAAATTTTTCATTAGAGATAATAAAAAACTTTCAGAACTTCAGAGAGGAGCTGAGACCGGTTCTGAGTGGTAGTGATGGCCTGCCGGTTGACTGGGTAACTCCAGTAAAAGAGATAAAGGAGGCAGGTGTGTCATCTGGAGAGAAGAAAGAAGATAAGAAGACTCTGTGGTGGAATGAGGAGGGTCAGGAGAGTCTGTGCAGGGAAAGGTAAGAGAAGAAGAAGTAGTGTTGCAGAGATGAAGTCGGCAGGCAGGAATACAAAGAGACACGGTGTAAGGCAAAGACTGAGGAGACAAACACCAAACAAAAGGCCTGTGACGAGTCGTATAAGGGATGGAACACGAAGGAAGGAGTGTGGAAAAGTGTAGTGGTGCTGATTTTCAGGAACAAGCGTGATGTTCAGAGCTGCAGCAACCCCAGAGGTATAAAACTAATGATCCACACAACGAAGATTTGGGAAAGATCATTGGAAGCTAGGTTAAGAAAAGAGGTGATTTTTGAGCAGCAGGATGGTTTCCTGCTAAGAAGGAGCACCACAGGTTAAATGTTTGCTTTGAGCGCGCTGAAGGAGAAGTTTAGAGAAGGTCAGAAGGAGCGACATTGTGTCTTTGTGGATTTAGAGAAGGTGTACGACAGAGGGCCACGGGAGGAATTGTGGGTTTGCATGAAGAAGTGACAGAGAAGTATGTTAGCGAGGATATGTATGAGAGCAGCATGACAGGGATGGATGGGATCAGGGTGGATGTGGGACTGCACCAAGGATTGGCTCTGAGCTCCTTCTTGTTTGCTATGGTGATGGACAGGCTGACAGATGAGGTCAGAAAGGAGTCTCCATGGACTATGATGTTTGTGGATGACACTGTGATCTGTAATGAGGGCAGCGAGCGGGTGGAAGAAAACCTGGAGAGGTGGAGGTGTGCGCTGGAGAGAAGAGGAATGAAAGTCAGTCACAGCAAGACAGAAGACATGTGTGTGAATGAAAGGGAGGCAGGTGGAACGGTGAGGATGAAGGAGTAGAGGTGAAGAAGGTGCAGGAGTTTAAGTACTTGAGGTCAACTGTTCAAAGCAACAGGGAGTTTGGGGGAAAAAAAGAAGGAGTGGGCGGGTTAGTTTATGATGGGAGACTGCTGGGGATACTAGAAGCAGAGCAGCCGTCTAGAAGGTCGGTGATGAAGGGTAACTAAACTTCCTGAGTTGCTGCTGGAAACACAGCGCCTGTTTCTCGGCGTTGTCAAAAGAGTTGAGAGTTTAAGGGTCAAACTCACCATCTCCATTCTCTCCATATCCAAGTGATGGAGGCAAAGTGATGATGCGCCTCTCTCCAACACACATTCCCAGAAGGCCCTGATCCATGCCGGCGATCAGCCACCCGATGCCGACGTAAGTGTCATAGGTACGCATACGCGTGTGGCTGCAGCACAGGATGGAGGTCAAAGGTTACATCATTTTTTTTGTGTGTTTGTCCGTGTGTAAATGAGATTTAATCGAGGACAAACCTGGAGTCGAACAGAGTCCCGTCCAGCAGTGTGCCGTTGTAGTGATAGCGAATATAGTCCGACACCTCCACCTTTCTGGAGCAGACGGACGGGGTTTGGTAGGTGTTGATCTGGACGCCATCATCGGGGCTCCACACATCAAGCAGCAGAACGTCAAAGTGGAGGATGGAGTCGGCAGGGATGAGATCGGCTGAACAGAAGAAAAAAAAAATCAAGTCTTTGAAACTCATTCATGACGTCTTCCTCCTGTTTTATTACAGTATAAAAATCTGTTGACTGATTTTTATTATGGCAAAGTTTAGGTCAATAAGGGTCCAGACTGTCATTATCACTATACGTCTACACCAATGAGCCTTTAAAACAATAAAAGCACTTGCATAATATTGTCTTAGGTCCATATTAATGTAAATGTTTGACAGATCTCCATCATAACTAGCATTAACCTCCGGCGGCTCAGACAGAGTCAATTTTGACTAGATCAGACCCACCGGTCAGGAAGTTGTGTTTTACATAATAAAGCTCCCACTAGTCAGTAACATCTGAAGTATTGGAGTAAGATACAATGTATTTAAGATAGAACTCCTTGAGTCGATTCATATGCATCAAATTTGGACAAAATCAACCCAACGATCAGAAAGTTATGGTAAAACTCACCCCTAGTGGCGGAAACATGCAACTGACCTTTTTTAAATATGAAGTTTTTCTGCAGATAAATTTTTATTTCAAACAGTTATCTCACATAGACTCTCCGTTTGCCAATGAAATTCTTCGCTATGGTAAGTTTAGACTTCATTAGAAGAAATCGTAATAAAAAAGGTGAGTACCGCCTGAAGGGAAGAAGTGGGTTGGGTCAAAGACGAAGACCTTCCTAATTCTACTCTTAGATGACTTCTGGTGCATATGGACTTCGTGTTAACGCGATAACTCAAAAACTATTTCACAGATCTTCTTCAAACTTTGAACCGACATAGACCGAAATGGGAGAAAGTACTGGATTGATCGTGGGAGGGGTTGGATGTATATTTCTGACACAAGGGGGAGCTATTATATCCAAAGATCTTTCGGGCCATAATTTCTCAACAATGGTGGAGATTCAGCCCAAATTTGGTGGATATGAAATGACTGAAGGAGACTTAGCTTGTATATATCATATTTTACTTGGAAGTTCATACTTTACTCACTAGGGGGGGCTTTTTTTTAAACATTGTTTTTACAGCATACACCTTGTTTAAAATAGAAACCACATAATCTTATTTGCCAGTTTCTCCTTTCTACTAAGATCATCTTTGATAAATCGAATGCTTATATGACTTATTACGTATGTGCAGCACCTTAGTATTCATATATACAGAGTCCTGCCAGAAAACTGAACCAAATTGGGGTATTTTTGCCCCCCTTTAAAACATAAACTCGTAGTGGGGTTCCTCACTAGCCCAAATGTATCGGCTAAGAGAAAATAATAGTGGAAGAACTGTGGGAGAAAACACCCTGAGGTGCTCCGCCTGTAGATCCAGAGCCTTAATATTGTTTTTGGTTGCATGTCAGCAGGTGTTCTGGAGACATTATAAGGAAATGAAGGTGGATTTAACAGAATCGGAGGAGCTTTGCCGGTTGCGGCCATTAAACCTTTACTCCTCCTCGGCTCCACAAAAAACTTCTCTCTGCTGTTTTCTTTGCTTCTGACATTTTACCTGATACAGAGTGGCGTCGGAGGACTACAGCTTTTTACATGTCCCCACATGTTTCCCCGCTCTCTCCCATTATCTACACACGACACGTATTCACATGCATAGAAATCATTTTAACATCGTACGACACAAACTCCCTCTACAGTAGGAATATTCTCAGATTCTCAGAGTTATGAAAAAGCGTTTCTACCTGCTGCTCATGCTCCGGCGTTTACAGTGCAATCACTAACAGCTGATAATCCTGTCTAGAGCAGCTTCCTCTGTCCCGCTTCCTGGTGAGGGATGTTCCTGTGACATCATCCAACAAGGCCAGCCCACCTCTGTATGAAATGTGCTAAATAATGTACTACATGAATTTAAGAGAAGTTTCTCTTAAATTTCTCTTAAGAAATTTAAGAAATTCAGTGAATCGTAATGAAAAATAATACGTGTGTGAAGAACTTAAGTAGACATGAATACTGATGAACGGCTACAGGTAGATGTCGTTAAGGTAATGTTAATATTTGATAATGCTCAGCCTGGAATGTTGACAAGCCGCCAGTAGGAATGTTAAATATGCTTACCATCATTCTGATGTAAAGCCAAGCGGTCAATGCTGAGTTGGTCCAATATTTACCCTATAGTCTTCACAATTCATGGCCCACCGAAAATCCCCCAATCCCCTGCGTTGTACAAGGAATCCCCCTGATTCAACTCCTTCAATTACATTTGACTCATTAATAATCTCAAACCCACCATACGGACTCAACCTAACTATGTTCTATGAAGTCAGCAGTCTGCTCTAGGATCAGATCCCATAGTGACTCAATAAAGAAGCTGAACACAGTTTACTAGTTTTTCTGAGCAGATTGCTGTGTGTCCATGTATGTGAGCTAAATCCAGACACAATTGGACTTATGGTCGGGAAGTTAAAGATGATAAACTGTGTTTTCCACAAACAAAGCTCCCCCTAGTGAGTAAAATATGAACTAGTATATTGAAATAATACATATACAACATAGCTGTAGATTCATATGAGCAGTTTTTTGACTGTTCCTTCCCATATGGTTGGGAAGTAACAGTCAGAAAACTGTGTTTAAACAAAAAAGAAAAGAAACCCCCTTGTTTGTAAAATATGATTTATTAGAGTGAAGCTCCTTCTAGTGAGAAAAATATAAACTGCTGGAGTAAAATATGAGAATTGATTCATCTGGACCCAAATTTGGACTAAAGAAGGGATGAGAAATTATGACCTGAAAAAGTAAGATTTTGGAGATAAAAATCCCCTTAGTAGCAGAAATGTACATCTGCCTTTCCCAAAATCAATCCAGGTCTTTCTCGCACTAAGGTCTATTGGGATATTAACATTTTAAATTATCCATGTTATAATTTCTAAGTTATGGCGTTAACATAAAAGAGTTGTGGCTCTTTGATGTCTCCTTTATGTAGATATAATTAGGTCAGCTTTACTATCAACCTTCGTTTCATGATGGACCTAAATTAATCCACTACCAAGGAAACAGCAGAACATTATTGGAGCTAATGCATCAGTAAAATGTGTCTAGAAATTCCCCTGAAGCAGATGTGATGTTGTGTCCAGACCCAACACACTTAAACGGATACTCACTGTAACCCTTTTTCCCGTAGGCCAGTTGAGGGGGGATCTTCACCAAACTTCTCTGGTTGACACACATCCCCACCAGAGCTTTATCCATCCCTTCAATCAGCTGCTTCTTGCCCACAAACACGTTGTAGGTGGTGCCACGGTCGTAACTGGGACAGAGCACAAGGAGACATCATGTCATCTTCAGGTTTGATCATTCATTCAGGAAAATAAACAATGAGTGAGTCTCCGCCGCCGTCAGGTCGCTCTGATTTATGTTCACGGTCAGGAGGAAGTGAGAGGAAGCACCGAGATTTTATCATTGTGAACTGTTTTTTTTGTGAATACGCTTTCCTTTTGTGACTCAACAGAAAATTCCTGGTCTGAGAAATACACCAATGAGCCGTAACGTTGTAACAAGTTACAGGTGAAGTAATTAAAACCATTGATCATCTTGTGAAAATGGCACCTGTCAGTGGGTCGCATTTATTAGATACCATTTAGTCCCAAAAGGTGAATTGTAATTGTATCAAGAAGCAAGAAAAATGGGCAAGTCTAAGGATCACAGCCGCTTTGACATGGCCAGAATCTCAACTGGTGAACTGACAAAAGGGTCATGGGTTCCCAGGCTCATTGATGCAGGAGGGGAGGCAAGGCTAAAACAGGTTGCCCAGTTCCACAGAAGAACTTCTGCGAGATGAGTTGCTGAAAAAGTTCATGCCGGTACTGATTAAAAGGTGTCACAACACATAGGGCACCCCAGAGCTACATAGCTGGTTTAAATGTTATGGCTGATCGGTGCAGGTAAACGGGTTACCTCTGTAGAGCGAAAGGCCTATGCTGTCATACCGAACAGCAAGGGTATATCCCTGAAAAGCCCCCTATCCCCCTGTGTTGTACAAGGAATCCCCCTGATCCAACTCCTCCAATGTGAAGTTATGTCTGAAAAACAGTATTTTTCCTCAAAAGGCCCTCCAGTGAGTAAAACGTGATATATTAGAGTGAAATATAAAATATGGAAGATTGGTATTCTACAGTGGATTCATATGCACCAAATTTGGACTAAATCAGACCGACGATTAAAAAGTTAGGGCCCGAAAACTTTTGGCGATAAAGCCCCCCCTAGTGTCGTAAATATATAACTGACATTTCCCCGAAATCAATCCAGTTCTTCCACACACTGAGGTCTACGAGGGCATACAATTTGAAAATGTTCTAGTTTTTGTTGTTAATTATTGCGTTAACACAATGGATCTGCCGAAGAATACGGTTCCATAAAGTCCCAGATTTTTAAGAGATTTATTTCTGGCTGGATATTCGACTGCAGGGCCCACTCTGTCGACATTGCACTTTATTTGTTAAAATGTATTTATTAAAATGTTCATTTAACGAAATTGCCAAAGTAACAGGTGACACTATGAATCATGGGCTCTTAGGGTCTCAGGGCCGTGTCCAGGTGATCACTGATTTACTTTCACCACTAATGAGAAGTTCCAAAAGGTTCTGGAAGTGGCTCAAAATGAAACATGAATGATTTATCAATGAAGTCAACAATAATCTCCGAATAAAGACTCTGGTTGAAGCATTTTACGTGTGAAATATGTGCTGGTCCTTGATCTGGAGCAGCCATGGATCCACAGCTCAGTCAGTCAGCCTGCCTGCGTGGCGAACAGGGACGAACTACTACTCGCGCACTTTTACGCATCGCGCACGCTGTTCGCACCGTGCACCGGGCTTTTCTGCACCGTGAGACCATGACGTGATCATGCACTCACTTGCTGCGTAATATACTCACCTAGAGTCGAACTTCTTGCCGTCCGGAAACATGCCGTTGTAGTGATACCTGACAAAATCCCCTACTTTCACCGCACGCACACACTGCTCCGGCTCGAAAGTCTTCTCAATGATGATGTCGTCTAACGGGAC
Source organism: Lophius americanus (assembly GCA_037951165.1). Taxonomy (NCBI): domain Eukaryota; kingdom Metazoa; phylum Chordata; class Actinopteri; order Lophiiformes; family Lophiidae; genus Lophius; species Lophius americanus. Next base: position 162,904 of record JBBDHG010000344.1, read on the forward strand.
CGGAGGAGCGTTACAGACGACGATCGCCACCAGGAGTGACAGATAAAACATCTGCAGCACGCACCGGATCATTTTCAATGCAGTAAATCGTCAAACGTTGGATGTAAATTGGAGCAAGGCCTGTGTGAGGGAGTGGGTGCTTCCTCCTGTCCTGTTGAAGTTTGGTTTCCTCTACTCCGACTTGGATAGAAGTCCTGCCCCTCATCAAGCGCGCACGAACCATCACGTGTCAAGACTGAGAAATAAAATCGTCAACTTCCGGTTGAACTTTGAAGCAAAGAAATCTAAGCTGGTGGCTGAAATTTCATATTTTATTCACGAAAGACTAATAAATTGATATTTAAATGTTGGCATACAAGTCTGTTTTTGGAACAAATAAGTACAAAGGAAGCTAAAAGCAGTGAATGGATCTTTTATTTTGAAATCTGAATCTACATTTCCGGTATGATCTTGCTGTTTTCTAGCTTGATGCGCCTTAGGATTGAATGGGATAGTTTTAGGGCACCACGTAGTGCTCTTGCGCAGTGCAGCCTCTGAGATGTGTCAACGTGGTATTTTGGGGGTCTTTACAAATCTGCATTCACCCCCCTCTGCTCTGCTGCAGCCAGAAATTGTACACATCGGGATAAACCTCTCGATGCAGTCCGATTGTGACAAGAGAAAACTATATATAACATTTGCTCATTTGATGATGTCACGTGCTTTACACCAAGATACCAGGTCCAACTCCTTGTGAGTGTTACTCACTTTGGCAATAAAACGCGTTCTGATTCTGATGTTGTCTGATTCTGATGTTGGTTGGATTCAGGCCTTTAGGAATGCCTCTACGTGGCACTTGCAGTGGGGGGTGGGAGGGGGCGCCTTCCATTCTCAGCGGGGCTTCAATCAGGGCATGAGAGCGAACGGATCACACACACGAAACTATTTTATTACATAGTAATACTACGTGACGAAACATTTTCCTCTGATTTTAAAGTTTGAAAAGTTGACTCTGAGGGTTTTTTATAGGCTTTATAGTCAGAAGATCAGTAAATGACTGCTGTGATTCAAAGGGAGGAGCAGCTCCAGCAGCCCCCACCCTCCACAGTGGCTGAGACCGGGGGAGGGGAGGCTTTGCGCGGATACGTGCTGGAACTTGAGGCGGTCCCTGAAACCCTACGCACAGTCCGGGATCACCCGAGCCAGCCCCTTCACCATTTGGCAAAGTTAAAAAATGTCATCCTCTATGTGCTCCCAACTCTTCTCCGCGCTGCTGGTCGCTCTCGCCGCCTCTGTCGTGAACTCCCAGTATGAGAAGTACAGCTTTAGGAGTTTCCCCAGGAACGAGCTGATGCCCCTGGAGTCCGCTTACAAGTACGCGCTGGATCAGTACACCGGGGAGAAGTGGAAGGAGACCGTGGAGTACATGGAGGTGTCCCTGCGCCTCTACCGGCTGCTCCGGGACAGCGAGGCCTTCTGCAACCTCAACTGCAGCTCCGTGCGGCTGGACGACGAGCAAAAGTTCGCAGAGTTTCCAGAGCTGCGGGCTTTCGGGAATGTTATGAAGAGGGCGCAGTGCCTGAAGCGCTGCAAGCAGGGACTGCCTGCTTTCAGACAGACCATGCCGAGCCAGGACACCATAGAGGAGTTTGATAAGAGGGAGCCGTACCGATATCTGCAGTATGCATACTTCAAAGTAAGCAAATATACGTGTGTGTGGGTCACCGAGGGGTCAAAGGGCGAGGTTGCATGTCATTATGTGTTTATTGAAACTGTTATCAGTGATGGTGGAGAGCTGTATGCATCCTCAGCTTCTGCTCTCACGTCACACGTGACGTCACATACATGCCACGGCTGCATATGGAAGTTCAGGACTGCAAAAGATGATAGTGTTTTTTTGTTTTTTTTTATCCGTGCACGTCCGTTTCTTTGTTCACTCCATGAAGTGGTAGGAAAATGAGAGTAAAGAAGATATTTTGTTCATCACAAGGGCCCTAGTTGTTGTTTTTTTAGGTCTAATTCCTACGGAAGAGGATTAGGGCAACATTTGGCTGTGTGAAAATTACTACGTGTGAAAAAAAAGTGTATCATCTAACCCTGTTCTGAGAATAAAGTTAGAACTCTGAGATCAAAGTCAGTATTCTGAGTTTAAAGTCAGAATGCTGGGATGTATTTATTTATCCACCTTAATTTAGACAGGGTAATCCATTGAGACCGGAGTCTCACTTTCAATGGTTCCCTGGTTACATGCAATAACTAAAATCAAGAGACATTTTAAAAACAGTAGAATAAAGAAAAAAGCAATAAAAACATGTTTAAAAAAAGCTCTTTTTTTTCCCCGGTTCTGACTCTTGGGACAAAATATTTTGAGGGCGTAAAACACATTTGCTCGACGTTTTATTTAGTACAAAGTCATCTATTTCTATAGCTATACTATAATATCATAATAATATACATACTTTATTTTTCAGACTTCATTGCAACATAGTGAAACATGTTCTCTGCATTTGACCCATCCCTGAGTTCTGGTGGAGAGCAGATTGGGTTTCAGTCTCTTGCTCAAAGGATTTTTACAAGATCCTTTAGAGAAACATGTTTTAGAGAAAAAAAACATTTGTTTTCTCCAAAGAATGTCATTTTTGGTTACTTGAGGTAGAGATTAGATTCTTAAGAATAATTGGCATTTAATGCAGATTATTTTCCATTCCATAGATCAATATTTGAAAATTCATTTGTATTATTTCCTCTATCAGCAAGAATTAAAATTTACTCTCTTTTATCTCCCCCAGTCTGACAACCTGGCCAAGGCGGTGTCTGCTGCCCACACGTTCCTGCTCAAACACCCGAATGATGAGATGATGCAGAGGAACATGGCCTACTATAAGAGTCTGCCTGGAGCAGAGGAACACCTCAAAGACCTGGAGACCAAATCCTATGAGGTACACACACACACAAACACACATACACATAATTATTATTTGCTAAGGGTCCTAGCGCCGGTGATGAAGCGGCTATGCTAGCCACATCAATGGAATATTTCTTTATTCACTGGCGTCACCAAAAATAAGTTCTGAGCATGTTCGGCAGACCTCGACGGCGCTCCTGATCCTCAGGGAACGGATATGTTATGAAACTGTTTGTTACTGTTCTATAAATGAATGAACTACATTTGATGCAGATCCTTCCTGTTAGCGCTGTAACTCAAAAAACGTTTCATGGATCGTTTTCAGATTTTAATCCTATTATGGACCTTAGTGCGAGGAAGAATTGCATTGATTTAAGGAAAGGTCGATTGTATATATGTGCCACTAGGGGGAGCTGTATCGCTGGATGGTCTTGAACCATCATTTCTCAAGCGTTGATTTAGTCCAGATGGATGCATTTGAATCTTTCTTGTTTGTATCACGTTTTTCTGTAATATCTTATTTTACTCTCTATGGGGAACTTTTTTTTATGAAAAACACTGTTTTTCAAACTTGGTTCCCTAACCTTTGTTCTGATTTGGTATTAATTTGATGCACATAAATCAACTTGAGATCCATCTTGTATACATGACATTTTATTCTAATAGATCTTATTTTACTCACTATTGCGAGCTTCTTCTTTTTTTCCTCTGATGTAACTTCCTAACGGATTACCGGGTTTAGTCGAACTTTGTTGCATATGAATCGACTGTAGAAGATCTATATATACTCTAGTAGTTCATATTTACTCCTTGGGGGTGGGGGCGCTTCTTCTTTTTTTTTTGGAAGAACACTGTTTTGCTTTTTACAAAACTTCACTTTTAATTTGAGAAGCGGGATTGCTTGTACAACGCAGGAGGTTGAGGGCTTTTCAGGGATCCCCAGGACTGTTTTTTTCTTAAATTCTATGCGTGTGATGCTTCAGTAATGCGGCAAAGGCCAACATGGACATTAAATCACTGACGGAGGTTTCCCTGTGCTGGTTTGATGTTGCAGACGCTATTCGTTCGCGCAGTGCGGGCTTATAATGGCGAGAACTTCCGTACGTCGGTATCGGACATGGAGCTGGCTCTGCGGGACTTCCTGAAGATCTATGATGAATGTTTGGCTGCGTCCGAGGGCCCCAGGAATGTCAAAGACTTTAAAGACTTCTACCCCTCCATAGCGGGCGAGTCTCCTCTGCACCGCTTCATTTCTGACTGATTCTGTTTGTTGTTGATAAACTCCATCTTTTAACGTCCAACTGTTCACTGCGTTCCTTTGCAGATCACTACATAGAGGTTCTGGACAGGAAAGTGAGTTGTGAGAACGACCTAACGCCTGTCATTGGTGGTTTCGCCGTTGAGAAGTTCGTGGCCACGATGTACCACTATCTGCAGTTTGCCTATTACAAATGTGAGTAGCAGGTTGTTGCTAAGACTTATTCACATTATGTACAATCACTCAATTAAAAAAACAACCACTGTGATTAAATCACTAGATTAAAAAAAAACAACCACTGTGATAATCCACATATTGCTGCTTGTTAAATTTTCTGATTATGGTAATTTGTTCATTAACAAGAACAAAGAGACGTAACAGCAACAACAAAAATAAAAATGTCTTTATTGTCTATGCCCATGATCTTATTCCCAAAAGTCTAACTTTTTATTCAAGAAATAGTTACATTCTTAACATCGAACAAATGTTTTTTTGATAAAACATTTGTGCCACAATAACAGCCTGAGTGTCCTTCTGTAGTCTGTGATGAGGTCTGAGAACATATGGAGAAGATCTGAGATCATTCCTCCACACAGAACCTCTCCACCTCCTTCAGGTTCTGAGGTCCACGCTGGTGGACTCTCCTCTTCAGCACATCCCACAGATGTTCTGTTAGGTTCAGGTCAGGTGACTGGGATGTTCATGACAGAACCTTTATTCTGTGATCTCTGAACCATTCTTGGGTTGATGTTGAGGTGATCTGCAGATCATTGCTCTGCTCATCTGACCTCTGACCTTGTCCCACTGAAAGTCCCAGTGGTGTTTGTTAAATGGTAGGAGCTTTAGTTTGTTAGTCAATGACAGCAGAGGCTTTATTTATGCTACTCTCCCAAAGAGCTGGTGTTGGTGTCGGCGCCATCTGATGGTGGTTAGGGAGACTATTTGACCCCAACATTCAACTGACCTCTGACCTCTGTAGCTGTGATCTTTGGGATTAGAAGGCTTAAGAGTTGTTAGCCAGTCTTACCATTCTCCTCACAGTGCCTATGTTCAGTTTGCAGACACGTCCTCTTCCAGGCCGATTTCTAAAATCTTCATTATTGATCTAACTGTTGAAGATGACATTTTGAACTGTTGGGAGATTTTCTTGTCTCCATTGTCAGATTTGTGCAGCTCTACAACTTTTCTTCACACATCATTGCTGTGTTCTCTGGTCTTTCAGAGAGAATCATGCATGTGTCACCTCATATTTATACCCCAGTGAAACAGGAAGTCATTGTTCAACATTTCAGAGATTCTACTCAGACAGGTGAAACTAAAGATATAAAATAGGACTGGAAATATACTTCCCTTACCTTTTAATCATAGATTTCCTAGTTGTGGCGATAATCATAATAAACATGTTTTAAAGAAAATAATGACTTTTACGATAAGGATTTATGTTTTTTCAAATGTTCTTACTTGAATAAAAAGATAGATTTTTTCAAATTATTTGAATTAAAGATATAGACATAGAAAATTAAGAAAGTTTTTCCTGGTCACTTTACTTGTTTTTAATTCTAGACGTCACTGTATTTTTGGGATACAGCAGGAAAATATGTTAATCCTGTTTTTGGGTCGTTACACGTGGTCCACCAAGTCCTTTCTGAAGCTCTATTGTCAGGATTTTAATCAAGGTTAATCCCTGGAATACATTTTGTCTTTGTTTCCTAGTGGTTGACCTGAAGAACGCTGTTCCCTGTGCTGCCAGCTACATGCTCTTTGACCCCAAAGATGAAGTAATGAAGAATAACGTGCTCTATTACCAGTACCACAAAAGCCAGTGGGAACTGACAGAAGAGGACTTCCTCCCCAGATCAGTGAGACATACAAATAAACGATATTCACCCTCATGGTCTCGGTTCCAAGTGTATCTTGGGGAAGAAAAACTTCAGAGAACGAGGACCAGGTTCAAATAAAGTCTTTATTTAGTCGGATTTAAATACCTTGAATCTATCATTCTATGCAAAACAAAATAAAAAATCCAATTCCAAAGCAAATAATAAGGATATGGTAAGATGTTAAAGCATGATTAAGAGTTATGAGGTCATAGGTCGTGCCAGGGGAGAGCAGTTATAACATTCAAACAATGGAACTCTAATGGACTAATAATAATTACATGACCTTCATTTGCCTAACTCAAATGTCTTTTGAGGAGCTTGCAGCTTAGAAGCTTTGTTAAACAAATCAAATGAACACACTCTTCAAACCTCCACTCTCATTTCTAAAAGAGTTCTGCCCGTTGTTTGAATCTTGCTCGTTCGGAAACTCACAACATTAACTGAATGCCTGAATATTGTGTAGATCCTAGTTTTGTCAGGCAAAAAAATGTTTGTTCAGACACTTTTATGAGAATCGGAATGAACTTTTATGCAATCTGTACTACAGTAGCTCTTCAGTGGGATCAGAGAACATGGGCTAACCTTCGCTCTCGTCATCCAGCAATGAACCTTGGTAACCTACAAACAGAAAAACCCAACTTTGTGGACAAAATATTCATCAGCTGCCTAATATATCCCACCAGCAGACAATTGCCATTTTAAAGGGCTAATCCATGTTATTCTGACTTCTTCTGTGAGTGGTTATAATGTTCTGGCTGATTTCAATTCTCCTCATAGCCCAAGAAACAACATGTTCTCAGAAAAAAAATATCCATCTCACAGTGGCTTCACAGTTAAAGGCAGATATGATAGTGGAATCAATCTCCAGCTGTGGGAAATAAACTAATTTCTCCTAAATATTAAATCTTTCCTGCATGCGGATCTGAGTCAGAGAGTATTCTCTCAGGTCTGTCCCTGATTCTGTCACGGTTGTGTTCACAATAACACACATGTCACCTCTTCTGTGTGTGTGTGTGTGTGTGTGTTCTACAGGAAGCGTTGCGGTACTACAATCAAACCACCATGCAGCTCCAGATGTTGGAGTTCTCCAGGCGCAGCTTGCAGAGCGACGACGAGGTGTGAGCAGAACCGTAGTTACAGTTAACCCTCAAAACGAGACTTCCCTGATTCCCTCGAATTCAGTTCAGGCTGTACTATTTGCAGCTCTCTCAGACTCCTTGTGTCCTGGTGTAACCTGGGGTCACGTGACACCCTGCAGTACAAAGCGGTCCCTGTGTTTATCAGGCTGCAATAACACAGGCGGCCAGTGGGTGGCAGTGTGACACAGGCGTTTCTGTGTGGTGTTGCTGCCGCACAGGCGCTGTGGCCTTCAGGGCAACCCAACATAAGCCAGGATTACACGCTTTATGCGGTAAATACCATTCAGCTCTTGACTGTAATCTCTTTAGTAATGCCAGGTATCAGAAAGCAGAAATAGAACTATGAGTGGGAAGATTTATGCTAATTCACTGGAGCAAAATGTCCCTTAAAAAATAAAATCCATCATCCTGAACTGTTTTTTTTTCTCTACTTTTTGTTCTTGCATGTGTCTGCAGGGGGAGGTAGTGGAGTTTTTAGATGAGTTCCTGGACGATGTTGGAAACCTCACATTGGAAAGTCCACCGATAAACTGAGAAACAAACTGAAACAACAGGAAATACACTCCACAGTCGGTACTGAGTGGGTCTGACGTCACTGTTCCCTTGACTGCAGATCCACATCCTGAATATTGTGGCTAAATGACTTCAAGACGGTAACAGAGATAGAAACTACAACCATCCACTGTGAATTATTAAAGGCTTTGGTATTTTTTACATTTAAATTATAATAAAAATTGACAAATATCAACTCTATCAGAGCCACTATTCCATCCATCCATCCCTCCATCCATCCACCCATTTCTGCACCCATTTCTCCAGCGTATCCATGGTTGTCCTGTTGTAATTGTCCAATTGTGAATTATTTATTCTGTTCTTAATTTTTGGGCTTCAACTTCATCTGCTGGGTTTTTTTCTATTTAAATCACTGTATGGCCCCCGAAATTAAAAAGGAAATATTCTGCAGCCAAAAGAAAAAATCACTCCCAATGCTGCTGCGGAATTCTTTCTGCTGGAGTGCCTGAAAGAAGGACCCACAATGCAAATAAATGTAAATGTTTGATTACCTGTGCAATTAAAAAATGTTTCACCGAAATACATGTCTGACCAGTAAGGGGCGGAGCCAACACATGATGGGAAATTACGCACAAACCCTGACTTTCACCGCACTATGACTGATACCAACTGTAACCTGAGAAACTTCCACATCGATCCACAAAGATGTTTTTTTGTTATTTTTTACTTGTACGATTCTAGATTTGAATAAAACCGTAGGTTTATGTCACAGCTAAAAGTGGTAGTGTGTGCATATAGCTCCTCCTGGTGGACATTTGTGGTATTTTGCAGCCAAAATCTAATTTTTGGCCCATTTTGGATCCATTGTCTATCCTTCTGGTCCAAAATGGAGATTCCTTCTGGTCCTATCACAATAAAAAACAAACTATGTAGAATAACATGAACTTTGTTGCGCTTCTATCAAAGTTTAATGCAGTAGTTGTTAAAGGGATTCTGAACAAATGCTTTCATTGTTTTGTTTCATTGTATTACTGTAATATAATGACAATTCTAGTCTTTTCTATATTAAAAGAATGAAAAAAGGATAGAAATATTGGTATTTCTTGTGTTTAATCACATATTACTCACATATAGTAACAGCTGCAATGATACTGACACTGAAAATAAAGTATTTTAGGTATTTCAAGGTATTTTAGGTATAAATACAACTGATAGTTGAGCTAGTTTAGGTTTATTTTGGGTATGTAAGTCAGGCAAGCCTTAACTTAACATAACCAGCGGACTTAACAGTTTAATAGTTCAGTCTATGAAATGTAATTAAATAGAGAAATAAGATAACAATTTCCTTAATGCTTGTTTTTCTTCCATCAAACTGTCAATAACCCAAGAATGACCAATTTATTATATATTTTAAAAAACAGCATTTCCTTCAATTGAATAATAGTCTGATTAAATTTTTTTTTTAGTTCCAAGCCTTCTTTTTTTTTGCTTCAATATAAAGAATTCCTGAAGGAGGAGGAAGTGGTGATGAGTGGATGGAGGGGCGAAGGGGTGAACGAGGAGAACAGGATGTTTGCGAGGTTCCTGCAGACGAAACAGGGCGACGTCCGTAGAAAAACACCGAGTTGCTTAATAAATGTTTGAACATTGAGTCTCTGTGCAGTTTGTCGCACTGAGATGTTAAAAATCCAGCGGGGAACATTCTGGCTGGATTAGAACGCGTCTCATTTTCTCTCCTGCTGGTATTTGCTGTCTCTGTTATTACCTGTCTGCCTGCTTGGACTGTAATTCTTCTTTTTCTCTTCCCTGTTTTGATCTCTTAGAAACATTTGTCGAATATATATTTCAATGAAAGCGGTTGGGATCTGGTTTATTGTGAAGAGTGTGAGCGTTTGACAGGAAAAAAAAGCTGGAGATCAAGAGCGAAAACCACATGTTTAGGAGTTTATTGTGACTTTAAGTAAAACATATACAGCACACATTTCACGCCAACATCACACATCAGGCTTTTTGAGTTGATTTGTATTAATATTAGCATCGTATGAAGCAGCATTGTACAAAAAAACTGGTTATTTTGTCATGATTGTCATGATAATATGTTGTGATTGGTCTTCAAGTATGCATTATGTGGAAATCCTGGTGTATGTGATAGGTTTTACGTGGAATATCTACATTATGGCCTTAATGTATGTGATCACAAGACCAGTAGTGATGTCACAGAAGTTATGTAAATGAGTATACTTTGATTAAAATGGAGGCGAGTCGATGAAAACGAGGTCACAAAGGTGTTTGATTGCCTTGATGAAGAAACACGTCAGAATTGATTTCCTTCACAGGAATGATGCTACAGGGTTTTATGTACATCCAGGCATTAGAGTTTATATTTACAGAAACAAACACTTTAATGGAAAAAAACAAACAAGCTGTGAATACTGGATATTAAAAGGAGACAAAGGAGGAAATACTAAATGACTGAAAACTCGACGTCTGAGTGTCAACATGACTTTCAACATGAAAACGTTTTCTGTCTTTATTGCCATATGTTTCCATATGTTGTTTTTCTAAAGCACCAGATATAACTTTATACTTTCTTATACCTTTACGCATTTATTATATCCCTGAAAGGTCGAGGATATAATGCAATCTTCCTGTTAACGCCATGACTCAAAAACTATTTCATTGATCATTTTCATATTTAATAACTTTGTGGAAGTTATTTTCTTTACAAAAACACAGTTTTTAAACTGTTGGTCCGATTCAGTCCAAATTCGGTCCATATGACTGAGGAGATCTTTCTTGTACTTATAATATTTTACTTGAATAGTTCATATTTTACCCACTAAGTGGAGTTTTTTTTAATGGAAAATGCTGTTTTTAAGACATTACCTCCTAACAGGTTCGGTGTTTATGAACCAACCCGAGGTGATCTAGCTTTTATAATACAGTGTTTTACTAGGATAGGTCCTTTTTCCTGAAGCGCCTGACAGCTACCGGCAGGCTAAGCGTCACGCGGAAAAAACCCGATCTTGGGAGAAGTTCGGTCAGCCCCAAAGAAATTCTGGCAAACCGTCCGGCGTCTCAAGGGGGGGGAAAGCGGTCATTCGTCCACTCTGTCTGCGGGGTGGATGGGGACTTGGTGACCTCCACTGAGAAAGTTATCGGGCGGTGGAAGGAATACTTCGGGGATCTCCTCAATCCCACCAACACGTATTCCCAGGAGGAACCAGAGCTGGATGACTTGAACCAGCCAGGGTACTGGAGAGGAGAGTCCGGTCCATATTCAAACCTCTGATTCAGGACGAACAATGCGGCTGACCCTCTTGAGGGTGCTGGAGGGGACACGGGAGTTCGCCCAACCGGTCCACATGTGATTTGTGGATCTGGAGAAGGCTTACGACCCGCAGTAAGTCAGACTCGTTTCCAGTTGCGGTTGGACTTGGACAGGGCTGCCCTTTGTCACAGATTCTGTTCTTGATTTTTATGGACAGAATTTCTAGGCGCAGCCAAGTGGCGGAGGGTGTCGGGTACGTTGGCCTTAAGTTCCTGTCTCTATTTTTTCGGATGATGTGTTCCTATTGGCACATTCGAACACTGACCTCCAGTTCGCACTGGGACGATTTGCAGACAAGTGTGAAGCGGCCGGAATGAGAATCAGCACCTCTATGTCTGAGGAGGCCATGGTTCTCAGCCGGAAAAGGGTAGAGTGCTCACTACGGGTCCGGGCGGAGTTTTTGAGGAGGAGTTCAAGTATCTCGGGGTCGTGTTCACGAGCGAGGGAAAAAGGGAGCGGGAGATGGACAGACGGATCGGGTCAGTTGAGGTGGTTCGGGCATCTAGTCAGGATGCCCCCGGACGCCTCCCTGGGGAGGTGTTTGAGGCATGTCCATCTGGGAGGTGACCCCGGGGTAGACCCAGGACCTGCTGGAAAGATTACATCTCTCGGCTGGCCTGGGAACGCCTCGGAATCCTCCTAGAGGAGTTGGTGGGTTTGGCCGGGGAGAGGAAAGTCTGGGCTACCCTGCTGAAACTGCTGCCCCCGCGACCCGGATAACAGAAGATAACGAGAACAAGAACAAATTCATATTTTTGCTCACTGGGGGAGCCTTTTATATATATTTTTTTTAATTAAAAAGACTTGTTTTTAAGACTTTTCATGTGATTTTTTTTTAGTTCAAGAGAACTTCTCCGTACTGGGACGGAATGAAAAACATAAGGAGTATACATGATAGTCAAAAAGAGAATTATCCAACAGTAAAATCCTTACATTTCTGAATGAGGACTGAACATCTATCAAAATGTATAAATTTAAAGATATCATGAATTTCTAACCAAGTTTATTTGTATGAAAAAAAACATTATGCAATTACAAAATTTTTTCGAAATTCCAAAAACAACACCAACCAAGAACACATGCAAGCAAATACGATTGAATTATTTTGCATTAAATTTGTCACTTTTAAGCTTTATGCAATATTTTATCGTGATACATTTTAGGGCATGTGGTCCAGCCCTGATTCGAACCCAAAAAAAACCCAAACTCCACATTTAACATAGAAATCTACTCAATACATTTTCATTGAACACCAAACCATAAATATAAGTCAGACTATAATACTAAAACTAATCCTTCAAACTGTATCTTTGAAGTTTGCCATTTGAGTTATTTTGTTGCCATAGCAGCACCACAATGTTTGATCTGTTGTTGGGCTTAACGCTGCCCGCAGACACACACAAACACACACACACACACACACACACACACACACACACACACACACACACACACACACACATACAAAGTAGACCAGTGGATTTCACTGACCTGAGACAGGCATAAACACACACAAACACACACACACACACACAAACACACACACACACAGACAAACACACACAGAGGCTGAGTCTGCAGTCTGGTCTGACACCCGCTCTCACCAACAGACTGTCAAAATCAACACTGTTAAGAAGACCCTCGAATGCTTCACCTGTCCGCCCCTCTCGCACCATTTCCCTGCACACCAGTCACCCAGCTCCATCGTCCTCACTATCCTCTCCCCGTTCGTGCTGCTTTGACAAAAGCCTGGCCCAAATCTGTCGTGTGTTTTCAGTTTATAAGGACTTTGTCACTCATAATGGGGAGCAACAAGTGGAATAAATATTTTTCACAAAACAATACCAGACAAGCAGAACTGAATCAAAACAGAACAATAGCGCTAAACTAGCAACAAATGATCAGTCAATGAAGTTACCTACCAGAAAGACACGGGAAAAGATTCTCTATTTGTGCTGATGGGAATAGAGCATAACCTCCATCCTAGGTGAATATTGTTAAACTGACAAGAAATAAAGTTTAACTGGAAGAAGCACTCAGAGAGCGCAAACCTCTGCCAAGACACAACAGTACCCTTGGTGTCTGAGTTATTACCAGCCTCTAAATCTACCCAAAACTCCAACAAACTCTCTGAGCATCTCTCAAATACTCTGTAGGCTCTCGTCTACTGCGCTTTCCCCTTCGGCGTCTCTGTTCAGCCCACTGAGCCCCCAGCACCACCCCCAAAAGAAGCATCAAAGGACTCAATGGAAAAAAGGCAGCAATAGCCACATTGTGATATCACTACTCCAAACTGCTTATTATTTTATTTTATATTATTATTATTAAATGCTGCAAAACAATTAATGTCAACAAATTTAATCATATCTTGGAAAATCCTAAAACCTACCTCTGGGTAAAATTCTATGTAAATCCATCCTGTAGTTTTTCTGTAATTCTTCTCACAGACAAACAAACAAACAAACAAACACAACAAACAGACAAACGCACAGGAGAGAAAACATAACCTCCTAGAAGGAGGTAATTAAGTTAAATATGCCTAAAAATGTAAAAAAACAAAAAAAACAAATTATGTGTGAAAACTCATTGAATTCTGTCCAGTGGTATTTCAGGTGATGTGGATGGATAGACCAAACCCGGTAACAGATGGATGGACGGACAGATGGACGAGGGTAACCCTCTTTTGATATGGGCCTAAAAAACAGCAGCTAATGCAGATAATCGTCCCTCCAATGTCCCACAGCACTAGAGGTCTGAAGTTCCTGTCTTCATGCAGGTGGGCCGGCCTTCTTCTTGTGGTTTTCCTACATGGTTATTCATTACCTCCTCTTTGAGTCTCTGGAGATCAGTCCAACCCACGCACAGGACATCCACCTCTTCAGCGGGAGGTCAGGGCTTTGGAATGTATGGGTAGGTATAACAAAGATGGCAAAAGTCCTTACGGTCGACCGGTGAGACACCTTGTTTGACTCAGGTTAGGGTTAAGGTCGGTAAGAGTTTGATCTTCCTCTCTTTATACCTACCCAAATTCCTCAATTATGCCATATTTCCCAGCATGCTGAGGGGATGTCTGAACTCTAGGATCTCTTCTAAACGTCTCTGTCCCATCAGCGTCTGTCTTTCCCCATATTTCACTCCCTACAGTTTCTGCTGCATCTCTATGTGTTGACCCGGTCCGGTTGGACTCTGTCCCTTCCCGTTCATCTCGTACATGGAGCTCTTCTGCTGTTGCCGTCGGTACAACCACACCCCGACGATGACAGCCGTGGCGACGGCGCACACGCCCACGATTATCGCCGCTATCTTGGGACCCCTGCCGGAGGACACCTGAGGAGGGCAGTTCTCTCCCGTGCAGATCGCCTCCCCCATCTCTCCCCCCCTCTCGCCGCTCTCACCTGGTAGGTGGTGTATGGTGTGCTCCTCCACCAAGGTGTTGCTGTCGTGCCCTGGCGGAACTCGGCGGTTGTCGATGAAGGGGTGCTCAGTGAGGTCACCGAGCCAGGAGCGAGTTGGAGCTACCTGTTGGGTGTCGTAATCCAGGGTGTCGTTCTCTGAGGAGGAGTCAAGGGCGAGATCAGCAGTGGGGCCAGGCCACATCTCCTCCGCTACATCTTGCTCCACAGCAGGCTCCGTGGCCAGAGACTCCCCTGAAGAACTTGGAAAAGGGACGGGTCCTAGACTCTCCGCTTCATTGGTTCGGTCTGTATCTTCTGGACCTGCCATTTCAGAGTCCTCATTTTCTGCGCCGGCTGGAACAATAGGGTAACCGTCCAACCAGGTCTCATCTGTGGTGGCTTTTCCTCCTTCTCCTCCTTGAGTGATGTTCTGGTTTTCATCTACTGCAATAGAAAAGATGACATGCTGATGGCCGTCATCGACGTCTTCATGGCTATCATGATCTTCATGACTGACGTGGTCATCTTGTTCCTGATCATCAGGATCGTCCTGATCGTCGTGGTCGTGGTGGTCGTCGTGATCGTCGTGGTCGTCGTGGTCGTTGTGATTGTCGTGGTCGTCGTGGTCGTGGTGGTCGTCACGGTCGTCGTGGTCGTCCTGATCGTCGTGGTCGTGGTGGTCGTCGTGATCGTCGTGGTCGTGGTGGTCGTCGTGGTCGTTGTGATTGTCGTGGTCGTGGTGGTCGTGGTGGTCGTCATGCTCGTCACGGTCGTCGTGGTCGTCGTGATCGTCGTGGTCGCCGTGGTCGCCGTGGTCGTCGTGGTCGTCGTGGTCGTCGTAATTTGTATCACTTTCATCGTGGTCGTCATGCTCCTCGTCATCATCATGGTCATCTTGGTCTGGATGCTGTATAGAGCCATCTGGATGCTCTTCATCATCGCCATGTTCATCAGTTACATGATCTTCATGGCTTTCATGTTCAGCATAAATGTCATCTGGATCATCGAACTCTCGGCTGTCATAGTGACCGTGATCCTGGTCCTCCTCATGTTCACCCATGTCATAATGGTCATCATGGTCCTCCTCATTGTCATGGTGGCCTCGGCTATCCAAATCTTCCGTCTGAGCTGGTATGTAATGCTCATCATGGTCTTCTTCATCCTGGTGACTGTCGACATCATGGGCAGCCAGGTCACGATCTTGTTCCTCTGTGTCATCACCATCATCATCATGGTTGTCAGCATTAACAGGATGCTGATGGTGGTACCTTTCTTGACTCTCATGCTCTTTGCTCTCCTCTGATTGGACGGCTGAGGCTCTCTGTGTGGTTTGGGTTGCCGGATCTGTGGAGACAGGATGTCCCTCATCCTTGAAGGCCTCAGAGGGGAACCAGAAGAGATGCTTTTGGGAGAGAATAGACACAGGTGCTACTGTGGCTACAGCAGACTCAGTGGTGACCGACTCCCTGCTCTCCTTCTCCCATGTGGGATGACCTATGAAGTCCTCAACAGTACTTTGTTCCTCCCTTCCTCCCTCTAAGGCTCCTTCAGACGTTCTACTAGTCTCCAGTCCTCCCACTCCATGATCTCTGTGTTGGTCTGGATGTTCCTCGTCATCTTCAACGCTGAGGCTCGTCTCTGTCTGATCCTGACTCATTTTCTCCTCTGGGTATGAAGGAACATGGACCTCCTCATAGACCTCCCCATGAGCCTCCTCTGGTCTCCCTCCGTGGTGCTCTGCATCTCCATAGGAGTTTGTGAACTTGTCCTCGTAGTCGACGTGAGTCTCAGTCTCATCTGCAGGAAAACAGCAAACACACATTTACTACGTGAAACCTGAACATCCATCATCCGTCCAACTCAATCATCCAACAGTCTTTGTCTAAGAAAACAATTAAAAGTGTTCCTCACATTTTCTGTATAAATAAAATGTCTCGATGTGAACATTTATTACAGGTTATAGCCTACTAGTTTGAAAGAGCTTAGAAGTTGTAGACTCCGCCTTTTTATCTCCTTGAATCATCCTCTGACTCCTCAGATCGATCTCAGCAGATTTCAAGAATCCCGCTGAGGTGAAACAACATCTTTCAGCAAACCCTGGACACAAGGCTGGAATTCTCCCTTCACAGACGACTCTTGCCCCCGTTTCCCTCCGGTATGAACTGGGCCACCCTATGGCATGTCACACTGAGGTGTCAGAGCAGCCATTTCCATCCCAACTCACAACGGAGACTCTGTTTTCCACAGGCCAAGAATCAAGCACCGGTCACCTAACTACAATGGGAACCAACAAGCCGTGAGATGATTGGTCTCCTGTCGGGGCCAAAGCTCAAAGCTTTGAAGACGATGAGGAGAAAAGGGCAGCTTGGGCCTCTTTTATTTAATCTATTACTTGTTTTTCTTTCACACTCATTCATATAAATATTAATGTGCTTGACTTTTCTGTATGTGAAGCACTTTGTGGGGTTTCTTCTGTGAAATGTGCTTTTACTGAATAAATGTATTATTATTATCATTATAAGGTGTGCTACAAATATTTTGAATTAAAAGACGATTAGTTAAATGTAGTGACAGGCTCCGTTCAATAACGCACACTATCCCATTTGTAAACAGAAAAAGATGTTTAAACCAAAAACAACTACTTACAATTCTACTTGGATGATTTAAAGGACACATTTATATGTTTTCATATTAATTATACAATTGTTACTCGACGTTCTAATATATTTAAATGAAATAATCCAATTTATAATGTATTATAAATGAGGGAAGAAAAGCTCCCTTTTTCACCTCACCTGTCACTGGTTATAATGTAATGGCTGATTAGTGATAATAGTGATAAAATCAAATAATTAATACTATGACAACCAGGAATATTATCCAAACCATCCTGTGATGCAGACTCAAGTTCTGGAGAAGCGAAGCAGCTAAATGTAGAATTTAGCATCAGCTCGGCTGGTTTTATAAACATTTGTTAATGTAAAACAATCATAATAGTATACGGACTATGTTTTTCAATATAAACACCTTTTTTACTTCTGATGCATATCTCCACCATGCCATACCACTCTCCACAGCTGTCACACAGCAGGCTGAAGGCTCTGTTCCCACTGGGCATTACGTAACCTGGCGCACATGTGTACAGCAGCTCATCGCCCATGTCGTACCCAGAATGCCCCTGCAGGTGGGCATGAGGAAAGGATGGAGGGTCACCGCATGGCACACCTGTCGACAATGAGCACAGAGATGCATCCTGAGGAAAAACACGTTGAAAGCAGTCAAAATGCAGCTGTGAGGCTGTTAGCTGGATCCAGGAAGTCGAAACAGTGGCTTTCACGGCGTTGGCACCCCATGCATCGGGTTTAGAATTCATTAGGAGGTCCTTCTCCTCACATTTAGAGCCCTTCGTGGTCAGGCACCTTCTACTCCCAGAAGGTGCCTGACATAAAACGTCCTCTGTTTGTCCTTTAGGTCTTTGATTTCGTGTCCAGCTTTTTAGCATCCTCATTTCATTTTTAGTTGTCTGCCATTATTTGTTATTCTTTCGTTTCACGTCTACTTTATGGATACTGCTTGTCTCTTTTTTATTGATTGTACGTCTTTATGGATTGTTCCTTTCTCTTTGTGTAGTGATGTCGGTGAAATGTGCAGTACTAAATAAATGTAATATTATTAGTATCATTAAGTGTCTGCTATAAATACTGTGAATTAATGAATATACATTAATACATACTGTCTCGTCTCTGTGTTTATGTTTATTATACACTGTTTATACTGCACAATGAAAGTCTGATGTTTCTTCCAGCATTAAGTTCTAATATCCGTTAATGAAATGATCCAATTTGCATTAAGTGACAGAACAAATTAAATTCAATGTAATCAATGTCATAATAATAATAATAATAAAACATTTAATTTATAATGCACTTTACATTTGGATCAAATCTCAAAGTGCTACAAGGCAAAAGCAGATAAAAGCATCAATAAAAAATAAATAAATAAATAATAATAATAACCATACAAAAACGTGACCAAAAGCATTAATGTTAATTACAGTTATAGGTTCTGCTAAAAAGGAAAGTTTTAAGTCCTTTTTCAGTCATTCACTTTACCTGGTTATAATGTTATGGCTGATTAGTATGAAGCTATGCTTTTCAAAAATACTGCAGACTCTGAATGTAAATGCCCATTAAAACTGAGCATAGCTATAATATTATAGCTGCTATATTATTATAAAATGTTATTTTGTTTCTTGTCCTATAGGTAATGTTTCTGACGTGGATCAGAACCATCACTTAAAGTCCGATAGATTACTTCCCTACATATTACTTTTCAATAACAGTTATCGGGTAGCCAGAGCATTTGAGGTAAAATGGATAAACGTCCCGATGGTTTCTGACATGATCAAATTAGCTACTTTATTTATTCCAGGATTGAACGATTTTCAACATTTGATCTTAGAATAAATTTAAATCAATCTCTACAAAGTATAAAAATGTGTTAACAAAGATAATAAAATTATGCTACTGAATTTCAAGTATTTCAACCAAATTTAAAGAATTATAAATGGAATGAAAAGCCTGGAATGTTCTTTAAAATAGTAGTATTATATCATTAAATAGTATTATTAAAAAAAGTAAAAGATTTTTTTAAAATCTTACAGCTCACAGTATTTATTTATTTTATTTTTTTTACTGTCCATGGCCATGACCATCCCAGTCACCTGACCTGAACCCCACAGAACATCTGTGGGATGTGCTGCAGAGGAGAGTCCACCAGCGTGGACCTCAGAACCTGAAGGAGGTGGAGAGTTTCTGTGTGGAGGAATGATCTCAGATCTTCTCCATGTTTTCTCTGACATCATCACAGACTACAGAAGGAGACTCAGGGCTGAATTAAGGATCATGGGTATATGGCTCCACCCACCTGTGTCTTTGATACAGAAAGCATCCAGGTGTTCGGCGTCCTCCGTTGAATTTTGTGTTTTCACATCCACTGCTTTTGGAGCCCCGCCCACAAGATTACAGACCGTTGTCCTGCGGACAGAGAGGAACACAGGTAGGTCCGCCACAGGTTAGGAACCACAGGAATAATTAAGATATTCACTGCTGCACAGAAATAAATGGCAAAATAATTATTGCATCCACGTTTAGATGTCCTATCAAACAATATATCAGTCATAAAGTAGATTATTGTTAAGAGAAAGGGTTAATTTCAGAGAATACTTGAAACACTACCAGCTGATTAAAGCTATCAAAAAAAAGATTTCTGCAAAAATAATATAAAACGCAAAGCTTCGGGTTATGTGTAGTACCCGATGCTCTCTGGGTCGTCGGCTGGTTCTTTGCTTGTTCAAATATTATTCCAGTATGACATCATAGAGCAGGAACACACACATCATGACTCAAACACGCTGCTTTATCAGTACGAGTTGCCCGTTGCATAATGTTATCACACATTAAGAATAGATATATAGTTAACTTCGTATGTTAGCATGACATTAAGTCCACAGGAAGAGAATTAATAATGTGGTCGAGGCGCACATTATGTACAAAAAAAATGCTTTAATGTCACGTTAACATTTCCTGTATTGTCATTAGCCATCAAACAGCATCGGCGGCCGATTCTGAGCAGCAGTTCATTTCAAACACATCGTTAAAAGCCAGATATATGGCTTAAATGCATATTACGAGTCGCTAATGGCTTGACCGGCCATATTCGTGTTCATAATATTCATCAGGCATCATTAAATGGAATAACATTGGGTCCAGACCTGAGTGTGTACTTCCGTGTGTGTACTTGTGTGTGTGTGTGTGTATTTTGTAATGGAATCAATAAACGCAGCAGATACTGAGAAATAATCGACCAGCAGTGCAGTGAGACTGTACTGGGGGGGAAGAACTGGACGATGTCTGCTTGTATCACGCCGACTTCTTCTTATAAGGGCAAAAACTCTGAGAGGCAGCGAGACAGAAAGAAAACACACACACAGAGACAAAAAGCATCAAAAGAATGTTTTGCTTATATCAGACTGCAGCTCTGTTACTGTGTGTGTATAAGATAGAGAGATCTATCAGGGGACAGGGAACACAAACAGCAATTACATTACGCTGTTGTACCCCACATAGAGGGAATATCCCTGAAAGTCTCTATTCCCTAACTGAACTCCTCAAAATTAAATGTGAAGTTATGGACCAACGGTTGAGACATCGTGGCCCGGAAACCCTTGGAGATAAAGCTCCCCCTAGTGTCAGAACCATACAACTAACACTTCCCAAAATCAATCCAGTTCTTCCTCATACTGAGGTCTATGTAGGAAAATGATCCATGAGATATGTTTTGAGTTGTTGGGTAAGAATATCCTGCAGCAGTGGCAACCGCCATGAAATGTCCCCTCTGAAGCTTTTATCATGGAGAAGTGATCGTGAATAAAACCCTGTGACATGCCTTTACTTTTTCAAAACAGATCTGTAATGGACCTCACCTTCAGGGGGAACCAGGCTGAGTGGGCAGTGAATCATGAGGAGTGTTCAAATATCGGGAAAATAACAAGAACAAAAGTTTTATCCAGACATCATCCTGTAGGCCATCATTCATACTTAAATCACACTTTTATCATATTTATAAGATAGCGTGAATAATCAGTTCTCTGATTGGGATCAATCAAAAGTTCCGTCAGAAAGACTATCCTCTCGCACACTTCTGCCACAGTATTGCTCAAGCCAGTTCTATCCTTACCTTTCGGACACATTCTGTCCCAATGACCTGCTCAACAATCTGGTACAAATGGATATCAGCTGGGCTCAGTCAGTCAGGTAGCTTCATCCATCCAATCCCTTTGCCACTCATCCATGTTTAGCCAATCAGCTACCGTCTTTAAATATGTCTCATTCCAGTCATCGAGTTCTTTCATGCTGCTGGATTCCGTGCCCTCCACCTACCCATCTCTGCCTAGTCCTCACAGTTCCATCAGCATCATCTTCATCAGCCTCAGCAGAGTCATCAGCCATCAGCATCAGTCATCAGCAGGGGGGGGGGGTACTCTATGCCGCTGTTCAGACCAGAGACCCTTTCATCTAAATCTGCCTGGAGCGACAGAGACTTTTCTAATAGACTCATGATCATGCATCATCGGTTGTAATAAATCATTCATCTTCCCTTCATTCTCTGTCTCATCAGATTGAAAATGACGATAGTTCTGGAGGGTTCTATGTGGTTTTATGAGTTAACTGAACAGACAGGACTGTCTGAGACCGCGGCCAACCGGAGACAGACCCCCGACAGTACCTGTGATGTAACACAGGATGCAGTCATGGCTCCTACCTGTGGCCTACTATTCAATAACCTCCATTCTCCTCACCGGCTCCAGAGGAAGGACGGGGCGAGGAGCGGCGGAGAACTTAAACAAGGGGACGTACTGTCAAAGTTGGTGAGCGGGTGTGAAACTGATGTCCAGCTCAGACAGAGGAAGGAGTGTGTCCGCCTCCAGTCTGAGCAGGCGTCCTCAAAAAACGGAATATGGGTTTATTTGATTTGTCATAAGGCATGATGTCATCATTGTAACGGCAGAGTAAAGCTGTTACATGATGTCATCATTGTAACAGCACCACAGGATGTTCTGAGCAGTGAGTGCAATGATGCACATTAAGTATAGTTCTCTCATGTCTGCATACATTTACGCTTTAAATGCTTTAAATTCCCAAAACTCATTTATATAAGAAGCTTAACTGAATGTAACTTATCTTATCTTAAGTTATCTACTACATTAATTTCCTGTTTTTTATATTGTGCTCATTAAATTACCACCGAAATTGCAATCCAGTTAACCTTGCTGTAAATAATAATACATCGTCTTAGATAATGGGAAAGTATTCAGGGGGGGTTTTACTGCTTTTTTGATGTTTTAATCAAAAGAATTCATAAATAAATGAATCAAAAAAGCAGTCCTAGGATATCCCTTTATTTAATGATAATATCTGATTGATAATGGAAAAAAAAAATTAGCTGCTGAGTTGAACACGCGTCTCATGTCTGTTTGTTTTGTTTCATATATTTGGGGAGGGAAGGGGAAATTAAGTATAACCTGATTTCAGCTTGATCCTGAAACGGTTGAAACCAACCGTGATGCAACATTAAACACCCAACAGGCTGTAAAAAACCTTTTTTGAAACACGTAAACCGGGGAAGCTGGAATATGTTGCGTCTGAAATCTGTTACGACGGACAGACGGTGTCAATCAAACAGTGAAGCCATCTTCTTCAGCTCTGTCCGTCTCTCTGGGTGTTAAAAGGCTGGAGTGTCACATTACTGTGGAGATGATAGGTGCAAATGGAGGCAGTTGTCGACATGACACCCCTGCTCAGAATTCTCCTCCTCCTCCTCCTCCTCCTCCTCCGGGAAGACACAGAGGAGTCTTTCTCCCTAACTCCCTCCCACTTTTTTCTGTTTTCTCCATGAAATTTGTCACT
Organism: Lophius americanus; assembly: GCA_037951165.1. NCBI lineage: Eukaryota > Metazoa > Chordata > Actinopteri > Lophiiformes > Lophiidae > Lophius > Lophius americanus. The sequence continues at coordinate 185,772 of JBBDHG010000344.1, forward strand.
CTCATCTTCCTCCCCCCCTCTTTCAATGATGCCTTTACCTGATTCCTCTTTCATCCATTTGTGTGACCTCCACCACACACACACTCACCTAAAGGACCTTTGACATCTTTAGAATCAGGACTTTGCTGTCGTCCCTGTCATTAATGGCATATACCCTAAAATCCCCAAATCCAATGCGATGTACAAGTAAAGCCCCTGATCGAACTTTTCAAATTAAATGTGACTCAGGAATAATCTAAAAACAGTCCATAATGACTCAACCTAACTATTTCTATGAAGTCAGCAGTCTGTTCTAAGATCAGATCCCACAGTGACTCAATTGTAAAGATGAATACAGTTAACTAGTTTCTCTGCGCTCAGGAATAAAACAAAACAGATTTCCTTGTGTCCATTCATATGAGCTGAATTTAAACACAAGTGGACTTATGGTTCGGACTAAATGGACCCCAAACTGCTTTTTCCAACAAAAAAAGTCCCCCGAATGAGTAAAATATGAACTATTATAGTGAAATAACACGAACACAAGATGGATCTCCAGGGTTTCATTTGTGTCAATTTGGACATAATCGAACATATGGGTGAAGTAACCGTCAAAATATTTAGTTTCTGGCTAAAAAAAATCCCTCAGGAGCAAAATATGAAAAGAATTACCGTAAAATATGATAAATACAAGATAGCTTGATTGTTATGGTAAATTTGGACTAAAATCTGACCAGAGATTAGGATGTTTTGATCAAAAACATTGTTTTGGAGAAAAAAAAAGATCCCGCTGGTGACTAAAATATGAATTATTAGAGTTAAATGTGGTATAATGAAGATAGATTTCCCTGAGTGGATTCAAATGCATAACATTTGGACTAAATCGGAACAACGGTTGAGAAATGACGGTCCGAAAACTGGGATTTTGGAGATAAAGCTCCAAAATCCCTTGGCAGAAATATGCATCTGCACTTTCCCAAAACCAGTCCAGTTCTTCCTCGCACTAAGGTCTATGTAGATATAAAACCAAATAAACATCCATGAAATAGGTTTTGAGATATTGCTTTAACACCAGCTCAATCACACACAATAATATGATTCTTTTCTTACCCCACTGTGCCTCCAAAGAGCCACCCATGGGTGCATGTGGAGAAGAAGCAGTCAATGACGGCATGACGGAGCTCTGCCAATGATGCCAAGCGAGCTTGTAGCGAGGCACAAGCCCGCTCGGCATCTCTGAATCCCTGCGAGTCGGTGGAGTTCTTCAGGTCCAAAACGAACACTCGTCCTGAGAGCAGAGAGAGAGAGAGAGAGCGAGAGAGAGAGAGAGAGAGAGAGAGAGAGAGAGAGAGAGAGAGAGAGTGAGAGAAAGAGAGAGAGAGAGAGAGCAGGGAATGAGAATAATAAACTCATTGTTACCTTTTAACCTGTAATATTACATAAGACTCACAAAGAATAAAAGAAAAGGTAAGGTGAAAAAGCGTGATGAATATAACAGATTACATTATTTGTATTTATCTTTATATGTAATTACTACGCTGTATAAAAAAAAAGTTCACTGTTAACACACATTTAAATCAAGTTTTATCTTGATTGAGGTCCAATTTACTTCATTTTTTATTGCGTCACCAGTGGTTATCTTCTTTTTCCTATTTTTTAAATCAATAACAATTCTCTTTTTACAGTGTTTAATATTTGTCTTAAATTGCTGCAGGAATGAAATGTCAGACAAAATATTAATAACAAACATTTATTTACACAGTTACACAGTAAAGGAGACGCATACGTCTGATAAAAAAAAATGAGCAGAAAACGCTGAATAAAACCTCTTAAAAAGAAGTCATTGAATCATGGGAAATGTTTCGACACGATTAAATGAGTTTATTTCAGTATTAGTCAAATATGCTAGTTTAACTCAACGTACTTGAGTTGAGTCATTATCATGTATTTGGGTTGATTCCACTTAATTACTTAGATTCGATCAAAATGATTTTATTGTTGTAGATCAAATTGATTTGTTCCATCTTAATCTATTAGAGTTGATTCAACATAATTTATTAGAGTTGATTCAACATAATTTATTAGAGTTGATTCAACATAACTACTTCGGTTAACTTGGAATAGGTCTGACTTAACTACGTTTTATCCAGCTTATTTTGCAGTCCAAAAAACTACCTCCCTGAAAGGAGTTATAAAATGGAAAGACAGGAGTTATAAATTAAATGCTGTATTATTATTATTATTAGTTTATCAAACTCAAATGAATGAAGTTGGTACAACCGTATTACTAAGCCATTAAAGAAACCCACACTGAAAAAAAAACTTTTTAGTTGAATTGACTTCATTTCATTAGGCAATCTACTCCCACAAGATTATTCTGTTTCTTAAAAACAAAAAAAGAAAGACATTTAGATCAAGATAAAATAATTTTGTGGGACTAGTCGACGTAAAAAAAATCAAGTAAAGTCAAAAAAAAAAATTTTTATTACTCGGAATGCTTTGAATGATTTATTAAATTTATTTCAGAGAATAACTATAGAGTTCAAATAAAGCATAGACAAATGTACGTTTCAGAGGCGCTTGGATAAAGGGTGGAATCAAAACAAGACAAAAAAACTCGATCTTATCAGTTCATGTCAAATTAACTTAATCCTGTTAAAGCAAAAACAAAAATCAAGATTCAAGCAAATGTAACAGCCAGACAATTTTCCTTTTTTTGAGTGTCGTTACATATGATGGGAAAATGCTGTAAAATCATGAAGTCTATATTAAAGTTGTCATTATTGTTGTTGTTGATGTTTTTTTAACATTTCAAGAATGGATGGACATAAAATACAAACTTACCGTCTGCGTTTACTACAGATGTCACCGCAAGACAAACCAGGCATCCCAAAAGTAACGACAGAGACGTTTGCTTCCAACAATCCAACATCTTCATCTGTGCTCGAGATAAACTTCACTTTCCAGGGTGGAAACAATCCCAAAAGTGTCCACGGTCCGTGAATCCTCAGAGCCCAGAGTGATGGTGGAGAAGTAACTGCAGAGGTGGGCTGAGCTGGAGGAGGGTCCGCTTGTTGTCAGGTGCTGATGATGATGAGGATGAGGATGATGAGGGTGATGATGATGATGATGGAAGAACAGGCTCAGAGCGGCTCCAGAGTGAGGAGGCGCACTTTATCTCGCGCTAAATTGTCGCACTCTCAGGCAGATGGGGCTCCAGTGTGAAAACTCGCGTGGAAGTGCAAGCGAATGCATCACGGAGCAAACTCAGCAAAGGGATCAGATAGAGAGAGAGAGAGAGAGAGAGGGAAAGAGAGAGAGGGAAAGAGAGAGAGGGACAGAGAGAGAGGGAAAGAGAGAGAGAGAGAAAGAGAGAGAGGGAAAGAGAGAGAGAGAGAGGGAAAGAGAGAGAGAGAGAGAGAGAAGGAGAGAGAGAGAGGGGGGAGAGAGAGAGGGACAGAGAGAGAGAGAAAGTGATGGAAAGAGAGAGAGGGAAAGAGAGAGAGAGAGAGAGAGAGAGAGAGGGACAGAGAGAGAGGGAAAGAGAGAGAGAGAGAAAGAGAGAGAGAGAGGGGGAGAGAGAGAGAGGGACAGAGAGAGAGAGAAAGTGAGGGAAAGAGAGAGAGGGAAAGAGAGAGAGTGACAGAGAGAGAGAGAAAGAGAGGGAGAGAGAGAGAGAGTGGCTGCCTGAGTGTCATTGAGCAACAGTTGGAGCCCTTCCCTGTAAACCCAAAAGCTCAAATTAATTAATGGAAATAATTAATGATAACTTAATATTTTTGTTTACAATTTCTATTAACTTGAAAATGTTGAGTGTCAGTAAGTTTTTGATTCATTTTGTGTTTGTCAAACTAATCTTTTTTTTTAAGTTGCTAATATCATTTGAAAATTATAGAACTATTACTTCAGATTAAATACATTTAAAATCCACTGTAAGCTCAAAATAATTAATTACAACATTTAGTGAAAATGTCTTCTCTTAAATGTATTTCTCCTCTAATTTAATTTTTTTTATTATTTACAGTAGCAACTTCTGTTTTTGTGTATTCATAAAATCTATATGATTTGATTGATGTAACCATGATATAAACGTTAAATTCCCAGGTACTTATTACTTTTGCAAATTGTTGACGACATGGGCAGATACAGAAATCAATTAAGAGTAAAAAAACAAAAAAAATTGATTTAGAAATGCAAATAAAAATAATGAGTTAACTCAAATATATTTTATATTAAAGGTTATTCAAAAATACCCTTCAAGTTTCTTAAATTGTTCTTAAATTTTACATTTTAAAGGTTTTGTTGGTTCTGAACTTATTCAGTTTTACAGTGCACGTTTCATTAAAATGTTGAGTAGCATCTGCTTCTTTTTGCGTTCATAAAAATGAAACAACTGATTTTGAACTTTTTGCGAAATTATGAAACCACATCTTTTTTTTTTCTTTTTTTTTTAAGATACTTTAACTCTTAAGTTGTAAAATCTCCAAATTTGTCCAAATAAATATTGTTATTCAATAATACACTACACTTGCAGATACAGAACAGAAGAAAAGAGTTAACTTAACGTGTCATTTTTAATTAAAAACGACTTTGAGGCAAATTTTCAAAGATAATATAAGTCATAACATAAGTTTGGAGAATTCTCAACCTCTTTGGGTTTTACTACGTTTCCTCATCACATTTTAATTGACTTAGATTAAAGCTTAATTACTCTGACTTATGTTGCATTATTAATAACAACCACTGCATGGGAGTCTTAACATTAACAGGAACCACAGGTACAGTCATCCGACCCAAACGCTCCTAAACGCTATATTAGGCTGCAAAGGAACATTTTTCCTCATAGTTCACGTGTTGGAAACAGGAAAAATGGATAAACTACCAAGCAAGGAGTAGTGCAATGTTTAAAATTGACAAATTGTGATGACTAGCTGACTTGGGGTCTCGTTGGGCTTCAGTGGTCAGTGCCTCCCAAATCAGTCCAAGGAAGGTGGAGAACTTACAACAGGGTGAAATGGGTGATCGAGGATCATTAGGTGGGTATTGTTGAACAGTCCATTATTTCCATCTTGCCTTGTCATCTGTGTTTCCCTCTGTCACACCAACCAACATGTCCTCTCTCACCAAATCCAGAAACCTCCTCTTTAGTCTTTTAGCAGCTCCATCTCCAGCATCCTTCTACCAGTAGATCCACTATCCCTCCTCGTCACGTGTCCAAACCATCTCAATCTGTCCTCTCTGACTTTTTCTACACGATGTCTAACCTGGACTGTCTCTCTGACGTGTTCCTTTGCCTCCCTGAACATCTTCAGCTATGCCACCTCCAGCTCAGCCTCCTGTCTTTGGGTCAGAACCACGTCTCTAACCCATCCAGAAGAGCTGCTCTCACCACCATCATGAAAACCTTTCCCTTCACTCCTGCTGCTACTCTTCTGTCACAGATAACTCCTGACACTTTTCTCCACCCACTCTCCCTGCACTTGCTTCTTCACCTCTTTCCCACACTCGACGTTGAACAGTTGACCCCAAGAAGAAGTCGGACAACACAGACACAAGAAGAATCTGCAAACTCCAGACAGAGAAGCACCAGGCGGTTATTTAAACATTTAAACCCAGATGCATCTTACTGAGAGGCGCCGGCTCACCCGAGCTGATCCTTTAGGCATAAGACTCTTAAATAAGGTTTATTGTCCCCTCTGCATGGCCTACATATCTCTGAGGGTGAGGAGATGTGTGTGTGTGTGTGTGTGTGTGTGTGTGTGTGTGTGTGTGTGTGTGTGTGTGTGTGTGTGTGTGTGTGTGTGTGTGTGCGTGTGTGCGTGTGTGTGTGTGTGTGTGTATACCATTTGGCGAGGGAGATAAAGATGAATGACAGTAGCCCAGATAGCTTTTTAAAGCTTAAAGGTTTTGTTTAAATAAATCTGCAGGTGAAGATAACCAACACTCATAAAACCTCTAAACCTACAGAAACATAATAACCTCTGAAAGCGTTACGCAAAAGCACAAATCCCAATGTGCACATATTATGTTTTTTGAAGTAAATAAACACCAAGCGAGGATAGTGTTCTGGTGAGAGTTTGAGAGGTGACCTCCTCTGAAGAGGCTCATGAGGAAACAATAAGAATATAAAGAGGCTGGACATCCGGACCCTGGGAGCAGTAAACAGAAATCTCATCACAACGTCCATTTAATAGTTGTTCTGAGGTCTCATATAATCTTCACCAGCAGATGGATGAGGGCCCGGCTGCCGTAAAAGTGTAGATTTCCACGTCTCCGTTTTTGTAACTTTGCAGCTGAGCCGATGTGCTCATTTCAAAAAAGTTAAGGTCTCTAGAGGGATGTACTGCTGAGTATGCAGAATTCCGTTGGACCGGGGCGACTCTCTCTCTCATTGTGAAAGGAATCGAGTTGAGGGCATTTATCCTGTATGCGCCATATTTAACTATAATTCCTATTTTAGCCACTAAAAGCAGCTTTTTTTTAATGGAACACATTTTTGTCTGACATAACCTTCTAACCTTCTGTCTGATTTAGTCCAAATTTACCCCATAAGAACCGCCTCAATGAGCTCTAACTTGTATTTTTCATATTCTACTGTAATTATTCATATTTCACTCACAAGGATTTGGGTTTTTTTTCTGAAAAAACATATTTTTTGACTGTTTCTTCCCAGCCGTATGTCCGATTTTCCACATTGTTATCCAAAAACTTTATGTTTTCAGTGTAAAATTGTCTAATTTTCCAACGAGAACATTAAAGTTATGTTCTGTTTTTTTCAGTTAACGTAATTTGGTTTATCTATCACGTTCCCTTTTATACAGTTCTTTAGTCTAATTTCTACAAAAATGTTTTACTTCTTCTTGCACTTTTGGCTGCTTCTCACTGGAGATTGACACGTCGATGTTTCTTCCAGTTAGACATTCCATCCACATTGTTCCACTGGCACCAAATAGAATTCTGTCAGATGCCCTCCCTGACTCAACATTTCCAATTTCTCCGGGCTTTGGGCCGGCGCCAAGAACAGACTCGATGGAACACCCCCAGTGGCTGAGTCTAAACATTTTTAACACTGTGTTCCAAGAGGAAGTAAGGAGAATAGCTGGAAGCTTCTCCCGCTCACCGCTGTCGGAGGTATGATGGAGGTATCTCTAAGAAATGGAGAAAACTGCATTTAGAGACCATTATTACGCGTGTTTGTGGAACACACAGTATATATTCTACAATGTGTGTGAACCACAGGAGGCACAAGAGAGCGAAATTTGTTCTCTGCGTTTAAACCGTCCAGTCTTCCTAGTGTGAGGAAGAACTGGACTGATTAGAATGGTAAGAAGGATATTTCCCAGCACCAGGAGGAGGAAAATCTCCAGATGTTTTGTTGCCATAATTTCTCAACCATAGGTCATATTTAGTCCCAATTATGAAGCATCAAATACATTTTCTCACTCGGTTTTCCCTGAATCTATAACTCAGTTTGTGCAATTTTTCGAAAAGATGAATTATTTATTACAACAGATGCCGTGTGAAAATGAGTTTATTAGAAAGTCTTTGCCGCTCAGACTCTTCGGGGAGAATGGGAATGAAGGGCATGGACTATCCCCCACCCCCACTGAAGTCTGGATACTGGTGGGAGTGGCTGATGACTCTGCTGAGGACTGGGTTGAGATGAACCAGTAGCCTGCAAGATCTAGATGAACGGTGAATGGATGGACGAGGCTACCCGAAAGAGTGCAGCTGATATAGGTTCATGCCCCAGGCTGTGAAGCAGGTCATTGAGACCAAGCATGTGTGAAAGGTGATGATAACAGAGCAGTATCTGTGGCCCGAGTGCACCAAAGGATAGTCTTTCTGATTGAACTTTCGCTAGATATCCATTTGCACCAAACCACATGTTCAAAAATCATCTGCTATTTACCTCGGCAGGTAAGACAGCCAAAAATTCAAAAACAATTTGAATTAACTTAACTTGGTGGATTTTTTTTGTATTAAACCACGTTTTAATTGTTGCATTTTTAAATGTAGTAGTTGGCCGTTACCCTGGCGAGGTCTCTTTTTAAAAACAGATTCTTGTTCTCGACGAGACTTCCTGGTAAAATAAAAGTAAAAATAAATCTTTCTAACAACATGGTGAAATACCTTCATCATTAGTCTATTGTAACACGTGTCCTCCACCTCCACATCTTCACCCAGTCTTTGCAGTTTGGTCCACCTCATCAATCCTCCGTCACAGCAGAGTCATCCGCCACCACCACCCAACCAGATTCCGGACTTAAACATACTTTATTCATCCCAGGATGGGAAATTGACTCGTAGCATCAGCAGCAGTAGTTTGAAATACACATGTACAAAATCACACCACCATGATAAAAATATAAAAACAACAGTCAATTTTTGCTGCTTCTCAGGGCAGAAACCCTTCCATCACTATCTCCCTGGGGAGTCTGGGAGCCCGAAGACTTCCTGAGAGATATCACCTGTTGTAATAAACATTCATATTTAATGAAATACAAAATGATCCGTTGACACGGAGGTCCGTCCACGAGGCCCAGGACACGACACAGTACACACTGCTGAAAGGATGTGGCTATTTGTGACCCACACCCACCTCCAAATGTGGTCTGAGCAATCGGATCTCAATGTATGCTCAATGCATGCTGGGAGGCTTCACACCTACTCAGAACTACCTATTTGTGACTGGATCTTCCGCCACATTTTTCTACCCTCCTCTCACGCTCCTCTCAGACCTCCATCTCCTCTTCAGATGTTTAGGAGTATTCAAAAAAGGGCTGGGATCCTTACTCATGCCGAGGGGCTATTTCTGGAGGGGTCGTCGAGGACAGGGGAGGATGATGAGGAGGAGGAGAGAGACAGACAGTGATTCACACCTGCACCATCTCAGAGACGCTGGTGAGAATTGCGTTTGTGGCAGGTGTCCAAGTGGGGGTGGGACGTGCGTAATCTCACAGGGGCCTCCAGTCCACACCCATCGGGCAATCTTCACTGTGGAAGTAACACACACACACACACTCACACACACACACACCCACACCAACCTCAAGATTGTTCCAAGTGTGTGAGACCAGCGACTTCCCATGAGAGACATGTCCTGTCAGAATGAGTTGTAGTCCAGGAATCTGGTTGACTAATAAGAAATAATTGGTCATACTGGTGCCACCCAGGGACAGGAGAGAGGCATGGCGTTGTCTCCATGGTAACAGTCGCCTTCAAAAATACCGAAGGAGACGAGAACAAACAGGTGAAGCTTTGAAAGGGCAGGAGTTGAAACGTTGCGAAGGGAAAATGTTTGTTCCACCTCCATTAATGACAAAACCGCCGTAAACTGCAATGAATTCAGAATGAGACATAAATGATAATATATAATACAATAAACACATGATAAATGAAAAAGAAAAGGAAAGGTTAACCATTAGGTTAGAGCATCTCTTCATTTCTACAGAAACCAGACGTTAGAAAATGATGGTGTGTATTTGTGAAATACTATATACAAGGTATGTTTTTATTTACCGTCATTATATTGAATTTCCTTGCAAAGAGGTTTAAATTGCGTCTGTTGTGTCTCTCTTATGGTAATTGACGTCAAAGCTATCATTGGGACGCGTTCAACACGGTCACAGCAGAATCCAGACGAGAACGGCACGGAGCTGTTTTAAAGAAATGGCGTAATTAATTAAGACTTTTGATGAGAGATGGTAAATTGCTACACGGTGCGTTGAGATTGGATAGTAAGAGGCTTTAAAATGTGTTGCATAAAAATGGAGGACTTGCATTTTTAGCACAGTCGCCATAAAAATGTTCCTGTTCAGACGCAGTCACTGATCCTTCATGTGAGCGATTCATGTTGTAGAGTAATGCAGTGAAGGAATAATGAATCATTTAGATAGTTTGTTAATGACTCCAATGAATGGGTAATTGTGTTTGCTGACAATGCAATTTAAATATTGATGAGTTTATTGTATCAGTTGTAAATCTCTTACTAAAGTATTCAATATATTATAGGCCTGCCCTTTTTCATGCCTGTCAGGTTGTCAAGGAAGAGTAGGTAAGCATAGATTTAACTAGATTGCATTCAGACAGGACACGCCCTCACCTGGTCACTCTTTGACCATAACAACTCACCCTCAGATACTGGAATTGGTATACTGGACCGGTTGGCGATGCCAGGAGTCGACACCCCCAGTTGCCCTCCGTCATCTGCTACTCGAACTGCTTCAGACCCAACTCCAATAACCTTACCTGCAGGCGGTGAGCCCACAGGGCGTCGGCTCCAAGAAGCTTGTTTGGGCTGAGCCCAGCCGAGCCCCATGGACTCGCACTTCTGCTGTTTGCAGATGATGTGGTTCTGTTGGCTTCATACGTGCGTGACTTCAGCAGCAATGCAGATCTTGGATCGCTCTGTTGAGCTGAAGAAAAAAGCTGAGTCGTAAGATAAAGCTCTCCATGTACCGGTCCATCTATGTTTGACTGGATCTTCCGATCATTTGAGGGAAAGGAATGAACTTGAGGAGTCTCAGTTGTCTTTCTTGTTTATATGGGTTTATTACAGACAGATCTAAGGCTACCATCCAGATCCAGCAGAACCATTATATGCTTGACAATGTAAGGTCCAATCTACCAGGTCAGGCTATCTTGTCCTTCAAAGAGAACAGTGCCCACGACATTCGTCAGATATAACATAAGGAAAGATTTCAGAAACAAGTGGGTCAAAGGAAGTATTTTAGTTTCCCTAGCAGTGTTCCAGCCCTCGCCTTTGGTCATGATCTCTGGGTAGAGACGGAATGAATGAGGTCAAGGATAGAAGCCGCCGAATTGAGCCCCATTCGTAGGGTGGCTGGGCTCAGCCTCAGAGATAAAGTCAGGACCTCGGACAACAGGAAAGAACTCGGAATTGAGCTGCTGCTCTTTCATGTCTAAAGGAGCCAGTTGAGGTGGTTCTGGTATGTGACCAGGACGCCTCCAGGACACCCCTCCTTTGAGGGTTTCCAGGCCCATCCAACTGGGAGGAAACCCCGGGGTAGACCCTGAACTTGCTGGAGGGGCTGTATCGCTCATCTGGCCCGGGAATGCCTCAGGACCCCGAGGATGAGCTGGAGAGTGTAGTTGGGGAGAAGGACGTTCGGAACGCCCTTCTTAGCCTGCTGCCACTTCAACCAGACCCCGGATAAGTGGAAGAAATTGGATGGATGGATGGATGGATGGATGGATGGATGGATGGATGGATGGATGGATGATGGATGGACGACGGATGATGAATGGATGGATGATGGATGATAGATGGATGGATGATGGATGGATGATGGATGGATGATGGATGGATGATGGATGGATGATGGATGGATTGATGGATGGATGGATGGATGGATTGATGATGGACGATGGATGATGGATGCATGGATGGATGATGGATGGATGATGGATGGATGATGGATGATAGATGTATGTATGGATGGATGATGGATGGATGGATGATGGACGATGGATGATGGATGGATGGATGATGGATGATGGATGGATGATGGATGGATGATGGATGGATGATAGATGGATGTATGAAAATGTAGTGGTTTCGTCTTTGGCGTGTGCCTCACTCTTATGTGGTAGTTTATGTGTAATAGACAAAAAAGTTGACAAAATAAATCCCCAGATCCCCTTCATTATTTAACAGGAGCAAAATGCAACATTCAGCAAACATGAATCTATCAGTCTCTTATAGCAATTCTGTTTCGACACAAAGAGTGCTTTTATTTTCTTCTACTATGGATACGTGGCATTTTTTAATCAATGAGCTAAAGCCTCATCTGCTAATGCTAATTTGCAAATGTGTCTGGTCCATTATTACATCATTACCTTCTTGCTCCTAGGTTAGAAGTTATGGTTTTCCTTAGCTTGGACTCTGTGGGCTTTGCTTCGCTAGAATTTTAATTTAATTTAAACTATATTTCTCTTTATTTGTTGCTTTTAAAGCCCAGCATTTTTCTAGTTTATGAGCGTTAATAAGAATCATTTAGTTCACTATTTTAAAGGAATTATTAAGGGACACATTTATATATATATATATATATATATATATATATATATATATATATATATATATATATATATATATATATAAATATATATATATATGCACTTAAAACAGGCAGTTACTTTGCACCACTGCATGACTTCTGTTGTGGTAGAAGATGGGATCTAAGTGATGATCTGATCACCCTTTGATGTCTCGACGCACAGGAGAACGCGCATCAGGCTGGTTGAATGACGTCGCCCTCTAGCGGCCGAAACGCGGCCTATGGCACTTTAATGACGTCACATTAGAGAAAGAAAAAATGATTAGTGTCATGCTATAATATGAAAATGAGATATTTTTGTGCTATTATTGTCAATACTGCCACATAATAAAACGAATTCCCTTTGTTACACGTCACAACAAAGAAGTTTCCGAAATTGTATAGTTTAATAAATGTGTATTTTTATATTAAAGTGAAACAATTCACAAGGATATAAATTCATCTTTGACATAAGGGGACAATTTATGAATGCAAGATATGACTCAACCGAAAAAAAGAGTTGAATCAAATCATGTAAATAATCTTTACTCCTCAATTGATCTTTTGTCTGTAGATACTAGTTTATCTTAGATGCAACAAGACGAATTGCATATTATTGTATAATAGAGATACCAAATATTTTAAATTTCTAAGTAACTAAGCATCTTGCTTTAACACAATCTAAATAAATTGACATATGTTGTTACAACAAGAGAATGTCTTGTTGTTGTACATATCCTGTCAAAACAAGAAAAGATCTATCTAATAACAAAATAATAATAGGTCAGGATAGTTAAAATCTGGAAGACAGCATGTTTTAAAAGGAGAATATCTTGTTAAAAATATCTTTTTGCATCAAGAAAAGTTTCTTGCAATAACAGAATGTTTTGTTTTTTATATGAAAAATATTTTGTTGTAAAACGTTGCGGTTATGGAGAATGAATGAATGAAAGAATGAAAATATATTGTTACAATATAAAATATCTTGTTACATCAGGGAAATATCTTATTATTTACGCGAAAATATCTTATTGAAACATTAAAATACTTTGTTTCAAGAGGAGAATTTCTAGTTATATGAAAATATTATTTTGTAACAAGAAAATAACTTGTTACAGCAAGAAAATATCTTATGACAGGATACTTCGAGTTATTTATAATATTTATATGCATTATATATATATATATATATATATATATATATATGTTTATTGGAATAATGTAAAAATATCTTGTTGTCGAGGATAATATCTTTGATTTAATGTGTATACGTTTTAATATAACATGAAAATACTGTACTAAAACAGAAGGATATATTTTTAAACGTGAGAATACATTGTTAAAATCTTGTTATGACATGAAAGGATAAATGTTTTATACTGATCCTTTTCATTGCTGTTTTTTCCGTGGTGACAGTTCTACGTTACCGTCTCGGAATGACAGAAATGTCTGTCCAAATCATTTTGGGCGTGTTTTTGCAGGTTACCTCGCGTGACCGTGTCAAACATCTCTAATGCAGAGAAAGTCTTGGATCTGAGATCCGGCACTTCCAGACACGAACGTCTCTCTAAATCAGTCCCTCCCGGTGCTTCAGGTCCCGGTGCCGTGATTCCCGTGGACTACGCGGTAAATGCATTCCATACCGAACGTTTCCTCGTTATTCCCCCCAAATCCCTGCAAGACCCCACAATCAAAACAAATCGGCCACGCGTGCTTTTCCCGCAGCAATGACGTCACTTAAGCCCTCCCCTTTCCCCGCAAGTAAACAGAAAACGTTGAGGGAAACGTCCGTGTCAGTCACCGTACGTGACCTCGATGCGAGCGACACTCGGCGCGAGGTGAAAGCAGACGTTCGTGCGGCGTGTCCCGCGTGTTCTTTTCTTTCCAGGAATCTTTACCGATTTGGGGACCAGCTGACGCGATGAAGGGAGAGGCGGAAGTGAAGTCACTTGACAGACCGTCCATGTTATTATTGTTATTTTGGTAGCCCTGTGATGAGACGGGCTGGGGAGCCCTTGGTCTCCGAGACAACGACCGTTAACGTCCCCGCAGGCCGACCCGGACCGACACCAGCACCTCACTGACCCGGAGACCGGAGCCTGGCTGACGGCTGGGTGAGGAGGGGGAGGAGGGTGTGAGGACCCAGCGCGGCTCCTACCCCTCGGAACGAGCAGAAATAAAACGGCGACAAAAACACCAACGGCTCGATTGGCGTGTGTGCGGCTCGCAGCAAGGGACGTGCCGCCGCCGACATGAACGGGATCACCAAGGGCCGGTTCGAGGTATGACACAGGACCACCAGAGGTTAAACTGTTGGTTTCGTGCAGACGTGGGAGTCTTGTGTAAGCAAAGTGTGTGCGTGTGTGTGTGAGAGAGAGATCGACCCAGTAGAGCACGCAGTTTAGTTGGTCAAGGATAATCCGAAAGCCTGTTATTGTTCTGCCGCACCGGCAGACAGCGACAGCACCGACCCAGGACTGCGGGACAGGAGGGCTGTGGCTCTGGATCCATATCAGGGCCGAGTCTGGCTGCCACTGTCGCCTGAGTTTCCAGTCTCTCCGGGTTGGGGAGGGTGGTGGGGGGGGTGGCCGGGGTGCAGATGGAGAGTTAATTCAAGCAGAGTTAAAGCATTGAATGAGTTCGTGGTGCCACGGGAGGTCCAACCGCTCTGACCGACACAGTCTGAATGATTTTGGGTGAAATAATGTGAGTGCGATGAATCATCCGGTTTCCTACCACAACCTCATTTGTGGTGCAAAGTGGGGAAAGACAAAAGCTTCCATGTGTGTTCGAGCTACAGAAAACATACAAGGGTGTTTCAGAAAGAAATGCCACCTTGAAGTGTGAAAAGTAAACTGCATGTTGTCATAGTATATCTTCTGGTGTTATTACCGACTTGTTACAATGTAATAACCTTTCTTTGGTCATAGACATCTGAGGCAAGATAAGCTGTTACACTAAAGGCCTACTTGTATGTCATAGTTTAAAATCTTTCTTTTAATGATGTCAGCAACAACAAATTGTTGTGATTCACCTTTAAAGCAAAGGTTCTGGGTTCAAATTTTCACCTGGAACCTTTGTCTGAGAAGTTTGCATCTTCTTCCTGTGTTTGTAAATGTGGTCACCAACCCCAAACTCGAAAAACAAAAACAAAAAAATACTTGCAATTTAGTTGATTTGGCGTGTCTTTGTGTTTATGTGTGTAATGAACTGTTGAGCTGTCCAGGGTGCATCCTTCAGTGGTAGTGGGACGTTCTGTATGACTGTAGGGACGTGGGAATTGAACCACCAACCTGTCGATAAGTCAACATCGAAAAGAAACGGGTGAATTTAAAACATTTACTGCAGAAGTGAACACTAGTTACGGCAATCAAATAATTGCATGCAAAGTTTTACTGATTGTTTGAAGTGTGTCGAGGTTCACATTCGATCATATACACTGACATATTAGTCACATGTTCTTGAGAGGTTCTTGGACTCGCTAGTACTTGACTTCATCGTCCGTCAGGCGTTCAGTTGTCTGAATGCACCTTCATCGGTGTCTCATTGAGATCACAGGCAAGTAGAGGCATTCATTCATGTCTGAAGCCAAATCACTGCTTTTCTCAACCTCAAAGGAGCTGTAAGCTTCTTGTACGGAAATGAGAACCAGTGCATGGTGGGAAACAAACTGCTGGGTGTCTGACAGAAGGAGTGAGGCGTATGGGCTGATGGAGAAGGACTGGGGTGTCACGGCCTTGAGGGTGCCTCATAATTAACACCTCACACAAACCCCTTAGAGTCATCGAGGTGAACGCCAGAGATTGCACCCAATGTGACCCGGATCTAATTTCCCGTAGTTCCTTTTAATGTGTCAAACGACTTCTGAACCGCAGCCAGGCGGATCCAAAAGCTAGAACTTTGCGTACGCCCCGCGTCACACTGCATGGGATTCTGAGGAAGACTGCAGAGAGGAACTCCCTGCTTGGGAATGCTGCTCTGCTGGCACAGGAGAGAACAAACGACTCAGCATTCAAGCGAGGATGCGTTCAACCTCACCGTCATAATTCTTGCTGACCATGCAATAATAGATGTTTGGTATTTGGACCTGAAAAAAGCGCTTTTAAAAGGCAGCTTATTGTCTTTGGTGTGCGGCGAGACGTTGTTGTCGTCTGGTTAAAGGATTCTTGGAGTTGGCTCCGGCTATAGAGTTTCCAGTGGACTTGGATATGAGGAGGACCGGAAAGTTAAAAGGCTGGAGTGAGTGTCTGGAGGACGCACGACAAATCTGCACAGGAATGGCCGGGGAGCCGGCGGTCTCATGCAGCGGGATGTGGAATGATGAGAGTCAGGTGTGTGTGGCTGTGGCCAAAAACTCTGACACAGTGGGAGGGAGGGAAGGAAGGGATACGGAAAAACCCTCCAGGGAAAACTAGGAGTCACGGTTGATCCATGACAGACTGCACGGCTCCCGCCGAGCCCACGCCGGCCCACATGGTCACGTCTTCCATGGGATCTGGTTTGTATCACAGATTGTAAAGATAAATTTACGCCGTAAGACACATTTTTCTTCCCCTGATGGATGGTTTAGTGTGTCAAGTGTGGAAAATGTCCACGGGCTCTGTTAGATCCAACATTGTCCAACTCCTTCTTTCTTATGAGAAGCAGCCCAAACCGCTTGAATGGATTAAATTAAGATTGATGCAGCGGCCGACACGGTTACTTTGATAAATGCTTCATTGTTGCTTACTATCTCACAAATCTTCTTTTTTCTACAGCTGACTAAATATCCCTGGATTGACTCACATTTCTACCACTGGAGTTAAAATTGTACCGTAAAATAACAGATCATTTGGTCAAGCAAGGCTTTTAAACAGTAAAAAAAATAAAATAAAAAAAATACACTTGACTATTTTAAAAAACTATTTTACCATGAATTTTGCATTTCATGGAAAATTGGCTGCCTTAATTGGATTAGCTCAACATTTGGTTAAAACATGTTTTTAGAAATATATTTGACCTTTTTTGGTTCGATCAAGTTACATAATTCTGTTTTGTAAGTCGTCATTTGCTTTAATACGTCCCCCCAAAAAATCTTGCCTGTCAAATAGGACTTTCTCTGTAGCCCTGATTAATCCCTCCTTCTCTGTGAGAGACTTTGACGGTTTCCCCCAAGGCTCCGTCCTCGGCCCCTTACCCATAAGCATATCCATTCTGACACTTGGTCATATTATAAACAGGTTCAGTCACATTTTTCAATAAACAGTTGAGCAGGAGATCAAAGGATTCAACGGTTGAGAATAAAACAGTAAGATAAATATATAAAACAAGTGTCAGCAGAAATGAACCAGCCATAATCTAAATTAATATAGAAGTACAGAATGTTAGAAGCCCACTGGGTTCCATCTAGATAGTGTGTAACTGTGTATTTGTAGAAGGGAGGGTCAAAGGTGAGTGATGTGTCGCTGAGGCGGTTAGAAATTATGTCCAAATTTCGTCTTAAACCCAAAAGCCACTTAAATCCAAAGCCACCTCCGACACTGAGTTAATTTCCTGCGGGCCTCATCTACCGACGTCACGTTCTGAACCCACTGTTCAGTGTGGACAGTATTTTTTTCATTGAAAGTCATTTTGCATGAGTTCGCTCGATGGAACTTCCTTCTCCATATAACTGAAGCTGAGAGTCACATGATGGTGATAAACGATCCGTCTGTTGACCGTCGTTAAGGTTACCATGGAGATAGACGGCTCCAGCCTTCATGTAGGAACCGATAATGGAAAAGCTTGCTAACTAATGTCTGAGGCTGTTGTTGGATTACCTGTATACCGTCTGCCGTGTTACAGTCACCGGAACACAGTTGTTAAAATACAAACCTTCTTAGTTAATGTTTTGTCAGACCAACTCCCTGCCTTTGTGTTTTTATGCCAGTTTCCTCTCAAATGACCTTTACGACCTCACCTCTCTCTCACTGATTTCAAGAAACACTTCTTCTTTAGGCTGTTCCCTTTAGTGGTCACCATGGCTGATCACAGTTCATCTGTTTCCATCTTGCCCTGTCATCTGCATCGTCCTGTCTCACACCAACCAACTGCATGTCCTCTCTCATCACATCCAGAAACCTCCTCTATGGTCTTCTCCTTCTTCTCCTGCCTGGCAGCTCCATCTCCAGCATCCTTCTACCAGACGATCCACCATCCCTCCTCTTCACGGGTCCAAACCATCTCAATCTGTCTCTGAATTCGTCTCCCAGACGTCTAACCTGGACTGTCCCTCTGATGTCCTCCTTTCTAATCCTGTCCTTCTTCCTCACTCCCAGAGAACATCTGAACATCTTCAGCTCTGCCTCCTGTCTTCTGATCAGAACATCGTCTCTAAACCATCCAGCAGGGGTGAACCTCCCCCCTCACTCTTGCTGCTACTCTTCTGTCACAGATAACTCCTGACACTCTTCTCCACCCACTCCACCCTGCCTGAACTCGCTTCTTTACCTCTTTTTTCACACTCCCTGTGGCTCTGAACAGTTGACCTCAAGTACTTAAACTCCTGCTGCTTCTCCACCTCTACTCCTTCATCCTCACCGTTCCTCCTGCCTCACTCTCTTTCGCACACATGTATTCCGTCTCGCTGCGACTGACTTTTTATTCCTCTTCTCTCCAGCGCATACCTCCACCTCTCCGGGTTTCATTCCACCTGATCCCTGCTCTCACTCCAGATCACAATGTGATCTGCGAACATAGTCCACGGAGACTCCTGCCCGACCTCATCTGTCAGTCTGTCCATCACCATAGCAAACCAGAAGGGGCTCAGAGCCAATCCTTGATGCAGTCCCACCTCCCCCTTTAACCCATGCGTCACGTCTACTGCACACCTAACAGCTGTCACACGGCCCTCATACATATACGGTACCACTCTAACATACTTCTCTGTCACTCCAGACGCCTTCACGCAATCCCACAATTCCTCCTTCTGCCCTCGCTCCTACGCCTCCTCTAAACCCAGAGAGACACAATGAAACTCCGTCTGGCCTTCTCCGTACTTCTCCATCAGCGCTCTCAAAGGAAACATCTCATCTGCGGTGCTCATTCTTTACCTGAAACCATCCTGCTGCTCATATATCGTCGACTCTTTTCATAACCTAGCTTCCACTTCTCCCCCCCGGATCTTTCATTGTGAGGCTCCTCATGATCGTCTGATTTGTAGAATCGCCATTGCACGTATTTTTTTCCCCCTGTCACACCATTTTTTTTGTTCCGCCTCTGTCTCCTGCTTTCTCGTCCTCCCATGTTCCCCCTCCTTTTATTGCCTTCTCTTTTCATAGGGCTCGCATCTGTCACGGTGCTCGCTGCAGCCAGAACCTCTCTTCCTTTTGTGTTTCCTCATGTCGGTATTTGAGTTTGTGTGCGACACAGCAGGGTGCCCCCCCTCATTAGATACAGTTTCTCTGAGTCTTTGAGGATAGGAGGGATTCACTCCCAGGATGCAAGTCTGCAGTGGCGCTGCCAATGTGGGTGTTTGCCATCATTTGAATTCATGGCTCCATCCAGCCCACCTGATCTAGAATGTTCTGCCTCTGTTCTTCACTCACACAAGTCTGACATGAATTACCTGTGAGCGTATGCATGTGTAGGTGTCTGTGTGTGTGTGGTTGTTTGTGTGTGTGTGTGTATGTGTGTGTGTCCCCTGTCAGCAGATGGCCAGACATCCAGCGACTAGACTAATTGCGATAAGTACGCCAACACGCTGACCAGGCTAACAGAATTATAAGCTTGTAAGGAGGCCGAACGCAAGTCCGACTTGTTTATTAGCGTAGTTTTACTCACTCTCCACGCTGGTAGCTGAACACGGTTTTTTAAACTTGTAATCAAGAACGCTCGTGTTTTTCGTGCACATTTGAAAGTGTTTTGTGTTTGACAGCATCATTCCACTCGCTGCTAAACTTTCCAGTGTCTCTCGGTGATTCTCTGAGACGGGCACCAATACTCTTATATAATCTAATCTTTTGAAAAATAATAACCCTAAAACAATTGCATTTCCATTACATCTTATAGCAAACGAGACCATTCTTTCTCACCAGCGATCCTATTGAGTCTTGACGCTGTATTAATATGATTTATGAAAATGTAATATATAAAGAGATGTCCCTTGTTAAAGATCACCTATTCTGAGTAGTTTTTTTTTTTTAGAACACCCTCCATTTGCCTGTCAAAGCTGGCCTTGAAAACTTTATTTAATTATAAAAGTCGTCATTAATAATTTATTTATTAATTGGATTTTATTTGGCTCTCATATATTTTTGTTTTTCTGACAAGGTTTTAAACGATACAAAAGTAGGATACATTTCTTGTGTCACATCGATATCATGCTGCGGCGTTCTGCATCACATCACGTTGTATATGTACCATATCGTACCGTACTGCATCACATCGGATCGTTTGTTTTGTTGGCTGATCGTCGGTGTTGGAAAAACTTCAAAAAGATCTAATTTCATCCCAAAGGAGGAAAATAAGTGGAAGTTGACCATTTTACTGAGGCTTTAGCTTAGCTAGTATTATTTTTTTTACATAAGAGCGCCGGGGATTTAGGTCTTCCTCAAATGAGCATTTTTGTGATCAGCGTTGCCAGAAGTTTTAGAGATGCACATGAAATAAATGTCCCTCTTTGTCGGAACTTAAACACTTTTTTATAATTAACGTGACGGATCAATTCAAATCTGTATCTTTCTGAAATGTTCTTGTAGCGCTCTGATGGTGTTTCTGTGTTTTAACCTCGGTTTTCACACACTCACATACACACACAAACACTCACACGCACACACACACACACACACACACACACACTCATTGTTATTGTCTTGTGTCTCTGCAGGTGTTCTCAAACAGCGATGAAGCCCCCATCAACAAGAAGCTCCCCAAAGAGCTTCTTCTTAGGTAAGATAAATAATGCAGAACCTCCCACCTCCACCCACCCACACTACACCCACCCACGCTGCCCCCACCCATCCACGCACCCACTCACCCTAGGACCGAGGCTCGGGTCAGGGTAACTCATCAGCTGAAGTAGCCTTGAACGGTAACGTACAGGACAGTTCATGTGTGGGTTTTTGTCCTCCAATGTTTGTTTTGTCACAGCTTGGTGTGGGAGTGTGTTTGTGTGTGTGTGTGTGTGTGTGTGTGCGTGTGTGTGGTGTGTGTAGCGAACTGTGGGTCTGTGCCCAGTCTGAAACAGACCATTATTTTGTCTAACATAAATCTGACATTACATACAGGCTCAACCTTCACACTGATTTATGTCTGTATTCTGTCTGTGAGTGTTTGTGTGTGTGTGTTTGTATATGTGTGTGTGTGTCTGTGTATGTGTATGTATGTGTGTGAGTGTGTCTATGTATTTGTAGGTGTGTACTTGTACGTGTGTGTATGTGTATATGTATGTGTGTTTGTGGGTGACATTTGTGTGTGCGTGTGTGTGTGTGTGTGCGTGTGTGTGTGCGTGTGTGTGTTGAGCTCCAGAGTCTATGCAAACTACATATATATGAGCTATTAATAGCTTTCTTTAGCGGGTGGGGAATTCCTCAGTGCTGTTGCTCTGCTGCGGTATCCAGCTGTGTTCCACAGAGCCCACCAGTGCATCCTTTCTTACCGGCGCCGCTTTCACAGGTGGACCAAGAAACCAGCACTCACTAGCTGCGGCACATGGCCTACTGTCACACGTGTCACGTTGGGACACTTACACAACATCAGCTGCCAGAAAGGCTCATTGTTTTGGCAGCAAATCTCGGTTTACACCGTGGAATGCGGGTTGACATGAGATTTTCTTGAGTCATATTTATTTGATGTTTTCACGTCCTCTTAGTTTGTACACGGTGTATTTGTATGGACTGTGTGGATGTTTTGTACATAGTAAAACAAAATCAATAAGGGAAGTCAGCCAGATACTACTATTTCATAATTAAACAAACAATCAAGTGTATATATGAATCCAAGGCTCCCGACTTTAGTGTCGCGCCCCTTCAAGGGGGTTTCATGATGAGTCCAAAGGGTCATAAGATGATCAATATTCTACCACTCGGTTTTTATAGCTCTTTTTTTCTGACGTGTCTCTGAGCTTCTGAACACGTTTACATCCTCACGCATGAACACACACTCACGTAAACAAAATAAGGCTTCAGGCAAAGATTATTGCAGATTCATCTTCAGATTATTTCCTTTATGGGTCGCTGATTTGGTGACAATAAATTAAAAGCAAATGGAACAAAACAAAAAAAAAGTTTCCTCTATAAAAGCCAAATCTCAGTCGTTGACATTGCGTTTAAAAGCCCCCAAAAGAAGGACCAGATATGTCCGTATGAAAAATAAAAGAGATTTGCAGAGCCGGGAAAAGTTAGTTTTTCTGTGTAAATAAATAAATGTTAAAATATCAAAATACAAACTGTTGCTGCTGGAGATTTTCAGACATAGCAGAAGATCACTCGTGCTGCCATTGGAATATTAGAGAAATTATCTAGTTTCTTTTTCTTTTGCAGATTCCCATTAATGTATACATAATTCAGGAAAAACACAATGAATATAAAACAGGAAGTAACCCACCCATTTACCCAACCCTCATTTCCACCCCAGGAGACTACAATAGCCGTCAACATCCGAGCAGCAAATAAAGGTTTCGATAAAATGATAACAATGAAAAATAAAAGATAATAACCTCTTGTATGTACACAAATCTAATCATTTTCATTTGAATGTGGTGTGATCTAGGCATTTTGATCATCTCTGTTCTCCTGTTGTTCTTATTAAAGGTCGTAGTGTTACCTCAGCCGGTGCAGGCGTGGATATGAACTGTGAAAGCGTTGCCAGGATATAGACAGGCCCGCCTGACAGACGAGCCTCAGAGAGCCTCAGAGTTTGTTCTTGGGTTTTTATTTTATTTTTATTTATTTGACCCAGACAGAAGCGCCGACTCATCATGCCCTCACCAGAATTCATGTCTAACTGTAGTTACTATGACAACGGCTCCCAGACTTATGGTGAGTCTTATTTAACCATGCCTGAAGGGCCAGGTGTGCAATTTGTCAACAAATGGGTCCTCGCTCCATTACAACCTCATCGTGTGTCACATGAGGATCGGAACCCTCTCACTCTCCCAAACCAAGATTTAACGGCCACCATTCGAAGTTGCAAGATGTTTCTGCGTTTGTGTTCGGGAAACGTATTTGGGTTCTGTTGTGTTAAGTGAAGAAAAACAATTCTCTCTGTGTTTTTTTTACATTTGAATTTGGCTCCATGAGGTCGCCTGAGTGATCTAATCAACAGTCGGTGTTAATCCCAAACACGAGGTCGGTTCTTGTCGGGTTTATATTATCAATGACAAAAATCAAGCTCAATATTGGACTTCTTCCTAGTGACTATGATGAACAGAACTCCTCCTGTGATTGCCTGAAGGTCTCTCTCTCTCTCTCCATCTCTCTCTCTCTCTCTCTCTCTCTCTCTCTCTCTCTCTCTGGAAGTCAGCTTGTGTTTGATTAACACAGCTGGTCAATCAATGACCAGCGTCACAGCCATTAACCAGTTATTAGAGCGGGAGATCAATAGCTGCTTGATTGGTCAAATTCTCGGGTGGCCGGCGATCACTCAGGGCGCCGGGCGAGTGTCTGCGCGTGCGATGCAAAGAACACACATCTATGGGTGTCTCTCTTGGCTTTTATGCGCATACGCCTTGAACAAGATTCCGGTGCAGATTATACCGATGTGTCCCACCAATGCCCCGGCTGAACATTTAAACACAAAGCCTTTGTTTGCCTCTATATGGAGGAGACAATGGCCAGCTCCTGTTTCCACGGGTTAAAAGGACATTCAGACCCCAGCTGAACTCAGAGCGCTGGCACCATGACAGTTCTCCGACCGTATATTATAGATCTATAGATCGGGAGTACGAGGAATCATGGTGTTTGTTTCATATATACATATATCAGCGTGTCCTTCTGTCTGTTTATGCACAATACGTTGGATCTGTCTGCTCCATGCTGTCTGCGGCCTTGTCTGTCTGAGTGCCAGAGATTACTCATTGGCAGATTAATGGATTGAGCTGACCCAGTAGCCTGCTGCATGCAGCCCTTTGTGGCCGACCGACCCCCAGCTCAAACACTGCCTCTCTGTGGGGCGAGCAACCAAAGAACGGGGAGTGTCCTGTTTTGTAGGGAGTCAAAAAAATGAATGAAAAAACATGTCAAAAATGTAATATAACCAAGATTTTTGTGTCTCCTTTTTTCTAGAATATTCTCCTATTTAGATGTGGTTACCCTCTGTAGGTGTGCCCAGGTTTCCAAGGTAAGCACCCCCCCTCCCAAAACACAAATACCCCTGGTGTTATAAAAGAGTGATATGGCGATAAAGTCTATAATGTAGTGCCACCTGCTGGTTGTGTGTAACAAAGTCAACCACTCCTCATCCTCAGGGCACTGCAGCTGAAAGCCTTTTTGAAATGAAGATAAATGTGAATAATGAGGGTTTGGCAGGTGGAGTGTGAAGGCTGGTTACTTCTGTTACGTCAGCTGGAATCATCACACCCAAAGGGTGTCATCTTTGACTAAGTTTGTAACAGCCTTTTGATCAGGTGATCATTTTTCTGTACCGAATAGTATCAAAGAACAGCGGAACTTGAGGTTGCCCACAGGAGCAAATATCATCATGCAACTGAAGAACACGTTAAAATAGACAATGCACACGCAGATTTAAGAAAACATCTTCTTCAAAAGCCACAACACAACAGATTAACACATCGGTCCAAACGCCGATGTGGAAGCCATAATCTGCCCAAATCTAACAGTCCTCCAAAAACCCTGTAGCTTCTGTGTAACCTGAGATCCTCTGGATCTATTCCCGCTTTAATCATTACAGTTTGGATTCATTAAAAAAGTTAATGTTTTGCAGAAGTGCAAAGGTTTTCTGTAATTTGCTCAAATCCATGAAGAAAATTGGAAGAAGTTTTTGATTTCCCAATGACTTTAATGTTACTGCGTGTAGTTCGGTTTGGTGGCCGCCTATTTTTTAGTTGTTTTGTGATGGGGACAAAAAACAAAAAGAACAATAGAATAAACTGAGATGTTATGAAATGCGCTTTTTTTAATTATTAATTTAGAGAATAGAGCAGATATGAGACACAAACATTTCATGTGTTGTTCCCATCGGCCGCGTCGTTCATATTTTGGGCTCTTCGCTTAACTCCCGGGTCATGTGACTTAGAATAAAACCACAAATAAACGTAACAATGACCCTAATCATAATAATAAGGACTCTAACACACACAGTAGTTCAGTAAACAGGGTGTGTTCTACTTCCTTAATTACAACTCTCATGCTACATCACGCATACTCACTTCGGCTGTCGCCATGGCGACGTGTACGAGACGGTCATTACAACATACGCTACAAAAGTAAAGTTCTGCCTGTTTCAAACCTTGATTATAGCAGAATCTGATGCTTTTATCAATAATGGAAACTTCTTTATCTGACGTTTTTGTCTTGAATCAGTTGTTACTGTAAAATTACAGTAAACAATCTTTTGTTTCCCGGTTATCTACAGGAAACAATCGCTTGTTGCAGCTTTTGTTTGTTTGTTTTTGTTGTATACAAAAATACGAGACACGGTGGAGGAAAACAAGATATTAAATGCGTGTTATATTTGTTTTATTCTTTAAATGAAGCATTAAAAAGTTGCGTCTGGAGGTGCATCACTTTTAAGTGTCCTCCGGAAACCCTTCCGTTGTGTTGTGGGGCTCGGAAGAACACATCTGGTGCCCTTCTCTAGGAGTAATGTGCAGAAAGAAAGAGTCAAACCCAGCGAGTGCTTGGTCCCAGAGGTTGTTCATTTATACCTCTCACACACGATAGCAGAACCTTCATTCACCTTCCCTGACCCAAATGTCTGTCTCTGTCCACAACTCTGTCTGTCACCCTCTCAGGCGTGGAATGTTCTGGCGCTGGATGGCAGCAACTGGCAGAAGATTGACTTGTTCAACTTCCAAACAGACATAGAGGTGAGGTTTGTGTTTGAGAGAGAGAGAGAGCGAGGAGTGAAGGAGTGGAGTGGACGGTGTTTGTGCTTGTGTGCTGGCCTTGCGGGCTGCACGCGTGTGCCGGTTGAGTAGCATTATCCAGCCCCGGGCTTACTGCTGGGTCAGTAGGTTTCGGTGCCGACTGTGACATCACAGCCCATCCTCTGTGCTGCGTCTCTTCTATGCGTCTCTTTGTCGGCCTCCCGCTCCATCTCTCCCTCTGTCTTTGTGTCTCCCATCAGGGCCGGGTGGTGGAGAACATTTCCAAACGCTGCGGGGGCTTCCTGAGGCAGCTGAGCCTCAGAGGCTGCCTGAGCGTGGGAGACGCCTCCATGAAGTGAGCTTCTCGTCGCGTCTCAGACGTTGGCTGATATTTTTTAACCGTGATTCCCCCTCACACTCAAAGCCGACTGTGTTTAAAGTTTAAGCAGCTTGTGCGTCATCAGGGCCCGTGAGCAACAGTGGTGGTAATTCTGTTTTTGCATGAAACTATTCCCCTCGATATGTCCATTCACAAAGCGTCGCTTTGAGGTCGTGTCACTTCCGCATCAGCCGACGTAGAAGTATTAACCTAGAAACAAACGGCAGCTGTTCTGCAGACGCCTTGTGATTTATTCAGTGAGGTAGCTCTGGAGTAATTCCTCTCCCCCCTCCCGACTGTCTGACTCCTTCGCCAGAACGTTTGCTCAGAACTGCAGGAACATCGAAGTGTTGAACCTGAACGGCTGCACCAAGATCACAGACAGCACCTGTGTCAGCCTCAGCAAGTTCTGCTCCAAACTCAAACAGCTGGATCTCACCTCCTGTGTGTCCATCAGCAACCACTCCCTCAAGGCCCTGAGGTAGAACCCAAACCCATACGGTATAACTGACCCCTCACTCCCTTTCCGCGTGCGTCCTTACTTTAACCGTGTGATGGATGTGTGTGTGTGCTCAGCGACGGCTGCAGGATGCTGGAGATGCTGAACCTGTCATGGTGCGACCAGATCACACGGGACGGGATGGAAGCGCTGTCCAGGGGGTGCAATGGTATACGAGCATTATTTCTCAGAGGCTGCACACAGGTACAGCACGCACACACACACTCTCACACACACTCTCTCACACACACTGACTCTTTATTGGGACGTTAAGTCATTTTGACGCGGTGAAATGTGCCTTTCTAAAAAATGTAACTAAAATCTTATGTATTTTAAATATAAATAAAAATACAAATGTATTTATGTCCCCAAAAAGTTGGTGATGTTATGGAATCGTTACTGTCACCACCAGGATTTTGGGATGATCCTTCACGTATATTTCCACCACTAGGTGGAGCTATATCTCCAAATGTTTTTCGGGTCATCATTTCCCAGCTGTTGGTCTGATTTAGTCCAAATTTGGTGCATATGAATCAACTCAAACAGATCTATCTCGTATATAACGCTTAACAGTTCAGATTTTACTCTCTAGGGGGTGCCTTTTAATGAAAACCATTGTTTTTCAGACATAACTCCCTAGTCATTAGTCTGATTTAGTCTAAATTTGGTGCATAGGAATCGAATCAAGGTGATATATCTATCATATTTTACTCTAATAGTTCATATTTTACCCACTAGGTGTCTTTTCTTATGAAAAACACTGTTATTTGGACATAACATAACATATCTAATATGAGAAGTGAGATTATGTGATTATTTGTTTACCAGGGGATTGGGGGATTTTTCGGCGTTACATAAAAACCTAACATATAAAAAAGAAAACATAAAATTTAAGGCTCAGAATAAGTCTTCACAATAAAATACAAAAATGTATATTTATTGTGATTTATTGTTGAAAAAAATGTCCTGGCCTTAATTTGATTTTTTGATTTACAATAAGACTCAAATTTGGGTTTTCACACCCTTTTCTACTTGACTGTGCTAAATCTTCTTTTCAAGCTCGTAGTCGTCACACGTGGTTTAGTTCATTTGTAATAACAGATAGAGTTTGAGTAACAATAAACTGTTTTTGGTGTGTTGTCATTTGTTTTTTTTATCCCAGTTGGATGATGGAGCATTGAAACACCTCCAGAAACACTGCCCTGAACTCACCACCATCAATATGCAGTCTTGCACAGTAAGACTAACATTTGGTTGTGGGTTGCGGGGAGGGAGGTAATGATGCATGCTGGGAGAGGTGGGAGTGTCTGTTTGCCTTTGTGTGATTGTGATTTATTTTTTTGTTTTGTGCGGTTTTTTGTTCCCTCCAGCAAGTAACAGATGAAGGCCTGGTCAGTCTTTGCCGAGGATGCCACAAGCTACAGATCCTCTGCGTGTCTGGCTGCAGTAACATCACTGACGCCTCCCTCACTGCGATGGGACTCAACTGTCCCAGACTCAAGTGAGAAACCACACACACATATAAGGACGCTTCATCAAAATCCTATCAGGAGCAGCTGTCATTTCCAAAAATGGGATAGAATCTTTGGTGGTATTTGCAGATATGCGAGTAGTATGAGCTACTTGTTTTCATTCGCTGTTTCTCTCCTGTTTTTGACCCTCTGCTTAACTTCCTGGACGTGCAGATCTCATGTCTGCCCCTCTGGTGTCGCCCTAGCGACGGCAATATTATTGCTTGAGATCATTATCTCATTATCACAACGATAAATATCTGCTTAAATACATCTACCGTTCTCAGCTTGAATTCTCCACATATTAAATGACAAAGCAGAAGAAGTGACCCACACACGGTCTAGATGTGAGAAACGATCTCATGTCTGCCCCTCGGTCTGGCTGGTGATTTTGATTTACTCTGGAATCACACACGTTCTTCTTCACACCCTCTAAGTAGCCCTAACAGGTCGCGTTTGTGCATCTGTGTGTTCTCAGGATCCTCGAAGCGGCGCGATGCTCCCATGTTACAGACGCTGGTTTCACTATATTGGCTAGGGTGAGTCTCGTTTTCAGTTTCGTTGTTTTGAAGTTTCCATTTCGCTTCATCGTCTCTCTGCGAGTCGGTGAATTGTTATTCCGTTTTTCTCTTCACAGAATTGCCACGAGCTTGAAAAAATGGATTTAGAAGAATGTATTTTGGTAAGATAATTTACTGGAAGCGTTGTTCTCTTGGTATCTATTTGAAATCTGGAATAAAGTCTCAGCCTGGGTCTGAGATGAAGTGAGGTTGTGGGAGAGAGACGGCGGTGATTGTGTGCAGAAGGGCGGGTGTGCATTGTAGTGTAAATTGATATAAAGAGAAAGAGTGACATCATAAGAAGTGAAAAAGATAAAAGCAAACTTTAGCTTTAAGAGACACTAGCTATCATAAAATGGCACATTAAGATCTTCAACTGGCATTGACATTATTCCAGCAAAGCTGTTTTCATTTTCATGGTCTTTAAGCAGTAAATGTAGACGCACCCACCCATGTGACCATGAGAGGATTGGTCTCAAATGAGGTGTGGCCGGGTATATTGACGTCTGAAGGCAGTAAAAATCAACTCTGCCTTCAACACCAGAGCCGGGTCTTAGTCAGTGATGCAGTTTAAGTTAAAGGATGAATCTAATGCCCCTACATGCAGAGCCCCCCAGAACTACTGGCACCTTTAAGAAAGTGAATAAAATGAGATGCAAAAAAATTTCTTTATTGTCTGGACCCCTGAATATTTATTCAAATGAATCACAAAAATCTAACCTGTGACTGAATTAACAACATTTTTACAAAAGAATTGTATTCTTTACAAAAAAGATCCCCTTCTGTAGTCTGTGATGATGTCAGAGCGACGGCATGTCATGGAGAACATCTGAGACCATTCCTCCACACAGAAACTCTCCACCTCCTTCAGGTTCTGAGGTCCACGCTGGTGGACTCTCCTCTGCAGCACATCCCACAGATGTTCTGTGGGGTTCAGGTCAGATGACTGGGATGGACATGACAGAACCTTTATTCTGTGATCTCTGAACCATTCTTGGGTTGATGTTGAGGTGATCTTCAGATCATTGTCCTGCTGGAAGGTCCAACCACGACCCACTTTAAGTTTCCTGACAGAGACTTTTAGGTCTTTATCCAGTATCTGCTGGTGTTTGATTGAGTCCATGGTATTAGAGCTCTACCACCAGACTTCACAGTGGGTATGAGGGACTTTTCTCCCTGAACTTTTCATGCCCATCTTCGATGTTTGATGCCAAAAAGCTCTATTTTGGTCTCATCTGACCTCTGACCTTGTTCCAGTGAAAGTCGCAGTGGTGTTTGTTGGTGTCGGCGCCACCTGTTGGTGGTTAGTGAGACATTCTGACCCAGAGATTCTACTGACCTCTGACCTCTATAGCTGTTATCCCTGGAGAGTTCTGCCGGTCGAACCGTCCTCCTCACAGTGGGTGGGGTCAGTTTGCAGACAAGTCTTCTCTCAGGCTGATTTCTAACACATCCAGGTTCTTTAAACTTCTTAATTATTGTCAGTTGAAACCGACATTTGGAAACTGACAGATTTTCTTTTATCCATTGTCTAGATCTGTGCAGATCTACAACTTTTATTCACACATCATTGCTGTGTTCGCTGTTCTTTTCCGTTGTGAAGAACCCCAAAGAGAATCAGGCCTGCGTCACCTCGTATTTATACCCCAGTAAAACAGGAAGTCATTGTTAATAATAATAATAATAATACATTTAATTTATAATTCACCACTTCAGAGCTTTTACTCAAACAGGTGAACCTAAAAATGTCAAATAGGACTTGAAACATGCTTCAGCTACCTTTTAATTACAGGATTCTTTTAAGGGTTGACAATAACTGTATTTAGATCTAAAGTCATGGGTATAGATAATAAAGACACTTTTTGCATTTCATTTATGGAAAGGGTGCCAATATTTCTGGAGGGCACTGTACTAGTGACGCTTGTGATGGTTCTGATATCTTGAACCCACCACGAATCCTCCGAATGAATGATTGTTCATTTTTTATTATGTGTTCCTCCGACCCTACCAGACTGTGAGTTGGAGAAAGTCATGAACTTTTGGATGTTTAAGTGGATGATATGGAAATCTAAGTAAAAGGAATGAATAATAAAGGAATGTAAGAATACAAACACGAATAAGAAAATAAGTATACAGGATATATAACAATTTGATAATATGAGAATATATTAAAACAATATAAGAATGTGAAAATGAGACTAATATTATAATACTGTTATAAGTTTAGTGCAAACAGAAGAACATAAAAGATAAATGAATATTCTATGGTGTCCCCATGGTGCTAGATTTAAATAAATCCTGATGTTAAGCAGAACTTCTTGCGTAAACCAAACAGACAGGGAAAAGCAGATAGAGAGGTTTCCATGACCCGATCATCCCATTCTGAAAACTGTTCTACACCCCTGACCAGACCCAGTACATCACCAGTCATCTGTTAGTAACTTACAAACATGGGACAGTGGATTTTGGAGGAGGAGGAAGCAGATCACTGAGGCAGTTTTTAAACAAACATAAATGTGTGCATGGAACGGAAGTGAAGGGTGACTTTGAAAGGTTTGATTGTGGGGTCAGCTTCAGGGTTGCTTTTATATTAGGCATTAAATTATGTTGACCATGCCGATGTTGGGTTTGATTTGTGCAGAACAACATGGCCTCTATGACCTGTCATAAATACATACTGTGTTAGTATACTGAACCCAAAAACCGTCCGGGGTGAGGGTTTGGGATCTTTGCATTTCACACCGCTGAGTAGGAGCCATTATGTGAATCCAGCTTGTCCTCCGCACAGGTGACAGATAACACCCTGGTTCAGCTGTCTATCCACTGTCCTCGTCTGCAAGCACTGGTAAACCTTTTTAACCTGCAGTTCTGGGTTTGATTGTTCAGATGAAACTTTGGGTCATCTGTGTGACCTCAACCCCTTTCTACTGTGTGTCTACTGACAGTCCCTCTCCCACTGCGAGCTGATCACAGACGACGGCATCAGAGCTCTCAGCAGCAGCACCTGTGGCCAGGAGCGTCTCACGGTGGTGATGCTGGACAACTGCCCCCTCATCACCGACCTGACGCTGGAGCACCTGAAGAGCTGCCACCGTCTGGAGCGCATCGAGCTCTACGACTGTCAGCAGGTCACCAGGGCCGGCATCAAACGCATCCGGGTCAGTGGAGCTCGTATAGGCCGTATTTGATCGCTTGTCTTCTCAGTTTGTCCCCGTGTTATCTTATCTAAAACCACGTGTGGACATTTATTTACTTTGCCATTTTGTGAACGATACACAGGTGCTGCTTATCTTGACATGAGGGGGAGAAAAGGGGGGGGGGGGGAAGCCTGATGTCCGCTAATAAACACGACACAACTCAGTTACACAAAAATGGGAATGGAAAACAATCACTGTGTCCAGTCTTTGCTCTCAACTTAGTTAAGCATCTGTCATTTAAACAGACACAGTTGACAATGCGTTGATCGACTCCTGACAACTATGGGAGTTATCCCTAAACGTATGATAGCGCAAACCCCCGCCAAAGCATTACAGTTCCTTCGATAGACATTATTGTGATCAGCTTCAATGAGATGACTTTATTTAGGATGCCTTATAATAACTGTTCTCCTATAAATAATGTGTTCTCTTATATATATATTATATATATAATTCATTCAGTCACAGGCATTACATATATATCTATAATGCCTGTGAATGAATAGAATAAATCTTGATAACAATCAGACAAACAAACACACAGAGGTGAATTCATAACGTCCTCCGATAAAAAAAAGTCCCAGATACGAGTATCAGTGCGCTGATTAAACATAAGAAAGTACAATTTAAACAGTGCTTATTTGTCTTTTGATACCATTGTATTAATGTTTCTCTTTCCCACACAGGCCCACCTTCCAGAGATCAAGGTTCACGCCTACTTTGCTCCAGTAACACCTCCTCCTTCTGTACATGGAGGTGGCCAGCGTCTGTGTCGCTGCTGCATCATCCTCTGACAGAGGAGGGCCAGGGGGGGGCACCTCTGTCTACAGGTCCTGCTGCTCTGACGTGCGCTGAATGGGGTGGGGCTGAGGGAGGTGTAGGGGAGAGGAGGGGCTGGACCCTCTCACTGCTCCTGATCACTGATCAGCACACAGACTGATGGCCACTGATCCCTGATCAGCTGAACCCACCCTTCCTCTCTCCTCTTCTCACCAGTCAGCGTTGCAGCGACTCCAGCTTTGCGTGCGGTGAGCTGGGAGGAAAGAGCGCCGACGGATGGATCTTTTTACCTCTCCGTTCATTCTCATGCTAAAGACAAAAACACGATACTACAATCCATTCTGCCCGTCACCTCTGGCCATAGGTGGCGGCTCGTGGGCCGCTGGAGGGGGCGGCGTGTCAACGGTGGAACTACAATGCCTCATGTTCAAAAGTGAAAAAAAGGACAATATATCATCTTGAACAGCTCGCTCTACGGAGAATCATCCCCAGCCAATCGCGACCCTTCTCTGTGACCACTCTGTGATTCATTCTGCTTTGACTAATAAGCACGCAGCACTGAGAGAGGAGAGCCGGGTTTGTGGGAAATGCAGGCCATCTGGACGTGACGAGCGGCGCTTGGAGAGGCCAGCTCAATTCCCCTGTGTGGAAGAGTTGAGAGAAAACAGGAAGTACAAGATGTGACTTATTTGTGCTTCTGAGAAAACTTTTGTCGAGACTCTCGATTCTCTTCATACAGACAAAATGTTTTGAAACGGGGGGAAAAAGAATTACACAAAATAATTTTATTTTTATTTTTTCAATGCTTATTCTAACTGTCCATGCCTACCAGTCCAGAGAGGGAGACGTGTGTGTCATTCTTTATCAAACGGGGGGGAAAAGAAACTGTTGCTGTGACAAAAAAAAAAGGACCCTCAGTGTCCAAAAGTATTGTTTTGAGTGTATGCTACTGGGATGAGTGGCCTCTCCTGTGCACTTGGTTGTTTAGTTGGCTATTAGGCCCTCTTCCAATCCTGTCAGTAGCCCTGTGCACTAGGTCCTACCTGACCACTTGATGATTTTGTTTACATCCTGAGTTAGCGTAGCATCACAGACAAACTTGTTTACATCGGTAGGTTTCCAGTTCTCCTGCTGCCCAGAGTTTAGTAACACTGATAAAACTGTGGCATACTCACCGTTTATACCAGGGCTGCAAGGTCCATTCTTCAAAGGTGTTGTATCTGTGTGTGTATCTGGACATTGATCAAGGCTTATGTTCATGACACTTTGCACCAAAATGAAAATTTGCTTTAAGCTGAGGATAATAGGTTTGATAATGAGAGCAAAGGCACCTCAACGTTTTGACAATCGCATCAAATTATGTATTTGAAAACTAATATTGTAGTTTTGTGTAATTGGCAATTTACTGTTAATGTAGGATTTAACTTCTAACATATATAGTCAATAAGTCCCACTCCCTTGGTGCAGCAAGCGGCATATGAGCCAAAAATAGAAACATTTCTGATGAGGTCTGCTCCTTGATAGCATTTATTTATTATTCATTCATTCATTCATTTGCTGTAAATGTGGCCACTTTGACAAAAAAGGATTTGTTAGATTGTCTGATGTCAGTTTGTTCCACAAAAGAAGTTTATCTCAATCCAGCTATATATTTTTTTTTGTTAATCTAATGCAACTCAATTTAAACATTTGATCTGAATTTAGATTCAATTATTTTGTGGGACTACTTGACATAATATCAATAAGTAAATTCAACAGTTTTTCAGTTTAGGGTTGTTTAGGGTTGCTGGAGACTATACCAGCTTATTTTCGGTCAAAGGCAAACATAGAGACAAAAAACACCCTCATTTTCATACCTACGGCCAATTTCGAGGCACCGATTTACTTATATGCATGTTTTTGGTCTGTGGGAGAAAGTTGTCGTACCCGGAGCACTGAAATAAAAAGGTTTGTTGGATTTACTTGATTTTATTATGTTAACTGGTCCCACAATATTACATCTAGATCCATATGTATTTGATACATTAGGTGCAGCGCAGCTTCGAAATTGTATCTGGACTGAGATGAAGATATTTTATGGGACTAATTTACATAATGAAATTGAGGTAACGCAAAAAACTCTTTTCTCAGAGGGAAAACCTATGCTGACACGAGGGAACGTGCAAACTCCACACAGAAAGCCCCTAGACGGAGATTTTAACCCAAAACCTTCTTCCTGTGAGGCAATTCTGCTCCCCCACATGTCACCGAACTCCATTTATCTCTTTAGAGGAAATTTCATATGACTAGAAAAATTCAGACCAGACAGTTGATTTCGTTCACAGTGGGCATTCTTACAGACCGACAGTATCTTACCATAACATCTGTAAGACATGTATTGGACATGGACCCCCAATACTCAAAACTCTGAAAATTCAACAAAACAGAATCAGCTTGAAATATTGTGCTAAACAAGAGACTGGCAAGTGCTGTGCAGTGCCAAGTGCTCAAATACTGGGGAGATTGGCAGAGTGATGAAAAGTTCTGATGCAAGGAGAGTAGATGTATGAAGAAATATTTGTATACATGGCTGACTTGACTGGCTGTGATACTAATGTCCTTTCTTTGACTGCTGTTTTAACAGTTTTATGATGCAGAAAATAAAAAATACATTTCAAAAATAAACAAATGAATAAATAAAAGTGACTAACAGTGAATATGCTTTGTTTTTGTGTTATTTTCTCTCCCAGTACCTAAAAAGCACCTTACAGTGAAGTGCGGCAAAACGTACGGAGGTAATATCGTCTTTAAACCGCTAGATGTCACCCAAGAGCCGTGTTGACTGAAGACACGCCCACAACACTGAAACGGGGCAGTGGGTTTGACTCATGACTGTGTGACACAACAAAGAACAATTTATCCAGCCAGTGTGATGAGGAATGGCAAAATTATCATTTTCGTTTTGACCTGTGCATCCATTTTGTCAATTTAAGCACAACTGTGGTCGACATTACAGTTGTCAAGTGGACATTTTAGATCAGGCATTTTGCTGGATACCTGTGCGGTGCCCGAAGACCCGTTGGCCTGATAGCTGATCGGTTGCGCCTCCTGATAAACCGCAGTCCCGGGTAGCGCGCTTGTTCTCAGTGCGATTCATCCTGGTTTAGAGAGAGAATTTACCAAGCGAAGGACTGGAGCCCGGCCCGTGTCGTGGAAGTTTGGTGCCTGTTTGTCGCCGGAGGAACCGCCTGCTCAAAAATCAGCAGACTTTCCAGTCTGTGGTCATGGAATAGGAGAGCGGAGAGGACTCAGGCTAAGGCCTGCGGATCTCTGATGTTAGCCCGCTCAGCTAGCTGATGAGAGTCACTAGCGCTTATATCCTTGTTTGGGTCGCTGTGCTAACTAGCGAGGTGATATTTGTTTTTGCCGGCGAGGCTTGCTAACAGTTATTGAAGCGGATTTATCTCTCGGAACCTGCCGGAGTCCGCCACCATTCAACGTTCCCGGAACTTTGCTGGAGTTTTAAGTTGGAGCTAACGGAGTCTAGCAGAGGAGATAAATGGCTAACTTAACCTCCTCGTCCTGTACAGTTAAGCTGTAGATTTGGGCAGAGGGATGACTTGTATGCCAATTGGACTTTAATAGAAAAAAAAATTGTATGTTGACGAGTAAACCTCATCTGGACGGATACCTGACCAATCTCTTCCTCTGCCCCTGCGCGGGACTACAGTTCAAATCTTCTTCGGAGCCCATCACACCGACCGTTGTCTGCTGTCTTGGACCGGCTTCGGTAGCTGGTCACACGGCACCGAGTGCCCCATGGAGGAACATGACAACATGGACTATTTTTACCAGCAGGTACAACAGAAAGACGTAACCCGTAGGTTGATGGTCGGACAGGATCTCATTGACTACCTGAATGACCCGCAACGATCCCCGGACGTGGAGCAGGACAAGTCTCGGCTGGATAAGACCATGGACGAGTTAACGGGATGGGTGAACTCCAGCAATTTCAAGGTGAGAGCAGATGTATCAGGGAATCTTAGTGTCGCTGCAGCACGATCTGTTCATGAACTGTTTGCACCAGTAAGACGCCAGAGGGAAGGGCTATGTGGAATTTACTGCCCTTAATAGATATATTTTAATTTAAATACGGACTTGTCTAAAGAGGAGGACTTGTCAGGTGAACTGTCATTGCCTCGGTTCTATGAAGAACACCGTATTACCTCCTATAAAACACAACGTATTGCACTGACACCCAAGTGCTCCTTTATCACAGTCAAAATAAAATGCAGTCATTTCTGTTGAAAGTATCGTCCAAGAGGGAGAATTGTTTTGACTTCCATCCCTCCAGCAGTAAGACATTAACAGGGAAACTATTGGTTTGCACGCTTATAATGTAATTTTGTGGGCCCCATTGTCAACACCATTATACCAGAGTACTGGGAGGGGGTGGGGGATGGGCTAGAACACTCATTGTTATGACTTATGATTTTCTCTCAGTTCATCCATCCCTATTGATAAACTCTGAGACGAACAAGGCTCAGTCTCTCTTTTGTGATTGCCAGTGTATCTCCCCATTCTCTCATCTGCTTCTTTGTATGCTCAAGTGTCCCTGATGGCTTTGTCTGAGCCGACTGCCCTTTCTCAGTGACGCTAAACTGTGAGCCAACAATGAGCCATGGTATCACACAAATCCAGACAGCAGTTCTCATCAGTTAAACTTCATTGCCGAGGCATGCCGATATTTAACTCCGAGGTGTTTTTGAACACACCTTGAGATGATCTTGGTTTCTTATTCTAGTCGTAGAAACCTGCCATTTGACCTGGTTCTCTCTTTTCATGTCATCATTAATACACTGTTTTGTAAACTGTTTTCCAGTTATAAATGATATGTTATTATAGATGCAACGAAAATGCTCTAACTATTCAATTAATTAAAAAAAATGAAAGGTAAATTTGAATCATTAGGAGTAGATCAGCCATATCAATTATTTAGATTATATATATTTTTTTCCCATCTAAGCATCTTTCAGTCTCTGAATATTTAGAGGATTCTGCACAGTCTCTTGATGTTTTCGTCTTTGTTATTAATGATAACCAGGCCTACTCATCCTTGAGAAGCAATGGGTAGCCCCTGTGAAGGGCCCGGGGGAACAAATTGGGGTTCAAGGTCTTGCTGAGGGATCCTGTTTGGTCCTTGAATCAAAGAACCGACCTTCTGTTTCACGATCACTTTACCTCCTGAGCTAAAGCTACTCACTTGTAAAAAAAGAAAATGAGCCTACCTGTTAAAAATGGGATAATCCTAATTATTACTTCGGAAAGTCGTCAATCGTCCGAGAAGCCTCACTTGAGGCCGATTGGGAGGCAGTTACAGGAAAGCATCGTACATGTAAACCAAGCATGAGCTGCCACGGCTGCAAACATCTCAAAAGTAAAGCCGAAAACCCCAGTTCTCGCAATTTGTAACACCAGTAAGGGCACAATGAGCCGTGTAGAAACAACCCCGAAAGCGTTTGGTACAATTAACTTAATCACAAACTTCAAATTTAATCACTACTAGGAACATGTTATGGTTCAAGAAGCGACGCTTAGAAGAGTGGCTAAAGTTAGCAACAGCACAGAGCCAGCCACAAGCCCTGAGGTCCCTGTACGAAGCCAACATATAACACATAATGGACTGAACAAGGCTTACAAAGTTTTATTGTCACTTTGAATTGTCATACAATGGGTTACGAAACGCAAAGTGAGGAGGACGGAGGGTACATGAATTTAAATCGGTCAGAATACATGTGCAATGCCGACCAGCCTTACTTCGGCTGTAATCTTTCAGAAAAAGCGTACTAAAAATACATTACTCATTATGATTTTAAAACTTTAAAGGAAAAAAGATCGGTCATTGGTGATCAGCCAAAAAAAATTTCAATCTGTGCTCCTCTAATGATCACATGTCCACTTCCAAGTATCATTTATCTTAAGCTAAAGTATCCCTTTTCGTGTGTGTGTGTGTGTGGCTGACTCGTAATGTAACTTGAGTTCAGATTCATCTAGAACGCTTTCATTTATATATTTAGCTCCCAATTGAATACACAGGCAGATGACATAGCTGTATGTAGTATGCTAAGTCTGCATAGAGAGAAAAGATTGGAGCGATGATAGAATGTGAGAGGCAGATAATGGTGTTAGAGGGGGAATTGACAACTGCAATGATAGATGGGATATCGGAAGCTGTGTGTTTATATATAAATCATGACGCATGTACGTTAAACACGTGGCGATTGTCACTTCAAAGTTCCTCTTAGA
The DNA here is from genome assembly GCA_037951165.1 of Lophius americanus. NCBI lineage: Eukaryota > Metazoa > Chordata > Actinopteri > Lophiiformes > Lophiidae > Lophius > Lophius americanus. The sequence goes on from JBBDHG010000344.1 coordinate 225,029, forward strand.
CTTAGAGGAATGGATAAAACACTGCATTTTTTTCTTTCCCCAATGGTTCTGTTCATTCACAGCAGATTTAAAACATATGGTTTTCTCTCAACATCACGGGGACCTCGGCACCAGCGCTAGGCACATAAACACAGGGATTAGTATTGCATGCTGCGTTTATGGACAGTAGGGTCAGATGACTGGACGGACTGGTTTAGAGTTTATATTGCAACGAGATTTCCTTTTCTCTGAAAAGTGATGTTGGAGTCAATATTTACAAGTTTTCCCTTAACAAGCATATTCTTATTCCTACGTAATGCAACTGGACAGTGCTTGGAGAGCACAGACTTCTGATAGCTCAGATTACTCAGTTCCCCCTGTGAAACTCCCTTCTTAAATGCCAGTTGTGGCCACACTATAACCTCTTTGGCACGCCTTCCTTTTTGTAGACAACCCTGTAATGGGTCAAACATCCACAGGAGCCTTGAGCTCTCTCCATGAAGGAGAGCTGATTGTGCCGCCGTTTCCAACTCATCTCCCCGATTAACACATAGAGCAGGCAGTGAATTGTCAACGGTGCTTTGGGGGCCTGTTAAAATCTGAATTTCCCCAAACAACCAATGTATGGATCAAATCAATGTTTCAATTCAAATCCATTTTGTTAATAGATACCTTTTGAAGTAATCCTCCGGGCAAAAAAACAAGCAAATCAATGGCGGCAAAGCCGTACCTACTTCGTGGAGGAAGTACGACTATAAGCCTGCAGAGCGGTTAAAGGTAGTGGGAGCTCAGAGCCAGCCACGAGCCCGATTCATGTATGTAGCTACGCTGTCATTTATGGTTCAATGACAGCATAGATACATTAACGACAAAGGAAAATTCAAAATTAACGACAAAGGAAGCGGCGGTGCAAAGACGCAACTTAAGCTTAAACTTAAGACTTAATCACACACTGCAAATTAAATCACCCCAAGGAAAAGCAAGTTGATTAGCTATCTTTAGCAGAGCGGCTAAAGCTAGTATGAGCTCAGAGCCAGCCACAAGTCCTGAAGTCCTTGAACAAAGTCAACATATAATGGACTGAATGAGTTTTTTTATTGAATGTTGCCACCTTTAGGAGATCCTGTCCCTATTTCTATGTAACAAGGTCAAAATGTGACTAAATAATAATGTAATCCGTCACTACATTAAACAAAATCATGTTTAACCCTAAGTTTTTTCCACTAAATTTACTGGAACAGCAATTACTTCATACCTACGAATTGTTCTGTAACCACGAAGATTCATCGTCCTTCAACAGATTCATAATCCTTCAACAGAAATAAAATGATCTATTAGCCTTTCAGCTATCTATTCCAATTCTCATCACTTTACCCATTGATTATTTTATTGTAATCGTTCATTTGAGGGGCAATAAGGCCGAAGTGTCTTCCTAAACCTGATTTTGTTTCATGGCAGAGAAAACCAAGTAACTTAAACTCTAATAATTTACCTATACCATTTGGTAACACATGTCAGAAACTGATGATGTAATTGATCGGCGATACATTGAAACCCCACTTCTGGCTCGACACACTTGTTAACTCAGGATCAGTTTCCAAGTTTAAGCATCATAATGTGAAATACAGGTTAACTGAAGTTCTACTTTAAAGAGAAAAGAATTGTCCAAATCTTGTTGTGGAGTTGCAGTGGAAAGATCCTCGGAAGCCGGCTTTGCACTTATGTGGTCCAGGCGCATTCAAGTGGTGGACTGACTGTCATGGATTGGCTGCTGCAGGGGGGAAGAATTTGAAAAACCTCCTGAATCAACTAGGTCACAACTTAGTGTGGGAGCATTTTGGGCTTCACTGTAAAATATGCTGATGTCAGAAGAATTGTGGATGATAGAGCCATGTGATAATGTCAATACATGGAGTAGGGCCACACATTAAAGGATAAGTCTGTGTAGAGTCTCACTCATCCAGGTCTTGGTAATCCATATGTGTTGAATTCAAAGCAACTGGACTCTTATTTTGGAACGTTACCCTTTTACTTTGACTGTTTAGGCTTGAAGACGTTTCACATCTCATCCGAGAGACTTCTTCAGTTCTAACTGGCTTAAAATCCCCGACCACCAACCAGCCAGTTAGAGCTGAAGAAACCTCTTGATCGAGAGGTGAAACGTCTTCAAGCATAAACAAAAGTCCCATTGCTTTGGATTCAACCCACATGGAATATTCAAGGACAATTACTTCTCACCACAGCATTTACGAAATCTTATGCGGCCAAGTCAGACTTGCTAAATCTATTAACAAATCTGTTGGGGTGTTTACCGCCACAGGCGTGAGGCCATACTTGGTTGTTGGGGATAAGAGGCTTTAAAAAAAAATAGAGTAATGATGAAAGTGCTTGAGCCACGGAACAAAATCCCCTCACACCCGCGTCAGAATGAAGGTGGTGCCAGATCTTTTCTAACAGGAAAAGATTAAACTTTATCAATATATTATTTTCTGTAGCCTTCAACACAGACGCTCAGTTAAAATTAACATTTGTGTAGGGAACATTTTTATTCAAACATCAGAATATGATGGCAGTTTTCATTACAGCTATGAATGTGAGTTCCTTGTTTAAAGGGAAAGGAAAAACCCTAACCCTTTTTTTTGCTCATGAAAATAACTGATCCGATCCCGTACTTAATGCCGTGACCCGATCTGTACTGTGGGTTCTATGAGCTGTTGCAACCCTTCAACGTATTTAGCAATTAAAGAGTTGCTTGGTTTAATTGTTTCGTCCATCTTTGCCTTTTCTGCTCACAAATGTTTCCCTGTAAGCCTCCCACGCTGTTTTTCTGTCCAAAACCCAGTTTAAGCCTCTCTAGAATCCAGAGTTAACCCTGTACATGGTATACCGCATTAACAGCCTAAGCCACCATGTGCATCAAACCGAGCCCTCACAAAGAACTATTCACACTGGGTTGAATGTTGTCGTATTTTCTCAACCTCACTCGCACAGATTGTATGAAGCTTTGAGAAGCAGCGGTATGTTGTAGAACAACACGTGTGCATGTTTTAAAATTATCCTTTTAAACACTGCTTCCTCCACATGCCCTTTGTTTTTAATATTTTAAGTGATACGCAACTGCCAATTTGGTCGTTTAACCTGCCTCCCACATGCCTGGTGCGATCTTTCACCAGAAAAGGCCCTGAGAGAAGGAAAACAACCTGCTTCTTTCATTTATTGGCTTCTATCTCCACCCCACTGTCTCTTTCTCTCCCCAAAGAGGAGATACCATATGGTTGTAGGTGCCAAGCTTGTTGGGATGCTGGATGGAGGAGGGGTTGGGCCCCTCAGGGCTGTATGCTTCCTCTTCATTTCGCTGTGTTTAGTTTTTTCTCCTCTTGCTCCCCTCCTCCTCCTGAGCTACACGAGCATGATGGAGTCATTTTCCGAGCTTTAGCTCCTGTGTCTTGTGCTTTTTTTGTTTGTTCGCCGCCGCAGATCCTTCGTATCAACGCGTTTTCTCAGAAACTATTACGTGGATTATGTTCAAATTATATACCCATATATACTTTTGTGCAAGGAAGAACTGGAGTGATTTTTGGGAAAACTCTGTTGTATTTGTCCAACAATAGGAGCTTTATCCCCAAATATTTTCAGCCATACTTTCTCAACAGTTGGTCCAATTTAGTCCAAATTTGATGGATATGTGTTCACGCCAGGAGATCCGTTTTGTGTACGTATGTCATATATGATTTACTTTAATAGTTCATATTTTTTCAAAAAAGGGGGCACTTTTTTTCTTCAAAAAACAGTTTTTAGGACATTACTTCCTAACCGTTGATCTGATTTAGTCCAAATTTGGTGCATATGAATTGTAAATATCATATTTTGCTCTAGTAGTTCATATTTTACTCACTAGGGAGAGCTATTTTCATAAAAAACATGTTTTCTGTACATAACTCAAAACTATTTCATCGATCATTCCCAAATTTTATGCCCACATAGACTTTTGGAGCGATCGATCGCATATTTCTAAAACTAGGGGGAGCTTTAAAACCAAAAGATTTGGGGCCATAAATTCTGAAGCATTGGTTTTGATTTTGTCCAAATTTGGTATGTATGAATGGACTCGAGTAGATCCATCTTGTTTATACCCATTTTCTTATCTAATAGATCATATTATACTCACTTTATGGAGCTTTTTTAACTTAACATTTGATTTTCCCCCTTCCTTTTACTAAAATAGGTAAGAAACCTAGTGTGTAGAAAAATGTTTTAATGGATTTTCTTTTCGGACTGTTCAGTGTAACTGCAACGCTGCCAAAAAAAGCATTCCTGGAGTGTGGGAGGTGATCCTAATCAGAACCACAGAAAACCCGACTTTACTACTAGACAGAAATTCAGTCTACCTCCCGCTAAGTGATATCACAAGCCAGATTTTGTCTTACGACTGAGCCGAATCATAGTGGCGATAGGCGAGAGTTAAGTAAACACATTGACAAGAATCACCTCAACAAAGTAAACAAGTGAAACGCAAGACTCTGAACATATTGCTGACATTTAAACACGTCATCTCAACATGTTCTGCAGTTGGCTAAACCTCGCAGTCGCCACCAAAACGCTAAACCTCGCAGACACCAGCAAAGCGCTAAACCTCGCAGACACCAGCAAAACGCTAAACCTCGCAGACACCACCAAAACCGACCATCTAGATGAGGGGGCGTGATGGGTAGATGGGGGCTTCCTCGGATTTGCCATATTGTGTAAATGCGTGACTCTTGTATCTAGGGCTCCATTTGATCACTCATATTGGATATTTAAATGTATAAATGTATAATAATGAAGTTGAATTAATATATTAGTATACAGACCCGGATGTTCAACCTGGCCTAAGCACCAAACTGCAGCTCCTTTGTCTGATCATCTCAACAGAAAAAGATTTTTGATGCATCTCATAGACTGCTGGATCAGGTTTGGGTATCTTCTATTTTAATCAAAAATACTATTAGATACTAATAACTATTTAATTGTCATCTGAATGTTTGTCGAACTGTGGATGTATCCAGAAGTTCTTCTGTCGTTAAAAGCAGATGCAAACCGCCCGTATCTGCATTCCTGTCACCGGCTGTCGGTTATAATGTATTACTACCAGGCGCCGGTAGAAACAAGGAAAAAAGATTTTAAGAACAGAAGCGATAGTCGTTAATTAAACAAACATGATGTTATGTTAACATCACTGTACAATGCTGCTCATTAGGGTTTAAATGTAATGATACAATAAATAATACAAATGGAGTACTTCTTTTGATACTTTGACTTTGATACTTCTTTTTGACTCCACCTTACAGTTGATGTTTTCACTCATGGCAATTTGTTTATTGAGTTGCCAACAGGGCAATGCAAAAACTTCTGAAAGGATGTCCATGAAACTTTGTCTTAAGATTGGTCTTGGGTCAGAGTAGACATCAATTGCAGATTAAAAGACTGTATGTATCGTACTGTTGATTAAATTATTTGTGTGCAGATTTTCCCATCAATATTTTTTCCCTTTTTATCTCTGATTTACTCTCAAGTGACTTGGTGAAAATAAGCTTCTGTTTGTAATCTGCTGTTGTGGACTGTTAGCCACAACAATAGTTAGCTGCTATTTGATATCGCTAGTCACTGTTGAGAACAACATTTGTGTCAAATGTCTCGCACTGCACGACGTGTCCAAATGATGCCTTTCACAGAAAACATTTTTTTTACAAAACTGAGGAGATGTGGTTGTTTCAGCATTTTTAAAAACATTTAGGATTATCAGATCATACTTGCGTACATACCTCCGAAATACAAGTTTAATTTAACTGATTTATCCTACGATCACTGCTGCCACTGCGGTTGATCTGTTAGCGGATTGGTCGAACTGTACTCAGGGCAGTTTTCTGGACATTTCTGTCATACACCTAAAGCAATTTCATAATGTGTGATATTCATGTTTCATCAACACTAACATTTGTCCCTGTCTGGTTTGTTTTAGGTGGCATTGTTAGGAATAGACATCTGCAGTGCGTTTGTCGACCGTTTGGGAGAGCGGTTCAAAGGATTCCTTGGAACAGGTGAGCTATCTAACCTTCCTACGATCTGAAAGGAAAAGCTAAAAGGGATTATATGATGAAGTATTTCTTAATTTGGCTCTGAATTTTTTTGTACTTTAAACATTTCAAACTGAATTGAATTTCTTTTGTTTTTTCTCTCACTGATATTATGAACATTTTAAGGATTATGTGTGAGCGTCCGATGAGTTTCACATATAAGCTGATAAGTATGGACATGTACAGTACGTATATATGGACATTCCAAAGAAAACATTTCCTCTGGGGGAAAAAAACCCTCATCTATAAGCCGCTGTGTATTTAAGGGCCTCATAGATCTGGGCCAAGTTCACTGCTGCCTCCACTTTTTCCAACTTTCTTTTTCTTTTTTTTTTACGAGGTACATTATCACAGCTTCCTCCACCTTTGCTTGTGTGATTGTTATTAAAATGTTACATTTTTCCCTTCCTCTTGTGGATATGTTGTTTGGACCTGACGTATCTATTTCCATACCTAGGTTGGGTAAACATGAGCCTGAGCTACGACTGTAGCCCAAAACCACCCCTCACATTTGGAAAGCACCTTAGACACTGAATCTTGTATTAGATTTTAGCCTCTGTTCTCTGACGGGGCACTTGTGTGCGATGTCAGTGCCAGCCCTTGTGTGTGTGTGTTACCAGCTGTCTTTGTCAGCCAAACCGGCTCTTGTCCCCAACGGACCCGCTAGATCCTGCAGTGCAGCTCTGGGAGGACCGGACCTTTCACACTGGGCAAAGTCTGTCAGTAGACTCAAGTGCGCTCCCTCCGTATCATGTCCCCCGTCTAGGACAGTGTTTCAGTCCATCTCTAGGTAGAAGTGTGTAATGGAAGTGTGTGTTTCAGATTGATTTTTTAAACTTCTCTCGAGGGCCTCTGCTGGCTCTGGCATCTCTCTCCCTTCCTCCCTCCGACTTCTCCCTCTTCTCTCCTGTGCTCTCTCTCTGTCTCTCTGCACCACCCATCCTCCTCCTCAAATGCAGAGAGGAGGAAGATGAGATCATTGAGACTGAGTGATGGTATTGATCTTTGGGACGGGCTGATTATTCAGTGCTTCTGCTGTTAAACCTCAGATGCCCTACTGCCTATACATTGACTGTGTGCTGTTGGCCCATCCTACAATCTATCTCACAGATGTGAAGTTGAAATTGAATGATTCCAACTGACAGATAAAATAAAGCGGTGTCATTGGGCAGCCAGCAGTAGTGTGGTGTGCCAGAACGTTTATTAACACACAAGGCGAGGGTAGAGGTGTCTGTGTGAATGTTTTCATCTTTACTACAGAGGATGACGTCGTGCAACAATGCCCCCCGTCACTTCTTCTGTTTGAGAGTGTTGTCTCTGTTGCTAACGCAACAGGCTGTTATAGTAACGTAATGCGCGCGCACGCACACACACACAGGCACGCGCACACTCGTACACACAAGAACACAGAGGAAAAGGGCAGATGACATCACTCCCTTCACTGAAGATTCAGCATAGCTGTGTGTGTGTGTGTGTGTGTGTTGTGTGTATTTGTATTAATCTCATTGTGTGACTGTCAAAGGGAGCAGAGGGAGTTTTGGAATTTCATGAAACAAAGACAAGTGGAATTCCATTTGACTGGCAAACGGAAAGATTTACTATATTTGACATTTTAGCCTTCTTTGAGGTTATTTTTTTGTGACCCCATTCAAAGGAACAGTGTGTAAAAGGTTGTGGTATGTCTTTGAATAAATGGTTTATGATATATATAACTCTTTTTTGTGTCCTATTGGCTGAAAATGTAATAGTTTGTTTACAAAAAGCCTTGATTTCCAGAAGAATTGGGGACTCAATTTCATTTGGAGACCACCATGTCCGTAGTCGCCTGGATGGCGCTGGCGGCTGTAGCTCAGTGGGTAGATTGACCGTCTCCAAATCACGTGATCATAAGTCAGCGGATTCGAGCCTCATCACGTCTACATGTCGTAGGCTATGCTATTAATAGAGAATAAATAAATGGACAAATAAGTTGCCGGGTCTGGAGACTGGGATTTTGCGTTTTTAAGTTGCTACTTAAAAACTCTTTACTACGTTTTGTATTTTGACAAATGGAAGATCATACTTATTATTTAGCATAACAAAATGCCAAAACCTCGCCGTCAAAGCGGCTATGAACGCTCCTTACACATTTCGTGGGGAAACTTTGGTACCGGAAGTCCGCCAAGACTGTGCCGGGCCGCCAGCTTCCTGTTTGAAGAGGACTGGTGCCATTGGCCGCGAGCTTCAGAGCACAACATCCCCGCCCAGACCTCAACCCATCCCAGGATCATGGACTGAGAGCTCGCCGTAGACACTTTCCCCGGGGAGCGATCACTCCGGAAACGGCAGCCAATCCTCTGCTTTACTGGAATGACCTCTCTAGTTTATCTCAACGTTTTCAGAGTCAGGGTCTTCATGTTTACTGTGTTTGATGGAGAGGTTTAGAGAGAAACTGCTGAGTCGGCACGCTTTGGTGAAGATATATAAGATGGCGATATGTCTGTCAGGCTTGGATATTAAAATTCATGTTTGCAAAACAAATTTGTATTCATGTTGGCTTTTTGTGCGACGTGTTGCCTGATAGAAAATGTAAAAATATCATCATTTCATCCTTTAAATGATCTTGTTCACTGCAGATTATTTATTCATATTGGCACGAAAAGCCGTCCAATATCCATATGTCTGATGTTGAATTTGAAAACGCATACAACTCTGGCTCTGTTCATCAGGATCAGCATAACCATTATCTGAAAAAATCTAGTCTGATTGCCCAAATCCCTAAATTTCACTCGGCTGCCAGCATTTTACATTTTATTCTTTACAGTGTAGGTCAGTGATCTTTTTCTCATTTCCTGTCCAATCCTGCCCCTGATCTTGTCAGAACCCATGGCGGTTACTGGTATTATCAGAGCCCCGTTGTTCCAGTTAAGATTGCTTAAGGTTTTTCATCACAAAGAGGTTTTGTCTGATTCTGTCTTACCCACAGGCTGTATGTACCTAATGATAAACAGGTTTCGTGAACACTGGTGTGTTTTCACAGTCCTCCACTTGGGGGCAGTCTGTATTTTCATTGGCATTTTAAATGTGGCAAAGATTCTTGCTCCGATGTTGCCAGATATTTTCCTGCAGTTGATGTTGACCCTAAATCCTGCAAACTGACGTCTGATCCTCTGCCTCTCTTTGTCCTTCTCTTTTCCTGTGTGTAGTTTTGCCAGCTCTGGTGGACAGGCTGGGAGATGGGAAGGACCAGGTCCGAGAGAACAGCCAAGCTCTCATCCTACGCTGTATGGAGCAGACAGCCTCGCCCATGGTGAGACACATTCACCTACATGTACATCTTAGTCTCCAGACCCTGTTCAGACATCTGTTACTCCTTAAAATATAGATCCTGGACTGTTGATGTATTTAAAGTTCAGGCGCTAACATTAGACAGTGTGAAAGGTGACGGAGAACGGGAAGATGAGATCATCAGGGCATTAATCATCAAATTAAGATCTTATTTCTTACTTATGATCCTTCAGAATTTTCATTTTGAACATCTGCATCCAAAAGGGTCTCCTCCTTTTTCCCTCAACAGAGGAGAATGAGGTGTTAAGACGTTGATTCTGGAGCAGAGGACAAGCTCATAGTAGCTGTTCATGTCCACCTGCAGATAATGTTGAAGACTCGGACACAGTGGCATTTAGTTTTCAGACTTATCTGTCATTTCCAGAACAAATACAAACCAGCTATCGTTTTTAGTTTGGTCATGGTTGGTTATATAGTGAAATAATAAAAAGCATGAAGGTGCTGTGTATTGACAAACACATGGCCATATCCTTGTTGCTGAGGTTGTGTATGGCGAATCCTCTGACTGTGGAATGACATCGAACAGATTTTTATTTTCATTAATGAGCACCAGTCACACGTGAAAGCTGCTGAAAATAAAATACAAATACGTAGTTAAGTTTGTAATTTACTGAATTCATTCCATGTCCTGCAATTCTGTGCTTTGGGTTGAACTAATCCGTGCACATGAATTGCAATTCCGTGAGAATAGATTACGTTTCTGTTCCCAGAGTTTAGCAAACCGTACGCACACTTTACTAAACGGACCACACAGATTTACACTTGCCTATTTTAATTTCTCACGTTGCACTAAGCGGAAACACTCCGTAAGTGTAATATGATATGTGCCGCACGTTATGACCAGACTGAATGGTACTTGGTGCTGATTCTAAAGCACTTCCATATTGTTTTGTGTCTTGTACCATCATATTTTATCGAACTTCTATCCGGTAGTTGGGAATTTAATTGTAAGCAAAATATATTGTGATTTAATCAGAATTGTCCCAGCCCTGGTGACAACCGTGGGAAAACTGTTGTAGTTATTATAAAGAATACACCGTTATGACTCAGAAGAGAGACAGCAGACAGATCTTAGCAGATCCTATGTCTTGGGACTGTTTGCTGAATATTAAAGACTTAAACGCAGGTTACCTCTACTCTACATTGTTTGTGATTTGTGTTTTCTTTTCACAGCCCGTCTGTAAACTCATCTTCAGATTGTAAAATCCTATCTTGTTAAAATCTGCTAAAACCCCCGATGAGCTGCTGAGTAGAACCTCTGCTCATTCCTGTCAACACTCTTTCCCATCCCTCTAATTTCTGAAATTTCTCTCTCCTCATTCTTAATGTAGTACATTTGGGAAAGGCTAATTCCTGGTTTCAAACACAAGAACTTCCGCTCCAGAGAAGGAATCTGCCTCTGTCTCAGTGCCGCGCTTAGCATGTGAGTACCTACCCCATTTTATCTGCATCGCTTCTAGGTTGAAATGTTTGTACAATTTACAAAGAGCGCATTGTGAATTGTAAACATATTTAAGTGTAGTCCTACACTGATTAGCCGTAACATTAAAAACCACATGTCTGATACTGTGTAGGCCATCTTTTTGCCGAAAAAAATTCTCAACAATTTATTCGCCAGTACCTCTTCGGTGTGGAAACAGGGACCTTTTAAAGCCCAATACCTGTTGCTGGTTCACCAGTTGTACTCTCTTAGACCACTTTGGTATTAACCACGTCAGAACGGGACCACCCAACGAAACCTACATTTTCGGACATAATCTGGCCTGGTTGTTAAGGCATCACAATGTTGGCCCTTACTGCCTAATTTATCTCACTCACCGACAGGTAACACTACAACGACTGAGTCAAGTCTGACTCAACCTGTCGGTGGTTATAATGTTATGGCTGACCTTGTGTATGTGAGTCCTAAGAATTCATTCAAAAATATTAAGGTACATTCAATTTAATAGTGCAAACCAACACATGAATATACTGAAGGGTAAATCTTCAATCCTAATCCTATGCTCACAGATAATCTCTTTAATATTCTGCACACAGAGGTTTTTTTTTACTCTTTCAGTAGCATGGGTTCTTTTGTTTAAGAAAAACACAATCTGCAATTCCAGGTTTAATCTTCTTATCCATTTGTGTGACTCTTAATGGGAGAATTTTTGTCATGTGACTCTAACATTATCCAAACTCGCGTGTTTTTGTGATGTAAAGCCCTTTCTGTTGCTGTTTTATGTATGAATAAAGTGCTATATAAATTAAGTTTCATTAAGTGATGACTGATTTCATTTCAACACAAGGAAATCATGACTTTATCTTACTTTTACACTTACAGAGTGCCACAATGTTGGGTCTCAGTGTCATAAATATTTCCAGATTTGGAGGATTGTGAGAGAGATTCTTTATCTGTAACTTGTGTTTTCCCTGACCGGGGTCAACCGCGTCTTCGGAATAGGAATGTACAGCTTAGTATTATCAACTGAGAGGATTCAAAGTGCATGGAACAATTGCATGCGAGGGTCCCGCCATATAGGCTTGAACAGCAGCACCATTAAAAATAGAAATCAAAATACGATTAATGTTTATAATGATGTATGTTATGGCTGGTCTGAACTATCTCACACTAATTATTACCTTTCTTGGGTCCTCTAGAATGTGAAGTAGATGATGGGTTGGTGGGTAACAGGTTGAGTTTTTTTTTTTGTCGGGGGGCTGAATTGGGTGGTCTGCAGAGATCTCTTAATTAAAGTAGATATATTTTGAATAAGTGGCAAGGTTTTTATTTGATTTCGTGTAAGATATGGAGAGGTTTATATTGTCACACATAAAGATGATTGATGAATTTTCATGTCCTTTTGTGGCCCCTTTATTGCAGGCATGGAGCCCAGCCACTGAGCCTCAGTAAACTGGTTCCACATCTCTGCTCTCTGACTGGAGACCAGAACCCACAGGTAAGGGACACGGCGCTGGTGCAATATGTTACATGATCACCATTCTGGCATTTAGATCTTATATTGCATAGTGATGTAACAGTCTTTAGCTTAGCCTGTTGTTTAACATCCAGTGTGTTAAACCCTGGACAACAGGCCAGTTTCCAGTGTGCGTCAAAGCAGCTCTGTGATTATTACAGTTATTATTGAGGAAACGGGCTCTGTTGAATCCCCTATCCTGTTTCACCGCTAAACCATGAGCAACCGGCCATTACCCCACGCACCCGCTCCAGCTTAATGTGTGTGCAAGTGAGATAAAGAGAGAGGGTGATGTAACCTCCTGTGGAGTTGCACCCCAAATCTGGAATCTGCTCCTGTCGTCCACCCAATGACTATCTACCAACATACTATCTGAACCAATCAACATCCCTAACAGGCCCACCAACCCTCAGTAGCACAGAATCATTTCAACAGCATCCCATTAGCTAATCACAATAGTGCTCACCACAGGACTATAAAATCAGATATATCCCATTATAGGGATGAGTACTGGGCCCTGGGGTACATTTTAAAAACTACATAGAAGTACACATGCCGCTCTCTAATTCCAGACAATTGAAAATGATTGGAAGTTTCTATCGAGTAAAGTTTATTGCAATTTTAAAAGCACATAGCATTTCTATGTCCTACACTTGAACAGCTATGTTATTGAAGCCATTTTTTTTTGTTTTGTTTTAAAGCTTAAATTGGTTCTATCTGCCGTCTTTAGGTACGTGAAGCCTCCATAACGACGTTAGTGGATGTTTATAGACATATCGGAGAGAGGGTTCGAGCTGACCTGGCAAAAAGAGGACTACCTGCTGCACGGTGAGTTATTTCCTATTTGGCAGTTATTGATCAGCTCTCTCTTTCTGAGTCCTGGTACAATGATGTATAATGGGATAATACTCTGTGTGTGTGTGTAGCAGCAGGGGGGAGTTGTGTGAAGGCTGTGTGGGTCCGGGGGCTTGGCACACAGTCTGTCCCAGGCTACACCATGCACTACTCTGTCCCTCACACACACAGAGGCACTTTCATTCAGAGCACAAAGCTGACTGGCTGGGGCAGGAGGGGGGGGGAGATGGGGCTCATAAGCATTTGGGAGGAGTAACAATGTTGGGGGACAAATAGGAAAAAGTGTGTCTGTGTTCGTCCTCATCTGAAGGGGTCCAATGAGTGGTACCGTTGTCCCGGGATACATGTGATGAATTTAGGCTTATTCTATAAACGCAGGGACACTTTCTCCCAGACGTGAGTGACGAGCAGCCGGCAGTGTTGTAATCTGACTGCTTAGGATGAGTCCCGTGTCTGTGAGTGATGACTGTGTCGATGCATCATGTGTTTCGCATATTAAGGCTGCTCGTCCAGTTTAAACGCATCGTACACGCTGGCATTCAAGCGAACTGGTTTGTGTCTGCCGACTTGATGCATTGATTTGGATCCCAATCAAATATCCCTTCTGTCCGTAGCTATATGCTGCTAATCATATAAAATTCTTAAAAATGTGCATTAAGTGTTGCATGAATTGGAATTAGCACAAAAATATCACACATGTTTTGGACCTTTTCTTTTTCTTCTTTTGACTGTTCCCTTTCGGGGCTGACACGGAAGGGTCACCTGTTTCCATCCATGGTTCCGTAACTCTGTACCATCACTTAGCCTGTGACGGTGTTTGTTAACCCGGGCCCCAACTGATCTGGATTGAAAATCCGTTTTGTGTTCCGAATTTGGATCTTGCATAGGTATGACACCGGATGCTCTTTCCGACGCAACCCTCCCCATTTATCCGGGCCTGGGACCGGCACTAAAAGTACACTGGCTCGTGACCTCTTTGTGGCTGGGGGTTATACATGTTTTGTTCCTGTATTTACTGATCATATTGGAGCGCTGGTATGGAGGCCAGCTTGGAGGTTGTGTGTATTCCAGAGTGTTTGTGTTCTTTTGTTTTGTGGTGCTGGTTGGAATGCAGGGCTGCGTCCAGGGGGTGCTGACCCGACATATCATCTCTGCAGAGCTAGCATCACGTGAAGGAAAAAGAATAGGTGTAAGAGAAGGGAGTAAATCAGAGGAAATACTTGAAAATATTGATTACAGCAGGAACCCTCACTATCAGTAATTTTCAAAGGGACATTTAGGACAGTTTGGATTTTTTTTTTGTCTGCTTCTCTTACCTCTAATAATTAAAAAAGATCCTGAATATAACATCAGAATGTGTTGATTTCATTAAAGTGAAAAGTCGTTCACATAACAACACATACAACAGGCCTATAGATTTTTACTACGTATATCGCAATGTATCGGATAATTAGATTTTGCTTACTTCAGTCAGTCTGAAGCCAGTATCCATTAAATGCTCTTCCCTGACAGTTTACCTGTTTCACAATATTTGTAATGAGTGATTAATGATCCCGCTGTGGCTTTGAACTTGCCTAATACCTGGTAAGTCATCTGAAGCAAAATGATCCATAAGAACATTCCTCGTTTCTTCCTGATGAGCCTACATCATCAGTCGTCAGCCAAAGACAGTTTGGTCCGCTGCTGGCAGGGAGCCGCCGCTGCTACTGATAGACAGACAGCTGGCTCTAAAAAACGAGACAGCTGAACGTAGATCGAAGATTGCCCTGATTGACCTGACTGAACAGTTCAGCACGTCCCTTAGTTTGGATTTCCATCGAGAGTTTCACGCTTTTAATGAAAATGTGGTATCCACAAGTGGTTTTAATTCTGGCAATGGGACATTCAACGAGTCTGCAACCACATAATGTGAATTTTAGTCTCCTCACAAATGTCAATCGATATGTGAGGTTTACAGACATGTTGTTTTTTGGCTTCTTTGGGTTTCAGTGCTCTATGCTAGCTAGTGTCAGATGAGGTCACACATTTGACTGTGAACCTAAGAGCCCTTTTAGAGGAACCGTTGTCTTTTATTTACATAGTTCATGTAATAGCGCTACAAAGAAGACACCAAACAACAATAGCTGCCCAGTACTGCTCCAGTTTGTGATTTTAACTAGGGAGCGGGTTTTCCGCAGGCAAAAGAGTTGTTCTGGCATTCTGTGTGAAATTCTGCATGTAGCATAACATCCCTTTGTAAACCGCAAAACTTCATTGCTCAAACAATTACTTTCCCTGTTACATGGCAATGGCCTTTGGACATTGCTGTCTCGCCAAGGTTAAAGCGGTTTTGAAATATTTTCTTTTAATAAGCTGCTACTGGCCGATTTTTTAAATCTGTATAGTAGTGGGTCACAAACAACGACATAAGTCTTCAACTTACAACCTGACACCTATCACTCCGTCAATCCAGTGCCATTACTACCTCCGCTGCAGTCTCCAAGGGGGAATAAAATGACCCCCATTATGCTTTTATTGTGTATACAGGATGGTGAGGTGCAATAAATCAATTGTGTCAGACCAAGAATCAATGTGGGTCAGATGCCAATTGGTTTATGTGTCTGTCACGAAGGACACCTTTTGAATTCTTATATAAGTTTAGGATTTATTAGGTCTAGTTGTTATGTGCTTGGATATCTTGTGGCGTCTCCTGAGAATAACAGCGAGGGATTGCGCCCTTTACAGTCTCCTTTCCGTAAATCAAAAAGTTGGTTGAACACTGGTTAACCCTGCCTCATGGACAGACGATGAACCTCTTTCAGTGACAGGTTATGTGTTTACGTGTCTGCCAGGGATCAAGAGCTTTGTGTCAAGGTCTTACTGACTGGAGGGGGTCCTGGATTCAAGAGATATGAAGGAATGGTGGAAGTTAAAATAGCGCGATTTAGAAGGGAGTGGGAATGGAGGCAAATTGGGTGAGAAGGAGAATTGTAGAAATGGGGGAGGAGTAGCCTTCTTTCTGTCTCCTGCTGAACAGACCCTCCCCCCTCTGTGTGTGTGTGTGTGTGTTTGTCTGTGTGTCTGGATATGAGATGGAGGTTATGTAAAGGGTAACTCAATCTCTTTGCTGCCTGTCACACAAACCAGCCCACTTGTCTCCATCTCTTTCTCTCTCTCTCTCTCTCTCTCTCCCACACACATATTCAGTGACCCTGTCTGAGATTTATGTCGTACCACTGTGGAGATTCTTTATCGATGGGGGTGTGTGTTTGCCTAACATACGATACATATGTGTGACAGTAGGCGGTGCATTGTCATACGCCCTCAGCATGTATTGGTGTCTCTCTCTCTCTCTGCTCTCACACACACACACACACACACAACACACCTTCCCTCCCTCCTCCCGCGTTTGTCCCTCCCTTCATCTCGGAGCCACTGCACCATGTTAGATACAAAGAGCTCAGGGAAGCCTGAGTGTGTCACTTGCATGGGAGCTAATGCAACGTTGCGCAGCAACACGGCAACCCTTTAATCACTCCACTGGGAAACACGGAAACAAAACACGTATCAAAGACTAAAGGCTGGGCTGGTTCTCAACAGAAGAGGCAAGAGAGAATGGTAATGAAGAGAAGGGAGCCATGCTGAAATGCTGCAAGGCTGGAAGTCCGCTTCAACGCTAATCATCAAGAGCTGCTAAGCTGTACCAACTGTTTTGGACACCTAAGACCGACAGAGACAGATTCCTGTTCTTGTGTGCTCTCATACATGGCAAACCTTTTGGCAAGGGCACATTAGGGTATGTTGATGGACATGGTTCATTGTGTGTTGTTATCTTCTATACAGTCGGACCCGGCTCGGTGTGCAGAGCAGCAGGAGTTCTGTAATATAAGCTTAACTTGCCTTTGATTTTCATAAAATATATGTATCATAAACCAACCTGTAGCCTTACCTGTGAGTCACATGATGGAGTTCATCTGTCTTGCGATTTTGAGTGTTTGTGCGTTTGATGCGAGTGTCAGGAGGTCTCTCGTCACGTTGTTGCTGCAGCTTCATGAGTGTGACTGGCAAACAGATGCATCCACCTACTGACAGGCGGACATTCGGGCTTGCAGGTCCATGTGTGGCTCTCACTTTGAAATTCATAGCATTTTGCTTGTCTGTAGGTCAAAACTGTAGATTGTGTGTGTATAGATATCCATCTGTGTGTGTATGGGTGTGCGTGTGTGTACATGTATTGTCTTTATGATCTGTCAGTGGACATAATCGTGTCTATTTTCTCTAATCATTCTCATATCGATGTATGTTGCTCTGTAATGGTATTTATTTCATTGTCTCGTTATGCAGATATGTGTTTTGCTCTAACATTATTATTCTCTCTGCCTCTCTTCAGGTTACAAACATTATTCACTCGTTTTGATGAAGCCTTGAATTCAGGCAACATGGCTCTCAGCCCGAGTCACGGTCAGTAACCCTTCTCAGTTTATCTTTATATTTCTGCATTCGCACTGGCCCCTGAATGTTATAAATACATATTTACTGCATATTTGAATGTGTGTGTGTTACTGGTTACTCCTGCAAGCCTATCTAAGCATGTGCTCTTGTGGTCGTTTCAGTTTGTTGCCATGTGCTACTGTAAGAGGACCTAACAGGATTAATGGTTTTGTTTGTGGGTGTGTGTGTCGGTGTGTGTGTGTTGCCAGCCCTATGCTTTTCCGGTGCTGTTTCACTGTGGAGAGTTGTTGTGCTTATTGACACCTTTTGGATATGTCCAACTTTGTTGTTTTCAATATAAATGTTGGCTCTGAAGCGATTTTTCTTTGTGTCACCTGTGGAGGAAGAGATATGCTTTCCATCGTCTTGCGTATGATTTGTGGTTTTTGGACCTGATGATCATTTAGTATTAACTGAATATTAAGCCACGATGTTATCTCTTTTGGTAGCTGGCAAGAAGAGCTGTTATCTTGAATCACAATGTGACTTAGGAATGGTTTTACAGGGAGATATTTAACTCAGATACTGACCTTATTAAGGAGAGTGGGGATTGGCTATGATGATCTGATGGTGACTGATCCAGTTAGTTTCTGTGTCATTGACTTTTATCTTCTGTCGTGCCCACTGCAGCGCTGGGCTCTTTGTCTTTGCCAATAATTCATCCATTATTTTCAGTTTAGTGAATGGTCATTGAGAGTTAAGCACCTTGACAAATAAATGGACAGTGGAGTCAAAGGTCAGTCCGATTCTCCATTCGTAGGGGAATAAATGCAAATTACAGATGTCATAGTTACTGGGCCAGTCGAATATGAAACAATGGGAGGAGATGTGGAAACACTGATGGAAATTCCACAATTCTGGTTTACCCTACCTCTGTAATGTGACTAAATGGAAGCAGTTTTTACAGCTATGTAACACGATTGAGGTCAGCTCAAATAAATATGGTCAGGTATAGTGACGAATAGTGATAACGTAGTGAAGTTGAAACGGTGCATCCGTATTGTTTTCCCCCCGAAATATTATTCACGTAGTATAAATTCATGAGGTCTTAAACTGAATGTGAAGTACATGAGTATTACTTTCTATGTTGTTCAACATCTTTCCAGGATCTGTGTTCTTCTCCATAATTTTGAAATTACAAGTGTGGAATCTGTAAAAATCTCTAATGCATATCATACATTCAAGAAAAGCTAATTGTGCCGTGTGTCTTATAAACTTTTGAATAGCCTGAAATTATTACTTGTATATAAATATTCTTATGAGGTCTGCTGTTGGTAGATTGGTGGTGTCTGGCAGAGCTTCTCATTGGCCGTCAGTAGCTGTAGGCTTCCCTGTCACTGTATCTATCTGGCTAACGGTGACAGTAGCGGTTGGTGCCGGGTCAGCTGTTGGAGTCTGTTTACTTGGAAAGAGAGAAACATTGGCAGAGACATGAAGCGCTCAGGGCCAGTAGTGGGTGTAGTTGCCATGATGCCCTCCCTGGTGATTGCAGTTGGTTGGAACAAGTGTTACTTTTAACTACCAACCCTCAAAGGCGATGTTACCAAGTCACTGGGCAGCGGACTGGCACCGAGCTGAAAATCTTGAAAAGCTGAAAAATTTGGTACCGGGCCGTGGAATTGTACCGGGTCACAATTTGATTCAGGTGAAACAAGCTCCTCCCATTGATTCAGTGTCTTTGCTGAGTTAGATGGATTCTAAGTCATGCAAGGACATTTTGCCTGTTCTGTGTTTAATATGACCTAAATGTTTTGAAGGAGCGTGTGTTTGAGTACAATATGTGCGTGTGTTTAAACTGACCAGCCATAACATTAGAACTACTGACTGGAGAAGTCAGAATAACTTTATCTTGATAACATGGCACCGGTCGAAGTGTGGGATATATGGTCAGCAAATTGAACATTTGGTCCTGAAGTTGATGTATTGGAACCTTGAAAAAAAAAAATATATATTGTGTTATATGAGTGTGCAGTTCTTCATTCTGAGAATAACTTGTGCAAACAAATATGTTTTTTGCACTCAATTATTGTCACACCGCAGACACATTACCAACTTTTCATTGGGGTTAAATGTCAGGTGACATCCTTTGAGATGTATTACTGCTTCCGTCTCGCTCTAGTAGTCTTCTTCTTCTAAATCAATTCATGCTATTAAATTTACCATGACAAAGGACGAAGATTGGCAAAACCTCAAGTTCAATCGGGAAGCAAGAATAAGGCAATATTTGTCAAATGTGCTTAAGAAATGATTAAATCATTAATTAAGAATCCAAAAGTTATCAATTTATTATCCAATAATTGACTAATGTTTTAAGCTTTAAGCTTTTTTCTTACCTCTGGAAAATGTTCAGAACACAAATGTGTCATAAACACATCTGAAGCCAAATATTGGAATCTGTTAGTTTCCTAAAACTGTTTGGCACTGAACAAGTAACAGCGGCCAGCCTGAGGTTCGCATTCACTTCATCTGGCATATATCTACCAAAAATGACTGTGGAAAGCAGAGAATTCATTCTGCAACAGTTGCTGCAATTGTGAAGGAGTGACGGTAAAATAGACTGTGAGATGGCCTGTCGGTTTTGTGCTGCATCAGCATTAATACCAATTTACCAATCTTGTCTACATTCCACTCCTCACCCATTTTCATGAGCTCTGCATAGAAATCAAAACAATGAGGTTACGGTTATGGGTGCCTGAGATGACCTTCCCTCTTAGGGTGGCCGGGCTCAGCTGTAGAGGTCGATGAGGATGTAGAATTCCTCTTAGGGGTCTCGTTTTGGATGCTTTCCATATTATGTCCAATGGAATGGAAACACAGAAGGTCACCCCTTTTTGGCATGCCCTGTCACAAGTATCTAGAACCTTTCTTGTCAAGTAAGATTCCAGCACCTCCCGTTACCGCCATACTTTAGTTATATGTTGCTTTATAACTGCGGAAAGTGAAAATCCATACCGCAGCAGCCCTACTCTTAGCACCTGACGAACCAACCAAGAGTTAAACCTCTAAAAAGAGAGAGTACACTCAGCACCTGCTAAATAATATGAATTAATATAGTTATTATTATATATATATATATTTATTTGCCCTTGCTTCAGAGCTTTTAGGCCAGAACTTTTGGTTGCTATAAGGGGATTTGGGCAGCTGTTTCTGAGAAGAAGGAAAAGGCGGGGCGAGCAGAGGACTGAGGGGCCGAATCTTCCGGGGACCATTCACAGTAGGAGAGTCACGGCGCGGTGCCTCTCACTGCCTCTCCCTGATTTATTCTGACATAGAAGCATTTAACAAATGAGAGACGAAATGAGATGGAGGCGAAACAAAAGAGACAAAGCGAGAAGATGAGTAACATAAAATCAACAGGAAGTCGATGTTGGCTCTATATAATATTTGGTTTATCACTGCACGCAAAATACGGGGAAGGTGAACCACTGCAAAGCTCTAACCACTGGGAGTGTAACTGTAACAATCACGGCTATGGTGTCTGTGCGTGTGTTTGTGTGTTTAATCTAATCTGGCTGAGGATTCTGGCACTCAGAAAAAGGCTTCTAAGCATATGGTTTAGATTTAAATCAGCTTAAATTCCAAGACTTTCACCCCGGGTCAGATATAAACTACGTCTGCGTGTGTGTTTGTGTAAGAGGTAAAAGTTGGCTCGGCTAAAAATGTCTCCGTCATGTTTTACTGTGGTTTTTTTTTCGTGTCTCTAAATCAGTGGTCCCCAATGCTTTCAAGGTCAAGATCACTTTTTTGTGTGCCAATATAGGCTAAGATGATGTACTGTAAGAAAATGTGCACAAATATTTGGAGGCTAAATAATACTGCCTCTCCTGTTTCTATTTATTTTTATTAGAAACCAGTCGTATAACGATTTAAATGTTATCAAGGCAGCTCCATTATTTCCCATGTCCAGTACATTTGGTAAGGACAATGCAACTTAACAGCCACAACCTCAATGTCAATATTTTCCATGGCATGTATTTCCTGAAACCAAATTTGCACAGCACTAATCACAGTTAGTGTCTGTGCTTTAGGTAGCCGGTCTACAGTCGGTTGAAATCCCTATTAAGTTATGAATTTCTCCTAAATTATTATTAAAATATTTTTATGATTGTACCATTTGAACTCGGTGTAGACGTCCTCACGCCTTCCCCTTAAACGCCAAACGTGTGAGTCCTCAAAAGCCGTCTGAGCAAACCCCCATCATGCTTGCATTGTTTCCATACGGTCAACCAATTACAACGAGAATCATTCACACAGCGATAAAACTTTGAGCACCAGTTGCCACTCTGTGCATTTTAATATTGTCCGTATTCACAGTCGTCGAACAAAAGAGTCAACAGCGACACACATCGCCTCCTTGATTAACTCTTTGCCAGTAAATGGCCTCCCTTCATGACTTGTATGAAGGGAGGCCTGAGTTACCCTTTCTTTTATCAGGGGACATGATAAAACTTTGCTGGAGTTTTTCCAGGAAACTCGCTTGAACAATTAAGGCAAGTTGGTTTGTCGTTGACTGAAGACAACAGAAACTCATTTCCCATTCAGGATGAAAATTGAAGTATTATATTATATATGCTTTCCGTGATCATCTTCAGCTGCGAGCTTGAGGCGGTGGCTGACCGCGACAAGGTCAAGATCCAGCCAATCAGACAACGGAGCAGGAAACATTTCCATTTCCTGATTGGAAATGTTTGGAAATGCTATTATTCAGATGGATGTTACATTTACAAACATAGAGTAGAGAATTCATGTCCCCTTCTTTATGTTATGAGAAGAATAATAATAATAATAATACATTTAGTGCTGCTTAAAGTCATCTATTATAGCAGCATAATAAATACAGACCGAATCATGGAGACGTCTGTAGGTGACACACATACAGAAAATGTTTTACAGACGACATCAATCATAACACTGTTTATAATTTATACTAAAAATAAGAAATGTGGAATGTTGGTGTTCGGTTCTTGGTTCAAATCTAGCCGGGGGGTCTTTCCGTATGGAGTTCAGCTATTAAGCCATTCAGTACAGGCGAAATGGTGACTCTTAATTTCCTGTTGTTTATGGTTGTTTATTTTTCTGGGTATGGCCCTGTGATTAATATGCAACCTGTCCAGGGTGTGCCCTCCATATCGCCCAACGTTAGCTGGGTACAGCTTAAGCCCCCCGCAGTCCTACAAGGATGGATAAAAGATAATCCTTTCTTGCTCCTTCCTTTTTAGACTGATATACGGTTTAGTTTTAATTGGTAATACCAGGTCATAGTGTATATGCTGCAGTTCTTGCAAAATTAAATGCAAGACCTTAGTGTTTTACACTTACAAATTGAAGCTACAACTCTCCAAGAGGACAAAATAACTGTCCCGTTACACAAACTGAACATTCAAAACAAAACCCCATCAATTACCCTATTTGAGCTGACAGTTTAATTGTTTCCAGCATTTCTGCTATTATGTTTAAAAGTTAAGTCTGTCCGCGCTGCTGGAACATTTCTTAATTTATCTGGACCGAAATCAAAATGTGCTAAATATGATAAAAAACACAGAATATATATATATATATATACGCACGCACACACCACACACACAGACACACACACACACACACACCATAGGGGCTCAGTGGTTTTGGGTACATGGCAAACTGACCCCCAGTAACAACTTTCATTGCTTGCATAGTACCTCATTTCAACAGGGACTGACACACAAACACAATATCTCTCTCTCAAACACAGACACAAACACACACTCTCACACAGACAAACACACACTCTCACACAGACAAACACACACTCTCACACAGACAAACACACACTCTCACAAAGACAAACACACACTCTCACACAGACAAACACACACTCTCACACAGACAAACACACACTCTCACACACACAAACACACTCTCACACACACAAACACACACTCTCACACACACTCTCACACAGACAAACACACACTCTCACACAGACAAACACACACTCTCACACAGACAAACACACACTCTCACACACACAAACACACACTCTCACACACACTCTCACACAGACAAACACACACTCTCACACAGACAAACACACACTCTCACACAGACAAACACACACAGACATGCTCATTCTGCTTCAGTGCATCTCCAGCTCTGCAAAGGAAACCATGACCCCATTTCCCAGCTAAGCTATTTACCAAGGCGAAGCTTTACCCTGAATATGATGGATTCCCACATCTCGACTTAGAATTGGAACCCAAATAATGTCTTATGCTTTTTTCTTTTCCTTTAAGGAGCTCATTTCCCCCGGTCTGCACTGAAAATGCAGCAGTCTGTCTCCTTCCAGTGTATCTAGATCTTATTCTTCTGATATCAGCTCATACAAATGAACTCTGCGTCTCTTTTTCTGGGCAATTTTAGAGTCACCGATTCACAAATATGTTATTTTTTTTGGACTGTTTGAAGAAACCAGAGAACCCGAAAGGAACACATACCGACTGGGGGAAGAACATGCAAAGTCCACACAAAAAGGACCCAATGTCCTCGGGTGGATTTGAGTAAGAAACCTTCTTGCTTTGAGGCAACAGTGCTAATAAACTTGCCACTACGCCGCCCACAAATAAACTTTATATCAGGAACTCCTTGTGTAATTTTTAGAAGTTTAAGCCTCACTCTTCTCCTTCTGTATAATTGTGAAAGCGGTTTTCCTGAAATAAATTGCCGACAAAATAATTTGCTTTTGATTTACTCCTCTATAAATTGTATGTGGTCATTCGTTTTTCGGCAGCCCTGGATGTGGCCCACATGCCTTCTCTAATTCACTCAGCAGTCAGGAGCTTTTCAATAAATCTTGCCTCAGCTCTTGCAGTTCAACCCATATTCTGTTCACATTTCTGAACTCAGGGCTGTGCTATGTCAAAAATACTTAGCATGTGTCATCCTGCATGGGACTGCAATTTGTCACATGCTAGTGAGTGGGAATACGTGACATTCCCTTCTCTCCTGCAGTTTACAGCAGGTCGTCAGTAACGCAGGCGCTCTGTGAATAAGTCTAATTCTTCAAAGGGTGTCTGGTTATGCTCTTACTTGAATGTTGAGGGTTTTTTTTTTTGTTTTTTTTTAAAGCTGTAAATGTGTGACGATGTCTGCTGCAGTGCCGCAACTGATGAGTTATCCCGATGCTTTAATAACTCTTACAAGACCGAATGTTTATTCCTTTTCTTCTCCTGAGGGTAAAGCAAGATTCGTATAGAATAGTGGGACTGAAAATCAGATTATGCTTCTTAAAGCAGTGTGTGGGTTTTTGGCTTGTGTGCACAACTTAGTGATCAAAGTTAGTTTGGCACACTACTAAATGAACCGGAGGTGCGCCGATTGCAATTTTCGTGATTAGGTTTATATTATTAACCAAATCTCTGGACAGAATCATTACCGCTGATTTCTCAAAATCCGACTGAACCATTATTGTGTATTTCTTAATTAACAAATGCACGCACTCTCATCATCTTTCCTCACCATACTCCTGAGTCATGCTGTGTCCCTCTGTGTTTTCAAGTTTGTTTTAATGCGCCTGTCATCGGGGGCAGGTTCTGGGAATGGTTGGTTGTATATTTCTGTCTGTTGGTCCGATTGGTCCTGTCTTGTAAACGGGTGTAACATATTTAACTCACTACAGGGAGCATGTATTTTGAGGAGTGTATTCATTGGGATTGCATGTACAACACAGGGGATTGGGGGGCTCTTCAGGGATGTAGCCTTGTTGTCTGGGATGACGGCAAAGGCCCAGTTATGACGGTTGGAAGTATTCTGTAGATTCTTCGATAGAGAGGAGTGAGGTGAGGTGCTATGTGCTCTAGGCTGAAATCTGCAACGTCACTGCTAGATACCATTTAATGTGACACTGCACCTTTAACTGATCAAGTGATGTGCTGTAGTAATGGATTATTTTTATAACATCACTTCCAAGACATGTTGACCTTAACGACTTCTAAACTATATTTATCACAAAAGCTTTCAGGCGTTGTTATTTTTAATAACATTTATGCTTTTGTTACTAGTCATCAGGAAAGTAAGCCATATTACTGACTTATATGTTTTTCTCCGGTTCATGTTCATAATATTATGTATTAGATTTGAAACATTTCTCTGAAGGTGCTTCCACTGTGGGTTATGAACATTCTTCCTTATTTACATATATTATGTTTATTCATAATCTCGTGTCGGAATCATTGCCGCTGATTTGTGGAAATCTGTTTCTACTATTCTGTGAATATTTTGATCTATAAATGCACACACACGCTCCTCATCTTTTCTGTCCATACCGCTGAGTCATGCTGTGTCACTGTTTGTTTTAAGGGACCTGTCGTAAGGGTCGCACCTGTCCGTTTTGTCTCTATGTATCCGGGAATATTCCGTCCACATTTCCTCAAAAACTGCTGCTCGCAATTCAGTAAAATTGCCTATGATATATGAACTTAGAGGGGTCATCTGTGACCTCGGACACATTTTTTGCTATTTATTAACCATAGGAATCATTCGCTTTAAACCAGAGCCTGTGCTACAGCCATATGATCACTACTTGATGTCACTGAATGACTGCTAGTCTTCTAATGTGGTTTATTTCACTTCCACCCATCTCTATCCTTCATTAGACAGTGTATACTATATTTTTTAAATGGGAACCGGTCGGTGATTTTTCCCACAAGGATTTAAGGTTGACACACCGGAGCGTCGTCTTTCCTCCTCCTTGCCTCTTCTTCTGACATGGAGACGAGGGAGGATCTCAGCCTGGAGTTTCCATGGCAACACCGCCTGGTAACGTGGTGGAGCAGATATCTCTCACTATGTTTGTGTGGGTGTGTATGCCTGCCTGTTTTCAATGTTTTCTGAGGACAGACTTGTTATTTGAATGTTCTGACATATTATTTGGCAATGTGGTATGCTGCTGGGGAGAGCTTTTCCTCCCCACCAAAACAAAGTCTTCATCCGAATTTTGTAAACTAACATGCACTCAGTGAATGATGAGTAAATCCAACTGTTGATAAAAAAACAAACAAATTTTGATATGTGTTAAACAAAGAATTGGGATTTTTTTTCTTCCAATTTGCTGCTCTGTTAATTTGAGAGCCTGGACTGCACAGATCGCCATGGAAACAGCATGTGTGCCGCCTGCTCTCTATAAAGAGCCCCCTGCTTCCTCCAACACACACACACACACACACACACACACACACATCCTCCTTGCCCTCTCTCTGGTGTCTTACTCTATCCTCGGTAGGGTCAGGGGATGAATATTATATTAATATTGATGCTAATCAATGCGACAGCCATTAGCGAGTGAGAGGTGCTAATTAACCCTTGGGTTTTGTTCGACAGCCATTAAAATCACTGAACTGGTGAACTGGTAAACTATTATTATATCAACTTCGTCAGAATCCATCCATGATGATTTGATTTGAAAGACCTGGCAGGAACCACGTGTCCAGTCCAGCTGCAACCAGTTATTTATGCAAATTGGTAGGTTTTGGGATGAAGATTGTAATAGGGATGGGCGGTGACGCCGAAGGTTGTGACATCCTGCATATGTGTGAAACAGCACTTTCAAAAATACATTTTTTAAATTATTAATCCTTTTTAACTATTTTATCTTAACATTATTTCCACTTTTAGCTCCTCAGTGTATTAATCTGTAAATTGTTTTTATGTGACAGTGAATTATTTATAAGCTGCTCACATAAATTTCCCCTGGTGGGATAAATAAAGTTGTTTGAATTGAACAATTATTTTTGGCTCAGTAAATAAAATTATAATTTAAATCTTGTTTTTTGTGTTTAGACGGATTGTTTAAAGTAGATTATTTTTAGAAGATCCGACAAAGTAGAAAATTAGATGCACAAGAACGGAAGAAACCAAGAGCGACAGTACTTTTTTACAGCATTGTATGAGTAGGAGTGTCAAGACCTAAAATGGAAGGGTGGAGTATTTTCCTCTCATCACCCTCCCCTCTCCCTCTCTTGATCATCGCCCCATAATGCTTTGTTCTTGTGTGATTGACAGCAAAGGGAGCAAGGTGTGAGAGGCTGTAGAGAGTGTGTTGTTCAGGGACAGCAAGAAGTCCTGTTAATATTCCTGGAGTGTCCATCTGTGTATGTTTGTTCGTGTCTCCTTTTCCCTCCCATCCAAAACACACACACACACACACACACACACACATTCATAGCCCTGCCTCTGTACTGGCTGCAACACTATGATGTCACTTCTCATCTGATTGGCTGTGAGGGTGCTGAGAGACGGTGGAGAGATACTGGGAGAAGGAGACGGCAAGGGAGGGATACGATATACAGAGAGAAAGGAAATGCCGGCACTTGTATGGGTTGGGGAGGGGGTTCTCGGACAGAAATATGAGGTGCCTGGTGTTTGGCGTTAACCCTGCCATGAAGGGTCTGTGAGATGTATGTTGGGGTTTGGCCTGTGGAAGAGAGGGGACCCCTATACCACGCCCTCTCAGAAGAATGAGGCGTCTCATCTGCCAGCGGATCTGTGACTGTGAGTGCAGGGATGGACCTGGCTATATTGGCGTGAGTGTGTGTGCGTTGTTTGAAAGTAAATATTTGACTTGTGTACAAACCCTCGTAAGCCTGTCTATTGATTTTGTGAGTTGTCAGTGCGTGTGTTGGCTATATGATGTATGAGTCGAGATGTTGGGTGGTGGCTTTGGCGCATTTCTCCATAGCAGTGAGAGCAAGCAATGCCTTTCTATGCCAACAGTGTTGTGTTAGGGCGTGTGTGTGTCTGTGTTTTTCCCCACACACTTTGGTCCACAAGTGTTTTTGATGTTTGATGCATCGTTGTCGCAGGTTTTTCAGAACTTTCCATGCTAGCATAATATCTGCTAGCATGCAGATGGAAGATTTGGATTACACAGCTGTCAGGCGCTCGCTGCATGAGTGGACATTGTGACGATGGACTTTGTGCTTTTGTGATGCTTTTGTACAAGAAACTTGAGTTCCAATAGTAAAGACATTCAACATTTCAGAACCAGCTATTATTATTATGGCAATTGTGAGTATAGATATTAATCTTTTTTTGATGAAAGGCCGCTGTTGTCATTCTGTGTTTCTCGGTGAATGATTTTCATGCAGGCTGTATGAATGAAAAATAATCCCTAGTGTTTATGGTCAGTTACTGATTACAATTGTATCTGTGATGTGAAAGGATGGGACCCAAACAACATATTGAAAGACTTTGCAAGGAGAAGCCCACAGCGTGGATATTAACACTCTACCCTCTGTCCCTTTCTCTCCAGATCGTAGTTTTGAGGATGACGATAGTGTCGATGGAAATCGTTCTTCCTCAGCCCAGGCTGCCTTCAAGGTCCCAAAAGTTCCCAAGAAACCTGCAGAGTCCTCCGCTGTTCGCAGATCCAGTGCTACTGCTGGCAAGCTAGGTACGTAACTTGCTGAGCCTTGGAGTTTTTATCATTCGTTCATGGAAAGTGGAAGACAAATTCCTCATGGCTTTACTTTACAGGGAACTTTAGATTTAAAAGTAGCATTGTCTTTGGTTTATCTATGTGGTAGTCATCTCACCATTACCTCACCAACTCAGATTTAATGTGATTTTCTTTTTCTAAATGTGAAACAACACATATTACAAAATGATTGGCAAATAAATCTTTGGAGATTGAAATTCTCTTTTGATATTGGAGAATGAGGTAAAAAACAATGGCTTCTGTTCTTTCTGTCCTAAATGAATTTGAGATCATTTTACACTAGAGACAAAACCAAATCTAGCTTACTAACGTTTCATGTCCTTCGAGACAGTTCAGGCAGTGTGAGTCATAAGTTCCCTGGAGCTTAGGTCTGACAGTTTATTACCGATAGTCAAAGAATAGGAATCATACTGGCTGTTTGCAAAACAAATTAAGTAAGGTGGTGTTTTTCTTTGTCCCCACAAAACTGTGATACACTCTTGTTCCTGTCATCGACCTTTTAAAGAGGCTTCTTTTAAAGAGAGCCCATCCTCTGTCCGGTCCTCCTGCTCTAGATGCTGGAGTTTTACGTTTCCTTGGTATTCATTTTCCCCGTCTTTCTCTATCGGTAGACAGTTGACTTCCTGTAGCATGTATGTGTGTTTGTGTCAGCGAAATCTCCTACACTACAAGCACCTGGCATATTCCTCTGAAACACAAGATGTTAACTCTTATGTCTTCCATGGTTACAGACTCATTGATCATCCAGTAGCTTTTAGAGGCTGAAGTCCTAGCTATTTTAATTCACGGAACTGAAACTCTAAAGACTTGACCCCTGCCACAGAGAGGACATGCCTGTTTCTAATAAGTATCATCTGTTAACATTTGGTGATGGGAGGTTCCCTTTGTCTTCATTTGCATTTAGATGACAATACACCTACACAATCTAGCAATGCCAAAATACAAGACTCGGTCGGAATTGGACGTTTCAGATCCGTCAGTAACTATCAGGAAAAACGTCTAGAGCTTGAATAAGGCCATATGTGGACGAATCAACCACCATCACCTGACTCCTCTCCAATGATGCAAAAAATAAGTTTCTTGATCGATTACCCAATGTAAAGAAAATAATTAAAGGTTCTTGATAATCAATCTGGTCATTGTCTTATTTTCATTTAAATACTCAAGGTTGGCTGATTCCATCTGCTCAAACCGACGGAATTGCTGTGTAATTTATCATTTATGACGGTTAATGAATAGTCCTCTGATTTGGACTATTTGGACAAAAGGAACTGCGGCAGAACCAACCCCAAAATGTTCGCCAGAACAAACTTATTCACACACTTCAAATTCAATCCCCATTGCTGCTCTATAGCAATTAAATCACAGAAGTCCAGTAAGTTTTCATGCTGCTGGTTTATGATCTTTTGTCTCTTTATCTAAGTAATGCAATACTTTTGCTCTGAAACTGAGTTGAATACATTTTGAAAGATAGAATAGAATTGTGAAATCAGCTGCCATCAACCACCATCCTTAGCTGTTAACCTGATAACACGGCATGTGCCTTTCCGTTTCGCTACATTAAATGACTAAGACTTGTAAATGGGTAATAGTAATAATACATTTAATTTATAATACACTTTACATTTGGATCAAATCTCAAAGGTGTTGCTAAGTGGGTTTCTTTGTCAAGCTGCTCCCATGTTGCTCCCCTAAAATAACAGGATAATGCCTACAGTAACGATATTCCCCTGAGACTATAGAGATTGAAATGACATTCCCTTTCTGGCACAGCCTCATATGAATAAGAAGAAATGATACCGTCCCTTTCTCTCAGTCTTTGCTCAACTCATCCCGGTCAATATTTACACTTTGTCTTCCTTCTACTCTCATCTTGTCCCGGCTAATCCTAGTTTGCTTTTTCGCTCCGCTTTGTCGCCTCTCTGCTGCGCCAGTAAAGAGCTGTAGGGGGCGTAGTCCAGAGCTTCCAATCCCTAGAGAAATTTGATTGACATGCCCATTATTGCCAAGAAGTCAATGAGAGACAGGCTTCTCCTATTGTGTGTGTGTGTGCGTGCGTGCGTGTGCACATGTTTTTGTGAGTTATGTCAGACTTCATTAAAACCATCCAGCACACTCACACATGTATAAATATACTCAGCATCTGCTCTGATTTCTCCAGTATCTAAGGAAAGTGCTGGGGCGATTGATGAAGAGGACTTCATTAAGGCCTTCACAGATGTCCCTACAGTCCAGGTACACACAGAAACACACCTGCAGAATATCGCAGGCATTGATCCGTCACTACACTATGAATGCCGGATTATTTGAGACTTTTCATGTCTCCCCCTCTCTCTCCTATTCAGATCTACTCGGCAAGGGATCTTGAGGACAGCCTCAATAAGATCCGTGAGATCTGCTCTGATGACAAACATGACTGGGACCAGAGAGCTTGCGCTGTCAGTGGATAACCAGAAGCAATTTTTCCTTGTTGTCATTTACATCAATCTGATAACCTTTCATTTGATCATTGTTTATTTGTTGTTTTGTTACAGCTGAAGAAGATCCGCTCACTGTTAGTGGCAGGCGCAACCACCTACGACTGTTTCTACCAGCACCTTCGACTCCTGGATGGAGCTTTCAAGCTGTCAGCTAAAGACCTGCGTTCCCAAGTTGTCCGTGAGGCGTGCATCACAGTGGGGTGAGTGTTAATTACAAATACTACTCCTTACCAACGGAGGTCGCATTTCAAAATATGAAGAGACAACCGGTAAAATCCCCGGATTTATTCTAAAACATCAGAACATGTCTTTGGATTTTTGATGATATCATGTTGGGGCACACATTGTGCACCAGTGAGCTTGTGTGCCTGCACAGTTTAAACTTCATGCTAACATCCACAAGTCAACAAATAGTTAGACATCTGTGAAATTAGTCAACTAGTTGTTTAAACTTGGCTACATTCGCTCGTCAGCGCCAGAACTTCTTGTAACTTATTATTACTCTATAGATGTAAATTCTATTTCTAGAGGGGCGTTTATGTGCGACCCAAATTTGTCCAGTGGACTTCCTCTTTAATGTTGTTAATATCATCAAAAGGTCAAGAGTTTCTGTATGGAGGAACAAAAGTTTTTTTCAAATGTCTTGTAGAAATGTTTGCCTGCATGGAGATTTATTGCATGTATCGTTAACATCGAAAGGGAACATAAACGCCAAACAATGGTATTTCCCATTTCTGAGTCGATGCGGAAGTTGTACTCTTATTTCCTTAGACAGGACTAAGTAGTTCCACAACATTAGCCTCTCTGTGCAACACCTCAGTGGCTTTAAATTGAGGCTCATCTGCTAGAGTACGCGTTTAAATGAGGTGTTGACACAATTTAAATTGAAATATAAAGTTTTATAGCAACTTCGAATGAGTTAACCAACACCTGTCCTACCTTTCCTCCTCCTGATTGGACAAATATTGACTGCCCCTCTGTTACTACCTCCATTGCCATATCAAAGGCAGAACAAAACCGATTAGTCAACACATCCTATTGTGGTGCCACAATAGGATGTGGTGCCTATTGTCACCACAATGAAAAGTGAATTATAAATTAAATGTATTATTATTATTATTATTATTATTATTATTATTCCATTGAACCCGCTGTGTAAAAGTTTATTTTGTCTGCATTCTTTTAGCTACCTCTCCACAATTCTGGGAAATAAGTTTGACCATGGAGCAGAAGCCATTGTCCCTGTCCTGTTCAATCTCATACCCAACTGTGCCAAAGTCATGGCGACCGCTGGTGTATCGGCTATCCGCATCATCATTCGGGTGAGTTTTGCAAACACACACATGGATTTCATTGATATTCTTGTCCGAGTGAACTTCTTTCCCTCATTGCTGCCTTTTCTCCTCTCTACAGCACACCCATGTTCCTCGACTCATTCCCCTGATTACCAGTAACTGCACATGCAAGTCTGTATCTGTTAGAAGGTACAAATAACAAAAACACTGACCGTGACAATGTAGGGATACAAATTTGGGTTTTGTGCAGGTCCCACATGGTTAATAGCTCAAAGATCATAAAATGTTTGTGTATTTCTTCTTCTTTCATATCTTATGAATATGTTCTTTCCAGGCGCTGTTATGATTTCTTGGACCTTCTACTACAGGAATGGCAAACCCACTCTCTAGAGAGGTACAGACTGATGCCAGCATGCCTCAAACCCATACTACTCCTCACACCGATATGGAACACTATGCAGCCTTTATATCACATTTGTGCTTTTGTGTGTTTTTTAACAGTGGAATAAAAGCTTTTTGAAACCTGTTTTTCTTCCTCTTCACACTAAACACCCCTTTGTATCTCTGTTTCTCTTTCTTCCAGGCACACAGCAGTTATGGTTGAGAGTATCAAGAAGGGAATTCGAGATGCAGACTCTGAAGCCCGAGTGGAGGCCCGCAAGTAAGAAAACACAGACATTCACCCAGGGGGATCTCTTGAACTTAAATTACATGAAAGATGAAAGGAGTTTTGAAATTCACTGCCTTCCTTTTCCTGTTCGATTGCTTTTCTCACCTCCTAATCTGTCCACTTCTTTGTTTTTTTTATTTCCTGTTATCTCCCTCAGGGCCTACTGGGGCTTGAGGAACCACTTCCCAGGGGAGGCGGATGCCCTTTACAACTCCTTGGAGCCCTCCTACCAAAAGACCCTTCAGTCCTTCCTGAAGAGCTCTGGGAGTGTGGCCTCCCTTCCGCAAAGTGACCGCTCCTCATCCTCCTCTCAAGAAAGCCTCAAGTAATCAACATTTAGCTCCGCTTATTATTGTTATTATTATTATTATTATTGTACATTAATTTCTACTGCGCTTTTCAAAGTAGTCAAAGTCTGTGTACATGCAAAGTAACAAAAAAAGAAGCTGTCGATGCGGATGAACTATTGCCTCTATAGGAGATGCGGTCTCATCCAGTAGAGGGCGCTACTGGTGATGTTGAGGGAGTATTCCAGGCGGGATAGAAGGAAGTTGTGGTTGATATTATCCAAGGCAGCATTGTGGTCGAGAAGGATGGGGATGTTGAGATGACAGGAGTGTGCGGAGGAGGTTGTTTGAGACATTGTAGAGGGCCGTTCCAGTGCTGTACTTAATGCAGGAACCAGACCGGAATGATTCGAACAGTTTGTCGGAATTGAGTTACCGGTGTTTATACCAGGTTTTTTGAAAATTGGGATGACAGAATGTAATTGGAGGGTTCGAGAGACGGAGCCAGAGCTGAAGGAGGAGTTGATGTTGTTAGTGATGAGCGAAGAGATAGCCGGGAGAAAACCTCCTCAACAAGTGTGTTTAAGTGTTTTTTTATCATGTAAATTGAAGTCTGTTGCTGAGGCTCAGAGAAGACACTTTTTTCTTTCTTTCTTTTTTTTAAAGGAATTATAGATTAAATTAGATTATAGAAAATTTACTTTGTAGAAGACTCACACCTGATCTGGGCTTCACAGTATTTTAACTGTTTGTGTCAGCTTAAATATTCAACATGTTCCCAAACTACTGATGTTAAGGGAAATGTTTATGTGGACAAAAATCTAATTTTCTGAATTTGCACAGATTTTCTGAATTACTAACTTTAATTTGGACTCCTATGCTCTCTCTTACTTTCAGTTCCTTTTTATTTACATCTTAAGCGGGTCAACTAGATAGTGGTTTAAGGTGGAGCTTCCTCAATACTTCCAATCCACTATTCTTCAGTGGAAAACAGAGTAAAATAAGAAAAAAAGTTTTTTTCTTCAACCCCCACTCCCTATAACTCCACATTATGATCCTGTTTGTGCTTTTGTTTCGTTATGGACTGACCTAGTTTATTTCTCCCTCCTCTTTCAGTCGACCACTAACTTCCAAATGGTCAGCAGCTCCAGGACGAGGTGAGTCATCCACACAAACACTCACTCAAACACTGCCAAACAGACAATCTCATGCTCACACACTCCTGTGAGAAAAAACACACAGCAAACTCCTAAAGAGCCATTTCCCATCATTCTCATTTACATCTGCCTGTATCCAGCCGCGTACTGTTAATACGCACACACATACACACGGTCCTCTGTACCTTTGGGCAGTTCTGTATGGTATCAGTATTGTCTTTGTGTTGTGTGGTGCCTGCATGTGTCTGTGACGTTTATATCCCTTCATCACCTC
This sequence comes from Lophius americanus, assembly GCA_037951165.1. Lineage (NCBI taxonomy): Eukaryota > Metazoa > Chordata > Actinopteri > Lophiiformes > Lophiidae > Lophius > Lophius americanus. The sequence goes on from JBBDHG010000344.1 coordinate 260,363, forward strand.
CCATCCCTTCTCCAACGCACTCCTCCACCTCCTGTCCTATCAGTCCCTGCGGGTTCAAAGAGTGGGGTCTCATCGGCCTCCCTGCAGCGTTCCCGTAGCGACGTGGATGTAAATGCAGCAGCAGTTGCTAAACACCGGAATGTTGGACAGACAAGGGCAGCGGGACGTCTGCCCCCCGGCTCCTACTCCTCACTGGGTAAGGGCCTGTCAGTCAAGTCTGATGACTAGTCCGTGCAGACGTGGGTCAGCATGCAATCAGCGAGACGTTAGGCTCAGATGGACACTCCCTCTGAGGAGCTTGTAACTAACGTTTCTAAAGCTATTGGCAGGTTGAAGAACCGAGCAAAGATTCTGCTCTGTAAAAACTCAGCATATCCACAACACAGAGTATCAGGATGGACTAACATGCTCAGACTATAGTGGACTGGCCTTTCTTATCTCCTCTCTGCTGCTTTACTCTCTTCTCCTGCTGCATCTACCCACTCTATGTTTCTCTCTGAGTGTTCTCTGTGCGCATGTTCTGCGGACGAGTATCGTCCCGTGTTGGTGTGTCATTCTGTGTCCTTGTTGGCATCTGCACCGGTCCAGATGTTCTGTTATTAATACACACTGTGCTCCTCTCTCCTCTTGTCTTCCCTCTATTCTGTACTCCATTATTTATTCCTTTCCATTGTCTTGTTTCCTCTTTACTGACCCATCTTGTTCAATTTTCATTTTCCATTTCTTCCTTCTCTCTTCCTTTTTTTTTAATCCTCTATCTCAATCAACCAACGGTATCGATCCGTTCCCCTTCATTCCTTCCCTCTTCTTTCCTCCACTCTCTCTCTCTGCTACTAAAGATGATGCCTCTGATAAAACGGATGGTAAGATCATCGCACTCGGTTTCACCAGCTACATCCTACTCATGCTTTTATTTTTTCCTTCTCTTTTACCAATGCTTTATTCCAGTCCACCAGCCATGTCATCTCCTTTATATGCAGTGTGTGGCCACAGCGCCCCCTGCTGTCAGCCTTATGATCAACTTCCATTCGTATCACCGTCCGTCTCACAACATCATTAATGAAATTATCACACATCTAAAATCATGATCAGCTTTTTTACTTCAGTTTTGTTTTTAATAGGGAAATGTTCTAACCATTGACGGGTTCATTTAACTTTTAATCTTAAACTATCCAGGTGGGATGTTTTGTTGTTGTTGTGCTGTTGCACACATGAGGATGAAACATGTTGTTTACAAACCTGATCCTTCTTTGTCTATGTATAGGAACCAGGTCAGACTCTGGTAAGATCGTGGTGATTGGTGGATGTATGAGTGGGCATGTTTCTGGGATGTTCTAGTTCAGACAACATTGATTGCTTGGATTGAACTTCGTTACAGAGGAACCACCAGGAATCAACCTAGGGGAATTATTTTGCTGTGCTACTATCACTTAAAAAAAAACAAAAACCAAGGCAAAGTTAAAAAAAAAGAAAAAGAAAAAAGGAGTAAAATGTTTAGAAATCTTTAAATGAACAATGTTTTTCTATAATAAGTTTAATTCAAGCATAGCTTAAAAGAAAAATTGTTTCAGATGATCATCTTTTTATCAAAGCAGTCAACCCTTGTTCAGAAAATAATCATTGGGTCATGATCAGTTCCAGATGTAAGCCTGACTATTAGGACTAGTTCCTAGTCCACTGACGTATCCCTGGTGTATTCATCTGTTTGCTTCTGACTCAATCTGACTGTTTTAGTTTAGAATTTCTTCAGCAACTTTCAGCATTCATAGGTTTTTGGTTGTAGTGCTTCCTAGTTTCATTATGCCGCTAACAGTCTGTGACTAGATGTGTTAGGATTTGCACCTCTGCGTGTTTTTTTTAAAAATGTGAATGTCATATTTATCACGTATGGGTTTTCACTGCATTCATCCTTCCCCATGATGCAGGACGCGTTCGTGCCAAGCAGCCTTTGTCCACCGCCAGCAACATTTCGAGCCAGGTGGACTCACGAGGCCGCAGCCGCACCAAGATCGTCTCCCAGTCACAACGTAAGTACAGCTGCGCCCCCACCGAAACACACAGAACACCTTATATCCTTCTGTTAGTGAGACCGTTTTGATGTCTACCCCCTCAAGAATATTTGACAACTTCTTATTAAAAAAATTAAATAAATAAAAATGATATGCAAAAAATGTCTATATTGTGTATACCCATGATCTTTCATACAAATTACTCACAAAAATCTAACCTTTTATGCAAAAGACAAAACTTTTCACAATGAGTTTCATTCTTCACATGAAACCATCCATTTCTCTAAAACGTGTGCCACAATTATTGACATCCCTCATCCCCATCCTGCGATTAAAAGGTAAAAAGAAAGCTCACTTTAAGTTTCCTGATAGAGGCTTCCAGGTTTTCATTCAGTATCTGCTGGTATTTGATGGAGTCCTTGGAACCATGTCTTTTAACAAGATGTCTCGGGCATTTTGGAGAAAAAACAGCCCCACTGCATCAGAGATCCACCACCAGACTTCAGTGGGTATGAGGGGCTTTTCTCTATGGCTGTATGTGTTATGCCACACATACATTTACATTTATAGCCAAACACCTCTATTTTGTTCTCATTGGTCTTCTGATCTTGATCCATTGAAACTACAGTGGAGCAAACTGCAGGTTTTTTTTTCTTTCAACACAGCTGGTGCTGGTGTCGGCGCCATCTGATGGTGGTTAGTGAGACTTTCCGACCCCAAGATTCAACTGACTTCTGACCTCTCTAGCTGTAATTCTAACTATTGAAACTGATATGAAGAACTGTTGAAAGATTTATTTAGTAGCCACTGCCAAGATTTATGATGCTCTGCAACTTTTTTTCACTCTTCTTTGCTGTGTTTTCTGTGTGTCATTGTTCACTACTTCAGAGTTCCTGCTCAAACAGGTGAACCCAAAAATATGAAATAGGACCTGAAATATGCTTCAGTTACCCCTTTCAATAAATTATTTCCTAGGGGTTTCAATAATTGTGGCAAACATCAAGTATTTTTTTCATGCTAGGAAAATGGTTTTTGTTTTTTGTTATATGCTCCTGGAGTTAAAAGTTAGATTGTTGTTAATAATTGAATTATAGATGATTGGCATTGACAATAAAGACATTTGATTTTACTTTTTTTAAAGGATGCCAGTATTTCTGGAGGATAAAGTATGTAATAAACCAATGCACAGCAACAGAAATAGAATGTTTGCACCTTCTCAGGCTCCAGTGGAGTTTGATAGCTTGTTGCCTTCACGGTGACAATAAGCTCCATATGAATGTTTTTGTGCCTTCAGGTTCAGATGAATCCGATTGCGCACCAGGTATTCTGTATATGTATCAGAGTGTTTGTTTGTCTCTCTATCTGTGTTCAACAGTGGGAATGGTGACCCACCTATTGTCGCTCTCATCTTAAATACAACATATTGTGCAAAGAGGTGTCTGTGCTTAAATTGTGTGTTTTTCTCTGCATGTTGTGTCTCATTCCTGTTGATGGTATGGGGGTCAGCTTAGCGTCACTGCTCTAGCCTGGGTCTGGCTGTCATTTGGATATTTCAAAGTATTCCTACAAACACAGGGAACTGAAGGCACTGAGCTAGGTTTGTGTGTTCCTGCTCGTGAAAAAGTTTTTTTTCTTAATTAGCTTTTTTGCTTCTGATACTAGCTTGGAAACCATTTTTAAAAGTTAACAGTCATCCAACCCATTGGACCAATCAGTTTTAGACATTTAGCTTAAAGAACAACACTGAAAAAAAAGGACACAAAGGAAATGACAGCTGTTCAGAGGCTTAGGATGGTGTGTGTGTGTGTGTTTGTGGTGTGTGTGTAATGAGTGAGTGCGCGTGTGTGTGGAGACTGAGTGTGTGTATTAATATTGATTATTATTGAGGCATTCTCTACTCGTCTGTGTGTCCCAACATGCACTGCTTTTCCCCGGCTCTCATCTGCCGTTGGTTCAGTGTGTTTTTGTTGTAGCGGCACATTTGCAGTAGTTGTCCTCTCCACAATAAAGTGGATGAGATGTATTCAATCAAAAACAAAAAATGCCTCAGCTTTGCCTCCATCCGTGACATGAAACATCAGGATGCGCTTCCATCATACTTCGTGCTCTTGACTCCCGTGATGCTTTTTTCGTTTTGTTTCATTAACTCTCATAAATCATCTGGTTTAATCTGCTGTTCCTTCCCCTCGCCTCTGCTTTCCCTCTCCTTCCATCCACTGGGTTTAATGGCTCAGGATCTCAGTCTGCTACCCCTGTTGGTGGTAAGATTACAACGCTACTACTGTTTACTCACTCTCCTCCCCTGATCTCCCCCTCCTTATCATGCACCCAGAAAGTTCACCTTAGGCTCATCCCACTCCGGCCCACAGGTGCTGGGCAGGCTTCTAGCGTAGCTTTCCTACAGTCACGCCGAGCATAGCGCTTTGGGGGCCTTTTAGTTCATGCCCTCCTGCTTGTTCCTGTTTCTGAACAAATGTTGAGGAGACTATTTTCATCCATGATTACGTAAAGTGGGGAGGGGTATATAGGAATTGAAAGGGTTCCATCTCATCCAATCCATATGTCACTCAATTATTTGTTTCTGGATCATCACTAAAAAGCTACTGAATATTTTTCACAAAACTTTCCAGCCCTACAAGTCCTGAAGTGCTGGTTTTTGCTTTTTATGGATTTTTGTCGGGTTAATTTCTTTCCCTTCCTTGATCAGAATTTGAATTGAGACTCATTCAGTGGGTGGAGTTATACTCAGATGAGGGTTTTTGAGGCAAAAATCATCATTATCATCATCATCTGTACATACAAAAAAGATGTAGGTGACATGCAATGCAGAGGACGCCCTTATTGATAAACGTTGAATTTTAAGCTTTTTATTTACTTTATTTTACCTACTTAGGTTACATTGTTAGAAATGTGTTTCTAGATACTAAGCAAATGCATTAAGATCATAACATGTTGTTTGATCCAACATAAACAATTTTTTTTTTTGTGAAGAAATTTCCTAATATGCTTCTGATTAAATATGAAGGTAAAAGAAAATCTAATCAGATGGAGGCCGAAGAAGTAATTATTTTTCTATAAATGATAATTCGTTTAAAATATTTCGTAGTTGATCATTTACTCCTTCTATTAAGTTATACACCAAGATGCCCTTAAAATTCCAGACCCAACCCCATTTAGCTCTCATCTGTCATATTGTTGTATTTATGTGTCACGAAGTACAGTGTGCCTGGATTTGCTGGAGTTCTTGTGTGTCATTGAAAGAAAGTGTGCGAGAGTCTGTTCCCTGTGCTCGTTTGTAGTCACATGGAAATTGGTTCACTTCTGGTGTATTTTCTGTTTGTTTGTTCTTTTCCCAAAAGTCACGTCACTCACTTGATTCATTGCAGGATGTCTTTGGGGAGGAGAAATGGAGACCAGTGTTAACCTAACTTTTGTCTTGGTTTATTTTTCACTCTCTTAGTTCTGAGATAAAAAAAAATGTTTCCAGGGGAATCACGTAATGTAAAGTTTAAACCAAGTTTTGTCTATTTTTTTTTATTACACACTGCTGGAAACTGGTGTCGTTAAGAGAAGGGAAGTAGCAGCGGTCTATATTTAATATATACAAAGCTAGTCACCATTTTTTCAAAGATCCTCACCTTTAGAGGAGCATCACTCACAGCTGCTTATTGATCCAGCAAGGCTCTCACTTGACTTTCTCTCTCTCGCTCTCTTTGCATTTTGTCCTCTTTTCTCTCTGCGTCTCTCTGAAGCTGGCAGTCGAAGTGGCTCTCCAGGTCGCGTGCTAACGAGTACCACCCTGAGCACCATGAGCTCAGGGGCCCACAGGGTTCTGGCCGGGGCCTCAGGAGACGGAAAGAGACGCAGTCGCATCCCCCGCAGTCAGGGCTGTTCCAGAGACTCTTCCCCCACCCGCCTGTCTGTTGGTGAGTAGAAAACGTCCAGTTTCTTCCTTGAAGACGAACTGTTGTAGGATCACTCTATTAAGTCACTATATCTTTGGATTTCTACTCAACTTTTTACCCGCTCCTTTTCCCACTCTACCTCGTCCTCCTCCTTTGTTCCTTCTCCTTCTCTGCTGCGTCTGCCCTCTAGCTCCTTCCAGCATTAGCTCCATCTACAATGGAGCGAGCAGAGGAGGTAAGGCCCCGACCTCAATCAGAACATTCTGTTATCCACCTCCTTACCTCAATCTATAATCTGTCTATTCTCATATTATAAATCATCATTCTTTATCCCCGTCGATTTACAAATCTCACAATGTAAAATCTCTCCTGGCTTCCCAATCTCTCCATCACGCACTAGCTCACCGCCTCAGCCTCACAGAGCAAACCTCTCTAACCCAGTCCCTAATCTCTCTGGCTTCATGTTTGTGCTATCTTGATGGAAACCCTTCATCAACCCACACCTCCGTTCTCTCTTTACTAACTTGTAATGGCAAGAGAATTAACCTTCTGGCAGGAGCAGTGAAGCTTTATCAGGGCTTGGTTTAACCCCGTTGGTAAGCTGTGATTAACCCTGATCGGCTGGGTAGATGCAGAATCTGATAAACAGAGCAATGAAGGGTGAAGCTACTTGCATCGCTAATAGAAAAGAATGCAGATCCTCCCCTCAGCCACACCTTCAATTTCTAAATTTCTTCTTAAATCACTCTTCTTCCACCCTGTGTGTTTGCCTGTGAGATCCCGGTGTCGATCACCTGAGTGTATGTGATTATCAAACTGCTTGTGTCATTTAAATGTGAGGCAATCCGTCCGGAGCGCTTTTTTGGGGGCATTTCATCACGAGCTGAAACGATATGTTGATCAACAGAAAAATGGTTTTGAACTGTTGATTATTACTACGCCATAAATAGTTGTGCTCGCAGTTTTTAGGTTTTTTTTTACATTACTGATATTGCAAGTTGAATATTTTCCAATCTGGAAACATAAGCTCTGTTGATAATAATAATAATAATAATTATAATACATTTAATTTATAATGCACTTTACATTCGGATCAAATCTCAAAGTGCTAAATGACAAGCTAAAGGCCCTTTTTGATTATTACCTCTAGAACACGGGGAGATATCTGCTTTAATTTGACCACTGTATGTTGCAGTGTTGCCTTCAAACGACTGTTAAGTGCAGCTTGATTCATCAAGAAGAATTTAAAATGAACAACAAGTGAAGCTGTTTGGTGTCAACCCCCGGTTTGAACCGTCCTGCTGAACAGGGCACATACACAAGGTCCTAGGTACTAAGTCCTAAGTTCTAGGGTGATGAATGTAACCAGTGTGTGTTTATGTGATTGGGTACTTCAACCAAAACATGAAATTATGCAATTGCCCTCATATCAAGAGGGAAATTATTCTTACAACTAGAAAAAAGCACTTGGATAATCGTAAATCTCCTCCAAGACACAACAGTGTCCGAGGTTAATTAGACATTCATGCAGATTTCACCATTAATGTCTGAGTTATTGTCAGCATCCAAATCTACCGACAACTCAAACAAACTCTCTCAATATCTCTTAAATACTCGGTATTCAGTCATCTCCTGCGCCTTCCACTTCAGCGCCTCTGTTCAGCCCAGGAAGCTCCCGGCTTCAACCCGAAAGGAACATCAAAGGAACTCTTGGAACTGAGCCACCAGTTCCACCCCAAAGTAACATCAAAGGAATTAAAGGAGCAATGGCAGCAATGGCCACATTTAGACGTCGCTACTCCAAACGGCTTATTATTTCATTTCATTTTGCTGTGAAAAACATAGGGACACCAAAATTGAATCCCCTCTAGGATATGCCAAAACTTATCTCTGGGTAAAGTTTCATGCAAATCTGTCCGTTATTTATCTGTAATCTTACTCACAAACGGACAAAAGCACAAGAGTGAAAACTAATCTCTCCTTGGCAGAGGTAGAAAAACAATGGCCAAAGTTTATTTGTGTTCTTTTGAAACTCCTACAGAGCAGTGTGTTTACATCATTGATCCTATAAAGTTTACGAGTATGAATATCATTTATTCCAAAGATCAATCCACCACTATTTTGATTGTTTCGTAATCCCATTAGTAATTAAATGAAGAAAAATGCTAGACATTTTCTTGTTCCAGCTTTTGTTGCTCGGGTCTGTTGATGGGCGATAACATGACATTCAACTCTGGAACATTGATAGGGGTTTTATAGACTAAATAACTACTCTATCCACCATATCTAAATCCACAATGAAGATAATCTGTTAATAATTGATAAAGATGAAAACTGAGGGGACAAAACCGATGAAAGCACTGACTAAAATCTGCTGAGGTTCTCCCTCAGAGCCAGAAGACCTGTGGTCATATTCTTTCTTGTATCTTATTCATGTCTTCATCCACGTTCTTTCCCCCCTCTCCTCCTGTCGCTGCTCCTGTTTGTCCTTCTCGGACTATTTGTTGTCGTCCTCATGTCCCTCCCCCTTGTCCTTTTTTGCTCTCTCTATCACTTCTCTTCTCACCACTGCTCTTCCTTGCCCTGTTTTCCCTCTCACTTTTATCTCTGCTGCGGTGTGGTGGTGTTGTAACCTGGGTGGCGTTAGCTCGGGGCAGTCGTATCCCTCGTCCCAGTATGAGTCAGGGCTGCAGCAGAGAGGCCAGCAGGGAGAGCAGCCGGGACACCAGCCCTGTACGCTCCTTCACCCCCCTTGGTGAGTAGCAGTGGTGGGCGGGATACCAGGGAGGCATGACTAGTGAAATCAAAATGAAAAAAACAAAACAAAAATCCATATCCCTCTTTCTTCCCCTCAAACCAAAGAAACGGATTTATTTTTAAATGGTGTCTGATTTAAACTAAAATTGTAAAATTTGCAGCCGTTTTTTAAAAAAAAAAGAAAAGAAGAAGAAGAAAAAAAGGTTACGGATACTTTATTAAAAGAAATGATTCGCATGTTTTTCCACTCTCGCACACTACATTCCTGAAGTCGTAGGTTGGTGCATGTCTGTCTCGTGTGTGTGTGTGTGTTTGGGTGTGTGAGCGCGAGTGTTAAACTCTGTACGTGTGTTTCGATCTTGGTTGCAGCGGCGCGGAGCTACTCTCGCTCCACCGGAGCACTCCATACACCTGACACTTTTGGGGCTGCAGGTGAAGGCTGAGTACATCTATTTCTCCGTACCTCACCCACCCACTGCCTTAGTATTTGTTTTCTCTCTTTTCATTTTGTTCCTCAGTGCCACACGTCTCCTCCTGCATAATTAATCATCCCGTTTCTGTTCTTGTCCATCAGTCTCTGTTGTGGCTTTTTTTTTTGGTTCGTTTTTCTACTTCTACTCCAGGACGTCGAACATTCCAGTGGAATCGCATGTTTCCGCCCGTCCAGTTGAAATCCTACGATTCTGCCCGTTTTATCAGTTCTCATTTTTCTTTATTTAGCCTTGCAAGGACACCTTCTCGTGTGTTTTCAGTTGGTCATTCTTTCCACCCAATGGGCGCCCGCAGTGTCACCTAACACGTCATCTCATGAACTTACAGGATTATTTGTGAGAAATGTAGCGTGTGCATGGTTTGACTGAATGTCCGACAACGGTTGAAGAAAAGGATCATCTGTTTATATGAGAGAGAGAGAGAGAGAGAGAAAGAAAGAGAGAGACAGTTCTGTCTCAAATCAAAAGATTTTCTCCAGCCATATTTCCGTCCATCCGCCTTTTAATATCATCTGTCTGACTCTCTGCAGGATCAGGTTTTGGCATCAGTCATTCCAGTCGGCTCTCTTCTTCAGTCAGTGCCATGAGGGTCCTCAACACGGGCTCTGATGTAGAGGAGGCTCTCGCAGACGCACTGGTATGAAAACCCTCTCAAACACATGTATGCATTAAGAAACACATAACACCGCTCAGCTAACTACTGTAACCTATCACCATGGAAAGCTCACACCTGCTGCACATGTTGTTGTTTGCGTGTCTGTGTCTTAATTAACACCTTGGTTCTACCTTTGTTTACTGCTATCAGCTGTTGGGAGACATGCGGTCCAAGGTCAGCTTCTTCTCCTGCCTCTCACAACTGTATGATGTGTTTGTGCGATAGCTTTGCTTCTGTGCAATCAAGTTAGACGTATGAGTGCCTGCTTTCTGCCTGTGTCTGCTATTGCTGTGTTCACCGTTTCACTTAAATTTCACCTAGTATCCCATCTTCCACACGCAGAAGAAGCCAGCCCGGCGACGGTACGAAAACTACAGCATGTACTCCGATGACGATGCCAACAGCGATGCGTCCAGTGCCTGCTCAGAGAGGTCCTACAGCTCCAGGAATGGAGGAGCCATCCCCACCTACATGAGACAGACGGAGGATGTAGCTGAGGTTGGCAGCAACAGCATCACAACCGGAAAACAGTATCGACATTAGGGCATTAAAGTGCATCTCCTCCTCCACCCAGACAGCTTTTCCTCCGGCTCTCCCTTGTATGTCTCCAGTGACATGCAGGAAATGGAAGTTTATTCTGCTGAGCACGTATTATTGTATCCAATAATATGTGCTATAACTTCTACTGTGTGGTAGTAGTTATAGTATAAGTAGTACCCTTCAAGATATACATTAAGCAATTTGAAAAGTGGTGTAGAAGATTAAATACTGCCTGTATATTCATTTTGTAAAAGATGTGGTTTTAGCCATGAGGGTACCGAAGATTGGCAGGTTGGCGGTTCTTGAGGAAGACCCTGATCCCAAATATTCTCCCACTGACTAAATGTTATTGATAAAAGTAACATTATTATTATCATTATTGTATTGAAATCTATCCATCATTGCAAAACAAGAAAAAACTCCTGCTGCCAGGATGTCACATGTTTCCTCTGCTGATCACATACTATTCTTCATATGACACACAGAATATCCTTTACATTTGAAAAAAAAAAAGAGATCTGAAGAAGTGCATACGCCCCTTTCCTGCAGATTTAGAATGTAGAATTTTTAGGCCATGACTAACAAGTTCGCTCATAAGACTTTTGACTTACTGAAGAAATGTGTTCCATGGATCACTGAGATATTTGCAGTATTTTATACCGAGCTCCAGCTCAGATTGACAGACGTGATTGGGTTCCCCGCTAAATCTGGAAGCCTGGTCTTAGTGCCATTAGAGCGAGATTTGGATTAATGTCATTTCTCGCCGGTGTAAAAATCAGTCCTGAGTGTTTGTGGTTCTTCCCAGGTGCTGAATCGCTGTGCCAGTGCTAACTGGTCAGAGAGGAAGGAGGGTCTCTTGGGCCTACAGGCACTGCTCAAGAACCAACGCACCCTCAGGTCAGCCACTGGAAACGCAGATGTCTGTTTACAAGGATACATGGATTGTTGATTTTCCTCTCACTGTGGTTGTTGTTGTTTTGCAGTCGGGTGGAGTTGAAGAGGCTGTGTGAAATCTTCACCCGGATGTTTGCAGACCCTCACAGTAAGGTAGGAATGCATGCAACGCAAGTACTCACGCAGAGACGCACAGCACTCATTCACAAATATCATTTCAGTTTGATCCATTTTTTTCCACCCACTTTGGTTTTATGAAATCCCACCATCCTTCACTGTACCGGATTCTGCCAAAGCAAAGAGGACAATCTATTTGCCGATCCACACACACACACATCTCAGGAGTCACAGATGTTCTTCTGAATACGTTGAAAGATAACCCCATGCACGGGTCACAACGTGATCTCAGATAGACGCACTCTTGCGTAGACAAAGTCAAACATAAACGCAGGCTTGCAGAGTGTGTGACAGACTAAGTTTTCTAACGGCATGCCATGCCTGAGTTTCTCGTCATGTGGGATTGCTGTCACTGTCACCGTGGCCGATTTCCTGGCTGTGCTCCGTGCATTCACTCACACTCCCTCCCTCCCCTCCTCTTCTCCTTGCACTCCAAAAGCAATCACACTGACTACACACACATTCAGACGTTCTTAAATACAAACAAAGGTATTTGGGCTGCCATTTCTCATCTCTGACTAATCAGCTGCGTTTCGCCCTCACTAACACTACCACTTTTCTTTGGCCGTTTCTTGAGTGCCAGTTGCCTCGCACATATCGTAAGGTGTGTGAGAACCCTCCCACCTTCCCCCCTCGTTTGACGTTTGACGATTTGATGAATTTCAGCGAGACTCCGGCAGAGTGTACGGCACAGCAGAATCCGGTATAAGCTCAGCTTCCTTCAAGGTACTACATCTCACCATGTATCCTGTCTTCATCTCTTCTATCCCACACCATTCCCACTGTTCATCTTCCTCGTTTTTCAACGTCTCCTTCAGTTTTCAGGCCTTTTCTACCACGTACTTGACATTTTTCAGGATGTTTAGCTCCTTTCGTTATGACTCTTTTTCTCCATTTTGCTAATGTTCGATTGAATGTGCAGATTGAAATTCCAGATTGTGAGCAAACACTTACACTGAGTGCATTGAGGTATTTTTTCTCAGGATGCTAACAGATGTCTCTTTCTCTCCAATGCCACCTGGAACTCTCTATAGAGAGTAAGTTTGTCAAACCTGTGTCACTGTTTGTTTGTCTGGTTGAATATTTGCTTCATTAATCGGATTGGATAACCTGTTATCTGGGAAGCAACATAACAGTCACTCACTAACCTATGCCACATAATGTGGCCTTTAATTACAACGGGCTGCGGAAATCAACCACTGGCATTTAGAGATGGTCACCACACGTTCCGATTGGTGTGATGTCTTCTAATATTTATAGTATTACTTTGGGTGTTTTGAATTTGGGGATAAGGTTGTGCTGCAATCAGCAAAAATAATCACTAACTTCCATCTCTAGGGGGTTAAATTCCTGCCAGAAGTTTGCAAACAAACAAAACACGTTGAACAAGTGTTCGTGATTAACCTACAAACACAATATGATGTGCAAATACAAAACAAGATGCAAATGCCTTTTCTTTTACAAATAGAAAAATGTGTTCTAGTAGCAAATAAAAACAAGTTTTACAAATTCGCTCATTGCTGATCTGCAAAAAACAAAAACATGATTCACAAACTAATGTTTTCTGTTATTTATCAAACAAACACTTTACATTTTTGTAACACATTGTGCTTCAGAGAAAACTATCGCATGTCTTACAAGTACAGAAAATCTGTTCTACCAATGCCAAAAAAGCGAAACAATCATGTGACCTTTTGGCACAATCTTTCCTCCTGAGGTTTGGCCTCTACTTGCAGAAAATGTCCTCAGATTTCTGCACAGGTCCTGTGTAGCTCACCTGCTGCAACAGTAGGTGTCCTATTCGCGGTTAAATTGCACTCCTGTAAAGTGACTAGCAATTAACTGAAATCTATCCTTTATTAACGGGAGTCAAAATATCATAAACTGCGGGGGGATGTCAGGTAACTTTACACAATGTCTCATCACAGTTGTCATTTTACGCCATCATTGTTTCTGGAGGTGAGGCCTTCACTGACCGTTGGAAACTTCAAGCTGGACCGGACCTGACGGCCGCTCGTGCTCGTGGTTTAAATTGTAGAGAATAATTTCTGGATCTCCATGTCCTCTTAATATCAGACACTTAATACAAACCATGGGATCAGTTTACACCCGCACCGTTAGACTGAGCTGGCAGTGAACGATAAATGTAGCTCGGCTATAATCTACAAACAAAAGAGTCAACAGCGACACCTACTGTTGTAGCAGGGTAGTTGTCTCGGAAACATGATGTGTTGGAACTACATTGGGTATTTCTTGATACTTCATTTTTTTGTTTGCGAAAACAGAAAATTAATTGAGTCGTGTTTTGTATTTGCAAATCGTACCGTGTGTTTGTTGGTGAACCGTAGCGCGTGTGTAAAACATGTTTCGTTCGTTTGTAGAACACGTCTTATATTCGTGAAACACAAGCATGTTAATCGTGTTCCACCCTTTGTTAATCCTATTTTGTTTGAATATGAATTCTGAACATTTATAACCCTTTCGTTCGTTTGTTTGCATTTGTTTGGCAGGAATAAAACTCCGTAATCTTCAGTATAGCAATGTCCTGTAAATCCCTTGAAGAATGCATGCCTGTTTGTATGCATGCGTGCATGGAACTCGAATAGTCAAATAAAGGAGCGGCTCTGTGACCCAAATTGCCCTTGTGTGTGTTTAGGTGTTCAGTATGTTCCTGGAGACGCTGGTGGATTTCGTCCTGGTCCATAAGGAGGATCTGCAGGACTGGTTGTTTGTTCTGCTCACACAGCTACTGAAGAAGATGGGAGCCGACCTGCTGGGCTCCGTGCAAGCCAAAGTTCAGAAAGCCCTTGATATCACACGGTTGGTGTCACACTTGGATAGACACTGACTTTAGGATGCAGAGGTTGAGGTTGCAAGAGCAACATAATTACAGTAGATATTAAAATGATGTTTGAGTATGGACATTAACCTGAGACATCCGTATCTGGTCGGCCTACTGTTGAGCTGATGGAAAAACAGATAAATCTCCTAGGATCAATGTTCACGTTTTTCACTAGTGTTTTTTCAAATAATAGCCGATTTTTATTTTCGAATAACACGATAAAACATTTTTCATCTCTATCTTTTGTAATAATACAGTAATAGATCTAAACCTGTGGAGCTCCTTGTACTCTTTAAAACATTACGAGTTTCTGTACGTGATGGATGTTTAATGTTGATATAATTTCTCTCGTACAGGGAGTCTTTTCCTAACGACCTCCAGTTTACAATACTCATGCGCTTCACGGTGGACCAGACGCAGACACCCAACCTCAAGGTATACGGCATTCTCATTCTGTGGTGTGAGTGTTGGTGTGAGAAGGTCTGAGTAAGGGAGGGAAGGATGAGCGTCAAGGCTGGAGAGTAGGGATTGGTCAACCATGGCATATGAACTCATGTCAAACTAAGCTAGCGCTTCCCCCTAAAATCCCAAAAAAACAAATCCTCGGCTATGATTGGATGGCGCCTTATAGCAGCCCCTCCCCTGGTGTGGACACTCGCTTCAAACATTCTTTGTCCAACTCTCTATCATCTCAGATCACCATCACCTTAACTTTCCCTCAATTTCTGATCCGTCATCCCCTAATTACTCACCCTCTCCATCGTTTACCCTCTTGTTTCAGACCTTTTTTTTCATCTACCTTTTTCCCTATGAATTTCAGTCTGCCTTTCGACTAGGCCTGGGCAAGAAAAATGTGTCAGCGTGAGAATTTCACCTTCCTTTCCCACATATATAGTTCTTCAATTTCCCTTCACTTATATATACATATTTATTACAAATGTGATGCACAACTCTCCGAAAAATAGAACAAATCTATAAATATGACTGTGGTCATAAGCAGCCTAACGACACTGTTATCTCAAGCCCTTCATTGCCCCATATAAAAATAAAACATAAAGTTAAGTAGTCATTATCCAGTGTCTGTGTAATAGTTGAAGCCCCTAACTGGCCTTTGCAGCTGTTTGCAGTAATCTTGTGGCTTAAATTAATATTTTCCCATTTTCAGAGTAGTGTCATAAAATTTCCTTGTTGCCCAAGCCTAAATTCTTTATCGCCTCCACATCCTGTCTGATCCTCCTCCCTCCACCTTTCCACTCCCGTGCCCTTCTCTTTCCCCTTTTATTGACAAGGTACTTCTCCTCTTTCTCTCTGAAGCCTGTTTGGAGCTCTTGTTGCGGGCGAGGCAGGGGAGGGTCCAGGGTTAAATTGTTCCCCCCCAGAGCCCGGCGTCACGCCTGCTCTCTAGACGAGCAGGCTGCAGCCTGGAGCCAGTCCTCCCAGGTCAGTGCGCTCCGGGGGGAGCAATTGTGAGGCGCATACGATGCTGCAGAGTAATGTGGAGGAAAGTTTGGTCCGTGAGGTTCATATGAGCGAGAGGGAGAGAGGCGTCAGTGGGGGTGGCATCCCCTAGGCTGTGGTGAATGTTTGCATTTATTGTTTACTTTTTATTATCCTTTGTCATCGCTCTTCTTTTTTCTTTCTTTTTTCAATAAATTGTTTGAAAGAGCATGATCTTAAATGAACTTTGATCTTCTGAGCTGCAGGTTGTGTAAAATTATTAGAAATCCACTGTGGTTGTACGTTCAGTAACAGAAGGTTGGACGCTCTGACTGTGAGCTTTGTTGGTCATTTTTTCATGCCTGTGTTTGTAGTTTTTTATGCCTGTGTTTGTAGTTTTGCCATTACGCTCTCTGTGTTCCTGCAGGCGTATGTTGGCCATGTAGTCTTTTTGTTTTCAATTGACCTCCTGGTGAATTCTTTCCACTTGTGTGTTTTTTTCGTCCAGGTGAAAGTGGCCATTCTGAAGTATATCGAGACACTGACTTTACAGATGGAGGCTCCGGACTTTGTGAACTCCAGTGAGACGAGGCTGGCCGTCTCCCGCATCATCACCTGGACGACTGAACCCAAGAGCTCTGATGTCAGAAAGGTACTGAAACACAAACCAGACATTTTTGACATGCTGGATTACTTAAAAGACACTTCAAGACATAATGACTGCAATAAATTCAAATTCACATTTTTGGGAAGAGCTTCTGCCTTCGTTGAGTCATTAAGTAAACATAAACACAGGAAAGACGATGGAGATTCTTTATACCTGCTGGATGTATTCTGTGTATTACAGGCAGCCCAGTCGGTGCTAATCTCATTGTTCCAGCTCAACACTCCAGAGTTCACCATGTTGCTGGCAGCTCTGCCAAAGACCTTTCAGGACGGTGCCACAAAGCTGCTTCAAAACCACCTGAAGAACACTGGCAACATAGCACAGGTAAAACACACACCACCTCTGCCATTCCACAGGATGTGTGTCAGACACACGTGGTTCTAATGTGTCATCAGTAATGACTATTATTATTACATTTTATGTTTTTTTTGCCACTTCCTCAGGCAACAATGGGAAGCCCTCTGACACGCCACACCCCTCGATCTCCTGCCAGCTGGTCCAGCCCGGTCACCTCTCCTACCAACACTTCCCAGAACACCCCCTCACCAAGGTTACAAGCACGCTAATTTATTCTCCTCATAAGTTCAAAAAGTGTTTATGAATACAATTAAAATCCATTAAAATCAGGTGGGAAAAAAACCTGGAGAGGTGGAGGTATGTGAGAGAAGAGGAATGAAGGTCAGTCTCAGCAAGACAGAATACATGTTTGGGAATGAAAGGGAGGCAGGAGGAGCGGTGAGGATGAAGGAGTAGAGGTGGAGAAGGTGCAGGAGTTTAAGTACTTGGGGGCGACTGTTCAACGGGGAGTGTGAAGAAACGAGTGCAGGCATGGTGGAGTGGGTGGAGAAGAGTGTCAGGAGTTATCTGTGACAGATGAGTAGCAGCAGGAGTGAAGGGAAAGGATTCAAAGTTGGTGGTGAGAGCAGTTCTGCTGGATGGTTTAGAGGAGGCAGAGATGAAGATGTTCAGATTTTCTCTGGGAGTGAGGAGGACGGACAGGATTAGAAAGGAGGACATCAGAGGGACAGTCCAGGTTAGACGTCTTAGAGACAAAGTCAGAGAGGACAGATTGAGATGGTTGGACACGTGTAGAGGAGGGATTTGGATCTACTGGTAAAGGATGCCTTAGATGGAGCTGCAAGGCAGGGTGACATGCAGATGGTTGGTGAGAGAGAGGAAGATGCAGACGGCAGGGAAAGATGGAAAACGATGATCCACTGTGGGAAAGAAGAAGAAAATCTATTTGATGATGCAAAATATAAACATTCAGTCTGCCGAAGTTCATAAAGACACACAAATTCAAACCAGTATGAACCAGTTTGTGTCTTCTCTTTTATGTCTAGATGGTGAGAAAAAAAAAATAGTATATAAGACTTAAATAATTTGTTTTGTTGTAATCCTAATGTGTGGTAGATGTATTGTGGTTTTCACATAGTACATTGTACTTTTCCCTGACTCTGTCTTTGTCTTTCCTGTGTGTTCACAGTGCATTTGACTACGACACAGAGAACATGAACTCGGAGGATATCTACAGCTCGCTGAAAGGTGTCACCGAGGCCATCCAGAACTTCAGCGTCCGCAGCCAAGAGGACATGAATGAACCCGTTCAACGGCGGGAAGGAGACGAGGTCAGTAGGGCAGAAGGCTGGATGCCACATACGATGATGCAAGGGCGCGTCAGGCGATTGACAAACTGAAACATCATTGGTTTTATAAGAGATTGGAAATATCGATGGTGAAATGACTTTGGAACAGAACATATTTGGAATGTTTTGACATTTTGTTGAGGCAAGAATAGGATTAAAAATGAAGGTCCCAGGTTTTTGGAAATTCCTCCTTCAACAAATTAGATGAACGATCTAATTTGTTGTATCTCTCCGCGCACTAGTTACGAAGCGGCTTACGTCTATGTCTTACCTGGGTCATAAGTTGTGACGGGTTTGGAGCTTTGTCGTATTGTGCAGCGACAGTCACCTGACACTACGAGCTTGTGGTGGATTATAATGCTTCACATACAAAAGTGAGTGCCAAGATTCTACAGATTCTATAACAAGGGTGCTTCACACACATCTTCTTTTTTGATGAAACGGGTCGAAGTTCAACCAGCAAGGCTAAAAACGGTTCTATAGTGGTAACGCCTGCCATAACGGCAAATCTAATAGTCTAAAGATAGGAGATCCCAGAGCATTCAGTTATGTCACACCAAGGCGATAGCGGCGCACATTCTGACGTTTCGCGCCGACAGCCTCTGATATACCCGATTAGCCTGTCCACCTGTCAGCACCTCCAACAGAGACTGTACAAGTCTTCACCCTATAAGGGGTTATATAGTTTCTGTCGATGGGGATTTTTTTGAAAGCATTCTGGACAAAAAGGATCAAACACTGAGAGAAAGGTGAATCTTTAAATAGTACCAATGTACATATGGACAAGACCTCAGTCTCCCCCTGTGCTCCCTTCTCCCCTGCATGCCTGCTTCAGCACCTGAGCACAAATACCTGTAGTTACTCATTTGGAGGAAGCTCTAGGAGTCTCTTGCAAGGCTGGACCACTACTTACACCTCTCTTGTTCTTTCTGGTTCATTTGGTTGAACTTAATGATTTGGCTTTTAATAAAGCTGGTTGGTGATCAAGTTAACTGTGGAGACATAAATAGGGTTTTTGGGCACAGATGTATGGGAACATATTCCTCTACAGCCTCGGGTGTCATCATTTCTTCTGTTTCAGTCCGTCTGATAAAATTGCACTTTGTGGATTTTCCAAGCACAAGGTGCTTCACTTTTCTAATTCAGTCCAAATGTATGACTTCAGACATTAGACCCTTCCTACGAGCCGGACTCCTCATTAAGAACACAGTGTGCTCTGGTACTGGGGTGTAACCTCCTGACATTTTCCTCACGAGGGGCATCTGAAATCTAAGCAGCCCACGTGTCTGAAGCTTATCACCGCACACCTGCCTCATCACATCATCACAGAGACGCTCCAATTAAGCGGTTCCAGTGTTAATATTTACAGAAACGAAAAACGATGTTCATGTGAATCCCAGCACTTTGTTGTTTTTTTTATAATATCTCAAAATCATAGACCATACAATAGGCCTCGGTGCAAAAAGGGATTGGATTGATTTGGAAATTGTTCAATTTAGTCCAGATTTGATGCATACGAATGGACTCGAGGAGATCTTTGTTGCATGTATCATATTTTACTCACTAGGGGGAGCTTTTTTGTGAAAAACACTCTTTTCGGACATAACCTTTAATTTGAGGAGTTTAATCAGGGAATTGCTTGAACAATGCAGGGGATTTGGGGCTTTCGAGGATGCGCCATTGCTGCCAGGGACGGCAGCATGGACGTAGTTTTCTTGCTTGTGCACATTTGAAGGGTGGTCCGGATGAATAAAGCTGCAATGTGAAACTAAAGCATAACACAGCTGTGAAAGTGACCTGAAACTCTATAGCTGCAGTAACAGTTGACTTTCATCTGTGCAGGGAGACAGCGGCACGGACGGCAGAGTGTCGGACTTGATGGATGGAGGCCGTATGGCTCTGGACAACAAGACCTCCCTCCTGAACACCCCCCTGCTTTCCTCCAGCCCCCGAGGAGCCCGCGACCACTTCCTCGACTCTCCCTTCAAACACAGCCGCAAAGACAGCAGCCTGGACGACTCTGAGCATCTCACCGATGGTACGCAGACAGACTGACGGAACGGAATCACTCAAAAACAATCATGTTATAATCGTACCGTGTTGTTTAACAGACAGCAGCCTGGACCAGTCGGAGCTGGTGGCCGAGCTGCTGAAAGAGCTGTCAAATCACAATGAGCGCATAGAGGAGAGGAAGGCGGCGCTCTGTGAACTGTTGAAGCTGATTCGTGAAAACACGCTGCAGGTATGGGAAGAACATTTCAAGACCATCCTGCTGCTCCTACTAGAAACAATGGGTGACAGAGAGGTAAGAACACTGATTTCTCTGATTACACTGAACACGTTGCCAAGAAACTGGATTCCTTTCCTCGGAACTTAAATGTTGGTACTTACTGCAGCATCTGATCCGGTCGCTGGCTCTGCGGGTGCTGAGGGAGATTCTAAGCAAGCAGCCCTGGAGGTTCAAAAACTACGCAGAACTCACCATTATGAAGGCCCTGGAGGCTCACAAAGACCCCCACAAGGAGGTACACTAACTTCAGACAGCATGAAGAGATTGTGCAAAAGCTGTTTTAGTTTATACATCAATCAGCCATAAAATTATAACTGCTAACAGTCAGAATAACGTTAATGAGATAATCAAAGTGCCACTGCCGCGGGTGGGATAAATTAGGCAGCAAGTGAACATTTTGTCCTAGAGTTTGATGTGTCAGAAGCAGGAAAAATGGACAAGTGTAAGGATCTGGGGCCTTATTTATAAATGTTGCGTACGCTGAGAAGAAGGCATATAAACTCTAAACATGGCCCGTGGGCTTTATTAACTATAAGCTGGAGGGGAGACGGTACAGTCCTCTACGGAAACTGTGTCCCATGCTGACGCACAGAAACGGGAGGAAATGGGGAAACTGACTCATGGCAGAAGGGGTGAGATATGGTGTAAATGAATACCAGAGTGACTGGCAAAAGACTCTCCAAAGATGACAGCTAGAGAATTGCAGAGGTCATTGGAAACGTGGGGTCAGAAAGTCTCCCTAACCACCATCAGATAGCACCGACACCAACACCAGCTGTTTGGGAAGGTAGCAAGAAAAAAGCCTCTGCCATCATCCACACACAAACTAAAAGTTCCACAAACACAGGGGTCAGAAGGTCAGATGAGACCAGAGTAAAGCTTTTCGGCCTGGGTCGACCAATGTGAAGTCTGGTGGTCTCAGATCTTCCCCATGGGTTCTCAAACCTCATCACACACTACACAACGAGACTCAGGGCTGTTATTGTGGCCAAAGGGGGCGCAGCAAAATATTTTTTGCAAGGTCTGGCAATAAATGTGGCAGACATGTTTTAGCAAAAAAAACTTGTTTCATCTTAAGAGTGTAATGTTGGATTGTTGTGAATGATTTCAACTAAAGATCAAAGGCATAGACTACAAAGAAAAAAGTTCATCTCAAAATAGTCTTTTTTTCTTTTCTTTTCTTTTCTTTTCCTTTCTGTAAGAGGGCCAGTAATTCCAGAGTAAAACTGTATGTTGTTGTGCGTTCAACAGAACTCAACAAACCTTCCACTAGTTTTTCATCAAGAAAAAAAAATGAATTAGCCCCTTCATCTCCCCTTCATGGAAACAGTTATCACTAATGACAGTGGCCTCTTTCAGCAGGATAATACATCCTGCCACACTGCAAAAATGGGATTGGTTTGAGAAACGCAACAAGTTCAAGATGTTGACTCGGCCTCCCAATTCCCATGATCTCTATTTCAATGAGCAGCTTATGGGGCCATATACCACAGCATACATCCAGTGGTATTGAGGATTTCATGTCTCAGTGACAGAAAACTGTTTTGGCTAGACTATATTACACAAGTGGTTATAACTTTATGGCTGATCAGGTTTTTTTGGACAACCAGAGAATTGAGTAGAATTAACGCATACTTACTTTGTATCAAATGTACCCATTCAAAAAAATCAAACTGGCATGCTATGCGTGATCTGAACCCATCTTGTTTTATTGCACCAAACTTCCTCCTCATGACGCTAACTTGTGTTGCTACAGGTGGTACGAGCAGCAGAGGAGACTGCAGCCATGTTGGCGCTGTCCATCGGTCCAGAACAGTGTATCAAGGTGCTGTGTCCCATTATCCAGTCAGCGGACTACCCCATCAATCTGGCTGCCATCAAGATGCAGACCAAAGTAGTAGAGAGGGTAACCCGCGATGGCTTGATCAACCTTCTGCCCGAGATAGTGCCAGGACTCATTCAGGTAACAAGAACTGACACATCTTGTATTTGGCTCGCCTCTGAAAATCACAATCTGTCTCTCACACACCACCCACGCACTTGTGTTCCTTGTGTTTTGAACAAAGTGTGCTGCAGGTTTGTAATCTCTTTTGTCTGGTTGAACAGGGTTATGATAACTCTGAGAGCAGTGTGAGGAAAGCCTGTGTGTTTTGCTTGGTGGCCATTTATGCAGTGATTGGGGAGGACCTCAAACCGCACCTGGGCCAACTCTCCAGCAGTAAGGTAACCGGACATGTATGCACTCAAATGATGGGCTTGATCACAAGACGGTCAGCAGAGAATTGTCATACCTGTACGGCCCTGGGAGATCTTTACCATATCGAGTTATAGAAATGGAAGAATAACTTGTTGAATTAAAACAAATATCTTGTAAGAAACAAACCCGGGAAGCTAATGGGGTGCATTCCAGAAAGCGGGTTCAATAAACCCTGAGTTTAATCCGGAGATCTGTGTTGATCAACTTTGAGATGAGAGACTGTTGAGTTCATCTGAGTTGGTTCAATCAACTGAGTTCAGCGGTTGAGTTACCATGACGATCAAAAGCCTTCAAAACGGAAAATCCAGAGTTTCCTCTCATCTCAGGATTTATAAACTCAGAATTTACACTCAACCTGCTTTCTGGAATACCCCTCTGGGTTTTCACATCAGTATCCATTGCTTATGATCTACTTTTGACAATTGCGTGTCTTTCCTCTGTCTGTAGCTGAAGCTGTTGAATCTGTACATCAAGCGTGCCCAGTCCGGTTCCAGCGGCAGCGAACCCCCGTCAGATGGCCTATAGGAACCCGCACCGCCCTCCCATTTGAAAACCACAGAACTGCAACTGTGCCCACCAAACATACACAACATATGTTCATGAGCTCACGTCCACACAGATGAAGAAAAAGATGCAAATCCTAACCGTCTCACGGGGAGCAAACCCCTTACATTCATAACGCTTGCTTGCACTCACACACAGGTTCACTCTCCTCCTGCATTTCCTGTCCCACTGCAAGATGGCAGTTGTAATGCAGGAGAGATGAGTGTTGGAGTCCTTTTGACCATCGCTGAGGATCCACTCTAAACTCAAGCTGAACTGAACCGTTGAATATGGATGCATTTAAACACATTAGTCTACCCAGTCCGTAAACACTCAAGGGTGATGATACGAAATGTCCGTCCTCTCCGGCTCCCCGTATTCCGAACAACACAGCATCTCCTCTGAGCAATCTCTTGATGTCAACAAAATGTGGTGCAACTGCATGGTTCTCCTTTCTTTGGGGAATTAGGTGGACAGAAGGCGGCTGAGACAAACGAATGGTGCCGCCTTGTGTCTTTCTTTCGCAGAGAATAAATGGGGCCAGGTAGATAGGAATGTATATTTACATTGCGTCATAGTTTGGATTTCTTTTACACGGTGGCGTTTTACCGCAGCAGTTTTAAATGTCTAGAGTTCTCCCCTCTCTCCCCTGTAAACACACTCTCGTTCTCTCAGAAAGGTTCTGATTAGCCTGAAAGGTACGACCGATCAACACTGCACAGCACCGACAAGAGTCACTGTGGGTCATGCCAGCTCATAGCAAAGAAGAGTATATAGGCAAATTCCAAAGTATAGGAGGGTATGCTTGACTATGCATGAGGCAAAATTTTAACTAGAACTTTTTATTGGAGTCCTATTGCCAGTGAATACAGTCTGACTGGTGTTTTTAAATTGTGAACAATGTCAACTTTTCTTCATGATATCAGTGTCCTGTGTCTCCCAGCTCACCTTGGATCTGTCCACCTCTGGTAAACACGGGGAGGAAATATGGGTGGGTGTTGCCCACTACATGAAGTATGACAGGATGTGGTTTATTATCATAGTGGATATGTATCTTTATATGATATGAGTAAAATGGAATATCCAATAACTGATTTAGTGGAGTCCCCTGGCGGGGTGCACAAGCACACCTGTGTCCATTCTTGTTTTTATTTTCTCTCTGTGGCGTGTGCAGTAGTCTTTCTTTCACACTTATGTTTTCTCAGAAGAGAAATTTGTAGAAATGTATTATTTACAGCTCTGGAAAAAAAAACTCACCCCTCTCTCTTCATTGTGTCTTTCCTTTCCTTCCTCCTCTTGTAACATTCTAGTTTTCACTGTTTCCTCTGTGCATTTACAAAGCTGTGCTTACAATAAAATCAAGAACTTGTACAGATCACAGTAAGTCTGGCCTCTTTTGCTTTTTGTGGTTCGAACGGTGAAATGTTAAAGAGAGAGGTGATATATTATCGCCTGCAGCCCATCCAGGTTGCACAGCTAGTCCAGCTTCCCCTGGATTGAATGTCCATACATGCCGTCACAAGAAGGTTTGCTGTGTCTCCCAGTGTGGTCTTCAAGAGCGTGGTGGGGCTGTTTGAAGAATCGGGCTTAATTCACCCCGAGTTAGTGACCGAGCTTGAGCTCGACCAAGCCTGTGAAGATCAACACAGGGAATTCGTATTCGGAATAGCTGCTCGGAATGGGTTCAATGAACTCAAGAGTTGGTTGACCCCGAGTTGAATGCGTGCGCGCGGCCTATTAGAAGCCATCATCAATGGAGTTCAGATACTGGGATTCACCATGGCAACCAGTGAGAGCCAAAAAATCAGAAAATGCTATGACCAATGAATGATTTACCATGGTAACTGAGTCAGAGCTCAACTTATCCCGCTTTCTGAAACGGAAAACCCAGAGATTACATCATCACGGGCTTAACCAACTCAGAGTTCCTGCTAAGCCCGTTTCTTGAAACCGTCCCCGGGACATCCGCACCTGACAGTAACACCAGGAGGGTTGGATGGCAACATCCCATCATCAGGTATCTGCTCCTCCATGTGATGAGGACCAAGAGGAGGACTGCCAGAGGAGAACTGCCAGAGCCCTACAGAATGACCTCCAGGGGGCTTCTGGTGTGCATGTTCCTGAAACTGTCAGACGGACTCCATGAGGGTGTTCCTGACTGGTTATCCATTGTTATCAAAGTTCAGTCAGATTTACATAAGACCGCTGCTGGCTTTTCCCTCACTTCGAGCTATATCATCCCAAAATTCATCCGATATGCCTTCGGTCAGACATGAACCGGCTTGTTTTATTAGCAAAAATAAAATTGTCAATTGTTTAAAAAAAACTTGCTACAGGGCCGTCGTGTTATTTAATCATACCTCAACCACGTGTCTGGATTTGGTTGAGAGAAATCTCCATTGCTTTGACATCGTGCTTTTTTTTTTTTTTAAGAAAAATCTGATTATCAACCTATTAAATCTTGAGTGTGAGATTTTACTGGAGCCCCACTGAAAGGCCTCACAGGGACTGTGCTTACATAATCAGGCGCATCTGCACCTCTCTGCACGAAACAAAATAAAAATACACCATGTTCTCAAGTAACACACTTCCAGGGTCCGACCGAAGGATAATTATTAACTAGACCACAACCAGCCCCTGTGGTGCAAACTCCTCTTCTGCGCTGACTTGAGGCGCCTCTGACGGAGCTGACTCCACTTTACTTGGACTGAGACACGCTGTGATGTTGATCTGGCAACTCCACCCGGAAAACTTCGCAACTTCCCTGCAGAGACAGGTTGGCAGCATAGAACCATGGTATGGACCTCATAAACCTGAAAGTGAATTGTGTATTTATTTCTGTGCTCTTAAGACATGTTAGCCCTTTAATGTTTCATTTTGAGTCACTATTTCTATTTGAATAATGTGTGCCACTTGGACGTATCCTCTTTATAAGAGGACTTAATGTATATGAAAAAGATGAATGGACCAAAGATGAAGCCCTAGGTGATGCCACTGAGGAGGGGCATTCACCAAGGCTATTGAAGAAAGTCATATTTGATAAGTAGGATTTTGGCATATTAAAGCATGTGAGGACTTGTTAAACAGAATTATCTAACTTGATACAACCAAAAAGAGTGTAAGCTCAAATAGTTTTCAAAAAACATACTTTACTAAAGAGATAAGCTTATCAGAAAAAAAAAACTATGGCTTAAGACATTAAAGGGGCCAAAGAAATAATTATTCCAAAGCTTATTTTTCTTGGTGAGGACATTTAATCAGTAACTTTTTTCGTCATTGCTTCTCATTTTGCACCACTGACCCAACCACTGTGGTTTGGTACGACATATCGACATTATTGCTTTCAGAGTTTATTTTTGTTGTCAGTAATGATTTTTTTTAGATGCATTATAAATTATGGGCGGCAAAACAAGTACAGCTGGACACAATGACGGCAGCTCCGAGGGCACTGATTGGCCAATAACTCTGCGCTGGGCAGTCAAGTCGGTCTCTGATTGGCTGAGAGCATTCCTGGCATCATTCCTCAGGCTGGCGGTGGTAGCCCTTACAAGCTTTGCCGATCGACTGTCTGTTCGCTGAGGGAGCCATGTTGATGCCTGGTTTTATGTCAACCAACTGCACTTTGGACGTTTTAAGGACTGCTCTCTAAACACTGGGAGGTTCAGCGGCAATTCAAGCCGTGCAATGAGAGGAGGGGAACGGCTTGGGATGCTACAGCGAGCGCCAGAGGAGAGCTGCGGTTATGATCACCGGACATCTCACAGTTAGATACGGAGCAAGTTGAAGCTAGTTAGCCTGATAGCAACAGCTGTGCGGGTAATGAGTAGGATGGGGCTTATGGACTAAAACATTACGAGCCCATCTCCTTGTAACGTTCCCCGGGTCGGGTTACATTCGCTAGGCAGCTCGAACACACTGTGCCCAAGGTAACAATGGGGCTGCGGGTTAATGCTAGCTAGCTTCAGTTGGCTTTGTATAGCTAGCTTTCTGTTAGCTGCTAGCGTTAGCATGCTGACTATCAGCTCGCATCTTTAGTCACGACTAGCATTTCCAAGCGGAGGAGACAGACGTATCTTTACTTTCAGACAGTCTGTCAGATGTGGAGTACAGCGTTAAGTCCCTAACGAACAAACAAAATCCCGAATGAAGATATGGCGATCCACCCAGCCTCCATGGAAAGCAAACAATTCGCCTGCCCAGCTTGCCAAGGAGTGGCTAGCGGGCTAGCAGCATAACTTTCCTCTCGCGGTATCACTGCGGAGCCCACTTCCTCTCTAGCCGACCTCTCGTACCTGAAGCAAGCTGGCGGCCCTCCGAGTAGAAGCCGAGGATAAGGAGCTGGGGCCCATGGCCTGGGTGCTGAAGATGGACGATGCCACCATTGAGTCGGGGCTGGTGCACGACTTCGATGCAAGCTTGTCCGGCATAGGGCAAGAGCTGGGGGCTGGAGCCTACAGCATGAGGTTAGAGAATGGGTAAACAGGGCAACTCCTGTTTATTTATACTATTGTGGGTCTCTCTCTGAGAGCGCACTGCACCCCCTCTCCCTTTGTACTGGGCCTGATGGCTTCTCTTTGTATTGGGATTTGGAGCAGGGCAGGCTTTGTTGACTGGCACAATCGTGGACTGAGGTTAATTTCTCATAACCCACTGCAAACAAAAAGGAGGTGCACTTCACGTCTTATGATTTGCGGGACATAGTTGTTTCTCAGATTAGGGGTATCTGTCAAGCAGAGACTTAAACTTTGTTTGTATTTCAAGATTACAGTCCATAATTGACAGGAATTCAGTTAAAGCCTATCTTTGCCCTCTCGGAAAACGGGTCTTGGGCCACCCAGGGGTGTATGGAATGAAACCAAAGCGGATTATAGAAGGAAAGGGTCTTTTTTTTTAGATATTTTTTTTTGTCAGAACAAAAAGTTCATAAAGGGTTAATTAACTTTGTATACACACTGATCGTCCGTAACATTAAAACCACCTACCGAATATTGTGTTGGTCCCCATAACAGCTCTACAGTGCACAGTGTGTTCTGACACCTTTCTATCGGAACCAGCATTAAGTTTCTCTGCAGTTTGTGTACAGCAGTTCTTGAGCCGGATCCAACAACACAATCTAGTCTTTGCTCCCCACGGGTATCAATGAACCGTGGCTACTTGTGACCCTGTAATAAGTTTTCAGGTTGTCCTCCATTTGACCTAAAGGTAGAGATGTGCCAATTTAAGAGAATAACACAAAAATGACACACAAAAGACGTCTTGGAGACTTGTACTGCTCAAGACCTTCCTTTGCAAAACAGTAGAGCAAAACAAAAGCTGTTGGGATGCCTATCTATTCATTACAGCCATTCTAAGCTCACTTCAAAACAATACAAAACAGGTTACATAAGGTCAAACACATTATAGTAGGGGCAGACCAGGAACACTCAACAAGAAATGCAGCTCTGGAGATATTCTTACCGAAAGGTCTCACAGTCAGAATTTAACCCTTAAAAGGTTGCTTATATCCTCATACTTGCCCATAACTCCTGGTTCCACCACAACTTTCACAACAAATTATCTTATTGCCAAAATGTCACACCTACGGACAGGTGCCATTTTGAGGAGTTTGTTTGGAATGACTCTTTTTCTTGATTTCTGCAACCAATACAACTTCCTGACAAAATGTTCACGTGCCACCTGATACACTGTATCCCACCCTCTGACAAGTCGCATTACAACAAGATAATCAATGTTATTTTAACTTCGCCTGTTAAGAGTTAGAATGTGATGGCTTTTCAGTTTATCGAAAAGGAATATTTTGCTCCTCTTTTCTCTCATAGGAAGCGTAAACTGCCTACCATGTTTTTCAATTAAGAGGTGTTCTTCAACAACTTTAAACAATCTTCTAATTGTATGATCCAACACATTATGGCTATTCCTTACTTGTGATGTATCATTATCAAAGTTCAAGATGTATAGGACTGTTGACTTAGCCTTTACTTCTCTAATGAAGCTTCATAATCCAAAAAGCGTTAATTCAGAATCTTTTTCTAAAAATTCTACCCATGGGTAAAGCTTTTTCTTGTGCTTATTTTGAAATGTCTTATCAAATAATTAGCACTGTAGAATTGCTCCCTGTAGAGGACATACCCTCACCAAGACCAAAAACCCTACATGTGTTTGTTTCTCATAATTGGAGAAAATGTTGAGACTGGGGGGGATTGTTTTATTGGATGTGGTATCAAATATTAATTTTGAATGCTTAATCCTTTATTAACCAACTAGCAGGGACGTTTTCATTGAATTCAATTTTCTTGAACTTCTTAATACAGTTTAACTTCGCTGGAGTCTGTCCGGTTGGCATTTCATTTTATATGATAAAATTTCCCCAAACTTTTGTACAGAAAAAAACATGTTTTGGTATCACTGTTGACAGAAAATGTATTTTATTTTATAATTTTACCCAGCTGTAGTAGTTCCACAGACATTATTTGTCACAGTATCTTATCTGCAGGAAAGGCGTGCAGCATTTTGACTCAATTTTGAGTTGATCGATTTGTTCTTATTTTTTTGAAAGTGTCGTCATTTGACTTAGGGGCTAACTACTCAGGCAGTCCTGCTTGTTGATGATGTGGTATTGTTATAACCATCTGCTGAATTACTTACTCTCCGTATGTTTGTGTTACATTACATAACGTGATGAGGTTTGTGCGACGGGGGTAGGAATCTGCCAGAACATTCATGTGTCTTATCAGCAGCCTTAGTGGCCCTCTAACTTTGGTGTGTTTATCTCCGTGTGACGTGCTTCTGTGTGTGTGTGTGTGTTTGTCTTTTCTGAAAGTTGAGAAAAAGCTCAACGTGCTGAAGTGATGGTTGCAGCCAAGTCAATTGCTAAAAAGCGTGTTGGTGTGTGTGTGGGGCCGGTGGATCCAGGAGTAGTGTGCTATCGGGGGTGATGGGGTGTGTTCGCAGGGCATGTTTGGAGTCAGCAGCTGGTAGGAACAGAATGTCTGAGCATGTGTCGGGATCAGCTGCTCCTCAGATTTCAGGAAGCAAATGTAAGCTCAACAAAAATATGAATCCAAAAGTTTTGTGAAAAATTTAGTGAAAGATTTAAGGCTTGTTTTCAGTACACAGACGACCAAATCTGTTTGTTTGTTTGTTTTATTAGCACAAAGTTGTAAAAAATTCAAGATCATGTGCTTATTTAAAAGTCTTGTCCTTGTCCAAATGCATAGGTTTCTCACGCGACACAATGCCACACATGTGACTGGTTTTGGGGGATTATAATTGGCATGCTGGATGTAGGAACTAATTTTATTGTAGATAAACTCAATGACCATAAGAACATTAACTGAATTGAATTAAATGGGAATTTGCCCCATAGGCTTCTCCATTGTTGTCCTGGCCTCAAAACAGCAGACCTCATGTAACCGCCAGGAAATCTTTCAGGCTTCTTCCTTTGCACGATCATTTGAGACGAGCCAAAGGAACAGGAGACGATACAGTAGTTGGTTGGCACACCCAAATAAATTTGGCACACGCTGTCAGATTCCATCAGAGTGACGACCTGCCTCACGATCTTTGGGGGTATCTGTGCCCATCTGAAAACTTGCTTTGCTCGTCTGGAGGTCATAACTTAACGCCTGATACATGGTTTTTTCTGAAGAAAGAAGTGGAAGTTTCAGAGGGGCCTTTGCAATAATCTGATTTGATGTGCCACTCCTGTGAAGTGAATGGGTTTTCTTGGCGTGGAGAAGTTCACCGTAATGCTGATTTTGCTCAATTAAAAAGTTGTTCATAAATGTCTATCACAATTGTGTAAAAAATGGGAGCAAAAAGTTTGTATTTATCTCATGGTTGTTTTCCGGCAGTCTTGTGGCACTCTCAATGACACCATCTGAGAGAAGTTACTTGAGACTGAGGAAATGTAGCGGGCTGGTTGGATGACTTTCTTGTCTGGGGAAAGATGCTGCTGGAATATCTCTGAATAGTTGAGCTAATCCTGGTTTAGATCGGTATAGTAACTTGCCAAAAGTTTTCCAGGTAATGAGATGCTGCGTTCCACATTTCTCCTTTTCAGCCCGTGTTGACACTCGCACAGCATTTGTCAGGCTGCGCTCGAGAAGAGTTGGCTGTCTAGAGTGGCTGCCAAGTGTGAGAGATGCCGTGTGTCAGCGACTCCGACTGTCTTTGGGTGTTTCAGTTAATTTATCGCGCTGCCGCCTCATGCATACATAATACAGCGCCATTTGGATAGCCCTTGATTCTAAAATAAGCCGCTCCATTTGATAATGCCACACTGTGGGGAAGTAAAGTCTTCTCTGATAAAAGGTGGGGAACACAATGGGTTTAATGATTTACAGATGTTTGCCGTGAAAGATGACAAATGAAGACATCTAGTCTGTGAAAATAAAGACGGGGTTTGTCCGTGCTCTCAATGAGGTGACAGTGATCATGTGGTTATGGCCACGGTTCCACTGCTGGGTTTTCAGTGTCCTGGTATGTCTTTCCCGCTTCACATCCATGCTAACCTTGTGTTTCTGTCTCTCTCTCCTCTCAGTGATGTGCTGGCTCTGCCCATCTTTAAGCAGGAGGACACCAGTCTTCCTCCTGAAAGCGAGACCAAAAATCCTCCATTCCAGTATGTGCTCTGTGCCGCTACATCGCCTGCTGTCAAGCTGCATGACGAGACGCTCACATACCTAAACCAAGGTGAGAAGAGTCAGAAAGTTGTGGTTGTGTTTTACTTTATTTTATTGTTATAATAAAATGAGTTATGTTTCCACTAAAACTTGATGTCTTTAAGGCATAGATGAAAATTTACTAGCATTTAATGTCACTTTAAGAGATAACTATGAATCAAGGAACTAGCAGCATCTTCTTTTTAATGAGAAACAGAATGAATTCGGACTTCTAAACATAAATTTAGAAGTCAGTTATTTACATTTTTCATTGTCATTGAATTGCACAGGATTTTACAGAATTGCCAATTCTGCATAAACGCAACTTTAGAAGTTGATTGGAACACAATTTCCTAAGAGATTTCTTTACACTTGACATTGAATATTTTAAATCAACTGTGTGAACATTGAGAGTGTGAAATGACTCGGATCAAGTCTTGTTGGGAATCTTTGTCGACCGATGTGATATCAGACCTGTTGGATGGGATGGTACAGTGAATACATTAGGATTCCGCACTCCCATTCTCTTCGCAATCCCCTAGGACACAAAGTGACCTCTTAAGATTGCTTCATTTTTCCAGCCACATTTCCTGTCATAGATCACAGAAAATCTCCTTTAATTAAATCAAGGTTATCCAGTTTAACCAGACTAACACAAAACACCTTATGTGTCAGCCAAAACAAACAAACAAACGGGCATCAGAAGAAAAAGGCAGCCAAACAACGTCAAATCGGTACCTACCCTTTACCTTTAACCAAGAAATAACCACCCAGGCCTAACTGAGAGTAACACCAAGAATAAGATTACTGAACCCATCAGGTAAAACAGTAATTTCTTAACTAGATGCAAAAGGCTGCTCTCATTCAGCATCAGCAGAAGAAGTCAAAAGCGTCCATTTTTGCATGAGTAAACCTTCCCTGATAAATAAATCAAGACTTCCGCCTGAAGTAACGCATAAACCTTCTGAGCTTTACCGCTGAGAACACGTTGCAAAAACAACATCCACGCGTACATCGGCCATGTATGACTTAACGCCACCTTCTCGAGTAAGACAGAATATCTCTCAACGTCTCTGTCACTAAACTGAGTGGATGTTTTTTACTCGTGTCAAAGTCTGTGGATCTACCGGATCACTGAGACGCAGGACCGAGCTCTAACTCGCGCAAACGGAGTTCAATCTGTTTTTGATACCAGATTGTTCATTAACATTAGTTCTTTGTTAACCTTCCAGTTTTAATCCTCCCACTTCCTGTAAAGACTTACTTGAACACGCAGCAGTGAGTGGAGTATTCTGAATATGTGGCAAAAGGCCTTTATTCACCAACGCCACTCCGTTTTAATAGTTCATATTTTAGATTGTTCAGCTTACAGCTATGCGAAAATTGGTCAATTAACAGAAGATTATCTACATTGCACCAATGGAACACCTCCAGTGCAGGAGAGTCGATAAATTCAAACAATACAAATTCTAATATCAGAGAACGACACCAGCTCCACATCCAAAAACTGTCTAATGGCCTAGAAAGCCTAAATACAACATGCAGACCTCCTTAACGTACAACACTGCACCAAGCAGCCAAGAGGTGCCTACCTCAATCAAAATGAAACACCACTGAGCATGTGTCAACAAAGTCAGTCAACACACAAAACGTCAACACAGTGCAATTACCAAAACATCAAGACTCCAAACAGGCCTACTGCCACTAAGCCACGCAATCCAGACGTTACAACAATCGCTCCGTTTGTAATTAGTTTAGACGAGGCCCCAATTTATGTTCCGACTCCCAGTTTACCCAAAATGAATTTGAGTTTTGCCAAAACTAAAGAAATCGGCTTATTTTACATAGTTATATAATCAATAAAACTTGATTCCCAAGTTAACCGAACGTTAAAAAAAAAAAAGCTCTGATCAGCCAGCCAAGACAAATAACCACCTCAGCCCAACGGGAAACAAAACCTAAACCTGAACAGCCGGTTGGGGAGGAACATGTAACGAAGACATACTTGCATAAGTAAATAAATGACTTCATTAATTGGTCATCAAAATCGTTGACAAGTCAACCGTTTACAATTGTTGAATAAGTGGATTGATTGTGGCAGCTCCACTTTAAACTTTAAAGAACCTCATTTTGAAAATGCTGCAAACGATAAAACAAGATTCAAAGGGGAAAAGAAGGGGAAATTGGGATTAGGAGTATTGAGTCTGCAGGACACTTATCCTAGATCTAAATATGTAGTTACAGTGAAGAGTGGGTGACGTGAAAGCATGTTCACAGGTCCAGATTTTCGCACACAGGGTTTATCTGAACTTATGAGACATTGCAGCGCCGTCAACGACCATTTCTAAAAGAAACTTGTTTAGCACGTTTGCTATAAAAGCAAACTACTTGCAGCGGTAACTTTAAAGTGAAGAACAAAACCCACAAATACCAGTCAATTTGTTGTTGTGTGTCACACGTAATGCATAACTGATCTGACGGTTTGAATCCTTTGATCTTAATATCCCTGAAAAGTCGGGGTTATCATGGAACAGTCATCATCCGTCACTGATCCTCCGTGTTGACACAATAACTCAAAACCTTCATTGATCATTTTCAAATTAAATACCGCCCTAGAAACTTAGTGCTGGGAAGAACTGGATTGTTTTTGGGAATGGGCAGTTGCATTTCTCCTCCCCTATGGGAATCTTCATAACCAAAACTTTTCATGCTATGGTTTATCAGCAGGTGGTCTGATTTAATGAAACTTTGGTGCATATTTATCGACATCATATTATTATTATTATTACCAGTATTATGTGATTTGTTAACCTGAGTTTTAGGCCAATTGCCCATCGTGACGGAATAATCCCAATTTAGCACTAGTAGGACACTGGATTTTGAACTTTCAGTGGTTGGATTGGCTTTCTTTCTTTATTGCGATGCCTTGCCAAAAAGTTCTGCTTTGGTCTCATCTGACCTATGACCTTGGTCTAGTGAAAGTCACAGGGGTGTTTGTCTGGCTGTAGGAGCTTTACTTTGTGTAGATGACAGCAGAGGCTATTTCTTGCTACCCTCCCAAACACCTTGTGTCGGTTCAGCAACAGCTGATGGTGGTTAGGGAGACTTTCTGACCCCGAGACTCCACTGACCTTTCTAGATGTAATCCTTGGATTCAGTGGTAAGGATCAGTTTGCAGACACATCCTCTTCTAGGCTGATTTTCAACATTGCCAGTCTTTTTTTGACTTCCTAATTATTGATCTAACTGTTGAAACTGACATTTTGAAATGTGGGGAGATTTTTTCTTTTCTCTTTCGCCCGATTTGTCCAGCGCTACAACTTTTCTTTGCTCCTCATTGTTGTGTTCTCTGGTTCTTACTCAAACCGGTGAACCTAAAAAATTCAGAGATTCAGGATCCTAATTTTTTAAGGACATGTTATTTGTATTTTGTACTGCATCTTAGTTCGGTTCTTCTTTAGTTGTTACTCAGAAAAAATCAATAAAAACAGATTAAATATATATGTTGGTGATGCGAATGAAGGTTTCTAATTTCCTGCTGTCCCCAAATCTGTTTGGTCTAAAAAAGCCCGATTTAAACGCTGATGTTCTGCAGCTCATGTTTCTCTGCAAAATCTCCTATTCTGCATATGAAGGACTTGTCTCA
The DNA here is from genome assembly GCA_037951165.1 of Lophius americanus. Classification (NCBI taxonomy): domain Eukaryota; kingdom Metazoa; phylum Chordata; class Actinopteri; order Lophiiformes; family Lophiidae; genus Lophius; species Lophius americanus. The sequence goes on from JBBDHG010000344.1 coordinate 295,782, forward strand.
CATTGTGATCCAAAAACAAAGTTTTTCTTCAACAATTAAAGACTTGAAAGCCACATTTCACACGGGTCAACTTTCTGTGGCAGGTCAAAATCAATATTGTGTAGCTGAGTTGCACATAAATCAGGTGAGAACATAAAAATGCAGTGAGCTATAAATTAGAAACGACATGGAATGGTTGTGTCCATCCCGCTGTCTTTTTATGTTCTTATTTTCCACCTCACTCATCATGGTTCTCTCTCGCTCTCTCACTCTCTCAGGCCAGTCTTACGAGGTACGCATGTTGGACAACAGGGCGCCGGGGGAGTTACCAGAGCTCAACAACCAGATGGTGAAGGTGAGCGGATGCTTACAGCCGGAACACATCTGGAAGAAAACTTTAACCTTTTGCAACTAGTTCTTTTCATGCTTAGCGTACGCGCGCGTTTGTTTACAGAGTATAGTGCGAGTCGTGTTTCACGACCGCCGGCTCCAATACACAGAGCACCAGCAGCTGGAGGGCTGGAAGTGGAATCGTCCAGGAGACCGTCTTCTTGACATCGGTAATAATGCCTGATTGGATAGATGGTTTTTGTTCCTTACCTTAATTGAAATGTGTGTGACTTGGAGCTCATGTATGCGCTTGTGTCTGTGTGCACACAACACAGATATCCCCATGTCAGTGGGCATTATTGAGCCGAAGACCCACTGTTCCCAGCTGAACGCAGCCGAGTTCCTGTGGGACTTAAACAAAAGAACTTCTGTATTTGTGCAGGTAACCCCCTCACACACTCGCACACATCTTCACTTATTCAACTTAACCACACACACACATACACACATTAACACACCAGCTCACTTCTGTGCCATCTGTTGGGCTTGCCACTGAATTTCTACATCACACGTAGTTTGATTATATTTGTACACTTGTCTCCCTGCTGTCCTTCTGCAGGTGCACTGCATCAGCACGGAATTCACTCCCAGAAAGCACGGTGGAGAGAAGGGCGTCCCGTTCAGGATCCAGTTTGACACTTTTGCCCAGGGGGACGGTGGGGAGTACACTGAGCACCTCCATTCTGCTTCCTGCCAAATCAAAGTCTTTAAGGTAAACGCTGAAGCCCTTCTTGGGGAGAACGAAATTGCATTCTTGGGATCAGTGTGGTTACAAGAGAACAAATAAATATATGACACACCTGAGGAACACATCATTTAAAGACAGTGTAAGACAAAAAGTCAATAAACGCAGCTAAGAGAGCCGAGACCCGTGAATTTTTTTGTTTTTTTTATGAAAAAAAATAATAAAAGTGCAAGAATTAAAATGAGTCATAAGAACATATACATATTGTATAGGATTATAGGATATGATATATTTTTGAAATTAATGAAACAGCTTGAATTTAAACAGTTACTTTACAATGATAAATTGCAATGGCAAGAAATAAATACCACACTCAATTAAGTTTGAAATGGTCATTTTATTTCTTTGAATAAGTGGCAACCAGCATTCATATCATCAATTTAAACATTCTCTTAACAACAATTGTTACCTTAAAAACCTTTCATGAAACAAATCAAACTCAAAAAAATTGCAAAGTCCCACGACTTCAGAGCCCCCTTACTTCAATCCAAAGAAATCCACCAGTCTCTATAATAAAGAAAACTGTTTAATGGTGGGTGTGTGGATTCAAACACGGTTCAGTCTTCTGCCAATGTGTGAGGATATGAAGGATGAAGAGTTAATTGTTGCGGGAGATGATGAAAGGAAGATTGAGTGATTTGTAGCTGTGGTGACACATGCGGTTTTAAACTTAGAGGTTTCTAGCGTCACGGCGGATCATGGTAATCGATGTCCAAGGAACAAAAAGGAAAAGTGGAAGAAAATGTATCAAACTCTAAATTAAAATTTCTAGACTCTTAGTGTCAAAGCCAAACTCCGAAAAAGAGACTGACTCCTTAAACACTAACGGCCTCTCGCCAATGCTTTGCCACACCACCTCCTCAGGTATCACCCTCTCCTCTCTACAGGGTGCAGGAAAGGAGAAATCTACAGCTTTAGTCTGACTGCTTAAATCAGTTTAGCACTTTGAGATTTGATCCAAATGTAAAGTGAATTATAAATTAAATGTATTATTATTATAAATAGAACTGAATCCATCTCTGCAAGCTCGGATGCAAAAAAAAAAAAAAATGCATCTCCAACCACGACTGTTTAATGGTTATGCAGATCGCTGAAACACATCAGGGCACAACTTTTCCACCTCGAACTGGATGTGCAACAGCTTTCTTGAACTAGCATCGCGAGGGGAGACGTAGGTTTTATATCTATAAATCCCGTTAAAATTCAATCTTCCTTTCCCCGTGTCTTCCTCCCTGCTTCCTGTTTAGCCAAAGGGGGCAGACCGTAAGCAAAAGACAGACCGGGAGAAGATGGAGAAACGCACGGCTCAAGAAAAGGAAAAGTACCAGCCCTCTTATGATACCACTATCCTGTCTGAGGTGCGTATGCAGCAGCTAAGGTCACTGATTTTGAGAGTCACTTGTATATTTTTCACACTAGCGAGAGCTTTATCTCTAAAGGTTTAGATCATTTATTGACCGTTGGTCCAATTTAGTCCAAATTTAGTGGATATGAATCGAGTCGAGGGGAACCATCTTGTAGATATCACATTTCTTGTAACATAACTTCCTAACCATTGGTGCGATTGACCGCATATAACTTCACATTTAATCAGAAAAGTTCAATCAGGGGAGTTGCTTGTACAACTTTCATACATTTCTTACATTTGGCCAATCATACCTGGGGAGCTCTGTCGTTCGTCTAGCTTCAAATTACTAGCATAGACACATTATAGTGGAAGGATGAGCGTTCACCACTCTGGTGACACGATACTGGTCACGTTGCCTCGGCATTCTTGTAAAGGGTATTATTTTTATCCACCATCCAACCCAGAGGAAAGTCCTGCAGTTTGTAGAATAATAAAATGTGCACACACACACATCTTTCAATGGGGCCTTTAAGTTTTTGAGTTTTTTTCATATCATTCCTTGTTGACAGAATGTGACTCCAACCTCTGCTTTGCTTCTGTATGTAGACGAGGCTTGAACCCATTATTGAGGACGCGGCTGACCACGAACTGAAAAAGTCCAGCAAGAGGACACTTCCTGCTGACTGTGGCGACTCTCTGGCCAAGAGAGGCAGTGTAAGAAACATTGACTTTTCCTTTATCCATGGTTTGCCTCTGATGACCGTCTTCTAAAGCTCGTAGCTCCTAACTTTGACCCCCCCCCATTCCTTCATACATGTTTACGTTTCTCCTCTTAGTGCTCCCCATGGCCAGACAAGGCCTACGTCAGCACCAACCAGGCAGCTACTCCCTCCTTCTCCTCCACCCCACTGTCGACCTACACAACCTCCTCTGTACCAGACAGGTATGGGTGGTATTTAACAGAGGTGTCTTTTGGACTTAGCCATGTCTCACTGCTTAAAAAAGGATCTTTGTCATTACACTGGGCTGTCTAAGCAATTCAGAGACGCGTATAATTTTTGTTACTTAAACGGACAAAACGAAGAAACGGGCGCTGTTGTATTCCCTTTTGTGCAAAAGGTGAACAACCTGTAACAATCAGAACTGTGGCATTGCACAACACTGTAAAAGAAACTGTTCCAACGTGTGCATGGCTTTGCCTTCTCCGTTTATAAACAGGAAACGGTCTTGCACTATACTGGTAACAAACTCGTTCAGAACATGAAATATGTTTTGGTCAGCACTTGGTAGTTTAGTTTGGTGTCGTGCTTCTCTCAGTGTTGGAGAGGGGGGAGCTGCTCTAATCTCTTAATCAGACTTGTGTGTCGGCGCTGATGCAAACATGCATAAATGTGTAGGTATAACCTGTTTAACATCAGCCCCACTAAACTAAAGTCCAGCAGATGATGCAAAGGAGATAATGTTGGTTATTGTTCATTTGCATTTACGACCTACAGGTCCACAAAGGTCGTCAAAACATGGCAACCTTTCCCTCACATTGTCCTTTCTTGTGTGTGCAGTGACTCATCCTCGCCCAATCATCAAGCAGATCCTTGCAGCCTTGGCAATTCGGAGGTCAGATTGCTCTCCACTCAGCTATATGAAGTGGAGAAGCCGACATTTCAACAGGTCTCGGGAGCGAAAGCGCAGGTGTTAATAATGTGATCAAACAATTGCTGAATTCCATTTAGCCCCTTTATCTTGAAAGTCCTGGTATAGGGAATGCTGTGTCATTGGTGTGACTAGAACACAACCATTGTCAATGTTGGTGGTTACACTTGGGCTTTATGGTATTGGTCTCACAAATACAGCAGCTTCCCAGCATTGTTTTGATTCTGCTTGTCCTGGAGGGTTAATTTCATCGTTATGACTATAATTTAAGACTAGAGACAAAAGAGGCCATTTAAGACTTAGAGAAATGCAACGTGTTGTGTAATTTGTCAATGGGTGTGACTTTTGGAAGGAGGAAAAACTCAGATCCAGCTATGAAAGTAAATTAACACCCTGTTTGTCTTGGTCCTCTCCAGCAGCTGAGCCCCACTGCCTCCATACAGGACGCACAGAAGTGGCTGCTGAAAAATCGCTTCAACTCCTACACCCGACTCTTCTCTCACTTCTCAGGTACAGCCACACACACACACACAAACACACACTAAACATGGATGTAATGTTGTAACGCCTGTAATACATGTGACGGGTCTCTGGCTTGTTGCGTAGGTTCTGATTTGTTGAAGCTAACGCGTGACGACTTGGTCCAGATTTGTGGGCCAGCAGATGGGATCAGACTCTTTAATGCACTTAAATCCAGGTGTGTGTCAGTTTTGGTGCTTGTGCTCGCAGCTACATGAGCATCATAAAGGCGTCAGTATTTACTTCTCACGTCTTTCTGCTTAGGTCAGTGCGTCCCAGGCTGACTGTGTATGTCTGCCAAGAGATGCCTCAGGAGAGCCCCCTGCTGGAGAGGCATGCCAATGAAAATGGAGAACACACCATTTCCTCAAGTTTACATGGTAAATAAAACAAACCCTGTGCTTCAAAGCAATATAACATTGGTATTATTACAAGGATTAGGGCAGTGTGTGAACCTCCAACAAGGCAGAAACATCCCTTCTAATAATGTCAAACATATGAGTGTAAATGAAAAGGTAATGGTAAATATCGGCTTGAGTTTAAATCCTCTTCTCTGGTCTTTTTTCTGTACAGTGTATCATGCTCTGTACTTGGAGGAGCTCACGGCTGCAGAACTGATCCTCAAGATGGCGTCTGTGTGTAGCCTTCCTCTGGGAACCATCAACCAGGTGTACCGGCAGGGTCCGACGGGCATACACATTCTGCTCAGCGACCAGGTACCCACACATGCATACACACACACACACATACCTTTCATGAAGGGAGAGACTGTGTAGCCAAAATAGCGCTGTGGGATACATTCCAAACTCCAGAAGAAGGAAACATCACCGTAGATACTGTCGACACTTTTATCACTCAGGCTTTGCAACATATTTTATGCAGCAGTGTAAATGTCTCAAATTCGGTTTTAATCAGGCCTTAGTTCACACCAATGCAAGAATAGAGCTGAAATAGAGGGCCTATTAAACCTTCTCTCCTAATTTAGTTAAGCCACATTTCTATCGCAAAGAAATGTACACACCAAGGTTTATTTTGTAAGTTATGTCCACTATGGAGTTTACGCACAAATCATCCAGTGGATGTTGGAGGAACAAAGGCGACAATAAACGGAGCTCTCTATACCCTGACTGGATGTTCCACCGCTCCACTTATAAAAAGATGTATTTGAAAGAGATCAATAACTCTGAAAAAATAATAAAACACTTTGGAAAACTGCTCTATCTCACGGCGTCCTGCAGCTTTGTCCGCTTCACAGCTAGTTGTAGCGACCACCAACAGTGGATATCATGAATGGCTGCCGCATCAGAACAGAGCATGTCATATACATTCTCTTACATATATGCTACTGCGTTCTTCCGTCTCTCCTTTGAGTGGTCTGTCCTTCATGCTAGTCTCCAGTGGAACTCCAGGAAGCCACTGTGACTGCAAGCTGAGATGGGTTTTTGATTTCAGCTGGTCTGTTTTTTTTCTCCTCCCCCAGATGGTTTACAACTTGCCAGATGAGAGCTGTTTTTTGATTGGCACAGTCAAAGGTGAGCTAATACTTTATTAGTTGCTCGTAGCCACTTAAAGTATATTTTGACCCTTTCTATGAGGCTCATTAGCCAAAGATTTAATGGGCTTCTTCCTTCACTCCCTCTCCAGATGAACTGGGTGAAGGACTCCATCTAATCCTGAAGTAGTGAGAAGGACAGATGACATCACTGATACTCAACCCTCAGTTTTGGAGCGGGCGGCTCCCTCTGTCCCTCCCTACCTGCCTCCACCTTTCCCTCCTACGTCCTCCCTCTCTCTCCGAATTCTTGCTCGTTGGAAAGCAGACCGACTGCGCTAAAGCCATGTAAATGTTAGAATCTGACATGGGTGTGTCCGTTGTTTCATATTGAAAACACTATTAACGGAGGAGTTTAGGTAGAAGAAGAGAGACTGGGAGGTCAGGGAAAGATAATGATGTATGTATTTTGATTTTATTCTGTCTCTTTTTATATGTTTTCTGTGTGGGAGGCTCAGGGAGAGAGGGCAGAGTGATGTTCTGGTGGTCCGGAGAAGGGCAGAAAGCAGAGTTTCCGATGTTGCCCCTTCTTACACAACCAGCTTCTAGGCCAGTATGCAACGACCTGCACCGCTGAATAGGGGTGTGCGATATTGACAAAGAAAAATGATATCTTGTGTTTTTGTGCTGGAACCTTAGCTGGATTGGGCCTGTGGAGGACAGCTGAATCCCCAAGCATTTCATATTTTTGTGATTTATGTCAATCGAAATGTATCCATGAAATTCTTACATTGTACTAGCCCATTCTTGTTAAAAGGATGTTAATCGTTGCCTACTAATGACACACATGGAAACATGTTTACGGAAATTAGTTTTTTTATTTATTTGCTTGAAATCAAAGCATCAAAGGAAGAACCATGTCTTTTATGATGGGCATGGATATGATTTGTAATCGGTCGCTTCTCATAACGTTTTTGTTTTTGTTTTTTTTTGTCAGAACCATTCCTCTAAAGTTTGGAGGGTCTGTTTTTGTGCTGGAACCTTTCTGAAAGCTCACTCCAGATGCTCTTCGGAGGTTTTATATTCTGAGCTGTGGTTTGCTTGGCGATGGTGAAAGAAGTTGATTGTGGAGCCAGTGTCAATGGCAACAAGACCCAACACCCGAACCCTTAGCATGCAAGCGATTAAGACCTACGTTTTTGCAACTATGTCAAATCACGTAGACGCAGAAGCTGGTGGTGTCCTGTTTGCCCCCTGTTGCTGTTGTTCACTCCATTTTTCTTTTTTTAAGTCTTAACTTTGTGGTTTGGTGACCATGTACGCCGACCGACACACACACGGCATACACACTCTGTGTGCATGCACAGGTGTCTGTCTTACGTCGCTACGCGAAGCAATGAATGTCTATTTTTTATGGATGGTTGTTAACGCGAGTGACATACTGGGACGTAGGCTTGCACACGGCTCAAGCAGCCCTTAAGATATCATTGTAGAGGATTCGTATCGCACACCCCTCCTAAACAGCATACGATTTCATCAGAAACCGCTAACATGCTCCGCTTGTTTAACGTGTTCAGCAAAGTTTTCTTAGGAAGCCATATATTCAGATCGGATAAGTTTAATAACCCCTGAAACATCCAGGCTAAATTTGTCTTCTTATTTTTCTAATTTGTTAACAGCATGCCCCACTGAGCTGCTCCCTTAATGTCCGTCCCGTTTGACCTGCCCTTTTATGGCTTTTAGACAATGCTTTATTTATGATCATGTTTCTTTCACACTCATTGAATTTATTTGTTTGTGGTGCCATATTGGCTTTGAAAATCGTTTATTTAATCAATTCACAAAAACAGTGCACACGTCTTTGACTCCTCTACTGTCTGTGTTAATTTTGAAACACTTGTTTACACCCTCCGGGATTTTGGCCATAAATCTGCAAAAAAAAAAAAAAAAAAGAGAGAGAAAGAGGAATGGAGTTGTTTTGAAGAATGGCATGTAGTGCAACGTTGTCTATCCAAAGTCTAGAAGTGGACCAAACTGGTTTCAGATTGATAGATATTTTTGGAGAGGCAACCTCTCCAAAAATGAGACCAATCATAATTGATCTCTGGAAACTTTTGTAGAATTGATCAGATGACAGATTAAACTCTCATGTAGTTGAGTTGCTTGTGCGATGCATGTAGATGATAACAAACCCTCCATTCTTCTTTGCAAGTAACGACCCAACACACAACAGGCTGGTGGGAATGTACCGCTGTGGCAGCCTGGTTCTAATAGCCCTTTCCTGTAGGCTACAAAATCATGGCAGCTCCACATCAACAGTCATAATCTTGTGTTTTATAATGAACCTCAAAGCAGCTGGTACAGGTCATGTGTTTGAGTGCCCTTCCCTCTGAGAAGTCTCACAGGTCCTGGGAGTCCCTCTAGCTTTAGTTGACTCCATTGGATTGTGGTGCGCAGTGTCTGGCGATGTTGGAAGTGCATACTTTTTGTACGCCAAGTGTGTGTGTGTGTGTGTATGCATGTGCATCTTTTTTTTTTTCTTTTTTTTTTTTTACAAAGAAATCATGTCCGTAGTTTTCTCAACCCCTTTTCTTGTCGGTATGATGAAACCGTGTTTAGCTTTCCGTTTAGTAACGAGCATGTGTAAGACGGGGATCGGAAGCAGAGAGGTGTAGCTTGTTTTTGGTGAGCGTAAAACCTTTTTCCATATGTTAGAGACCAAGTCTGCACTGAAATTTCACAAAACTCGAGCTTGATGTGTAGTCCGTAGTCCTACAGCCACACCCACTCCTTATTCGCCTGAGCAGAGACTGTCAGTACTAAAAAATAAAAATAAAAATGTGTTTTTGTCTCAACATGCGCCAGAACCAGGACTGTAGCTCTTGCAGTGTTTAACGAGGGCACGAGTACCACAGCACACTAAACTGTGTCCACTGGCTCTAAATCAGCGAACGGATGTGATGTCAGGCAAACTCTGGAGGTAATTTTTGGTCCCCTGAAAGCCTGACCAGTCAATCTGTTTGACTGAGTGTGAGCAGGAGCAGTGACCACCATTCATTTACAGCCTAATGTTAATTATGATGCTTCTCATGTGCACAGTATCATATGCTGGACATGTACACACCCCCATGTGCTGGGAATAAATGATTTCATAACTTTGTCTGCTGCAGTGAAGTCTGTTCATTTGCACAAAACAAACCCTTTTGGTCTTAAAAATGTTCTATACTTGTCTTCAATAAAGAGGACGGACCCGACCTAACAGGGCTTCATCGTCAGCGCGGAGAATCATTGATCCAAAGCATCAGCGGCTGAGATGTTTAGTTTCCATGTGGGCAAAGCTGAAACGTTTATCAAGTGACTGATCCAGTGGCATGTTTCTGTTTTGTTTTTTCAGAACTCTTATCTATCAAAAAACTAATTTCTTTCAAACAGGACATCCACGTCCTTTTGAAGAAGAATGTCTCTTAGGAAATATGTAGTAACCAACAGAAAACCCTGATATTATCTGATTTGTTTTGTAATAAAGTGTGACACAGGCGACAACAGAGTATAATATGATACTTTTTATCCATGATATTTAAAGAATTATTGATTGACCATGCAGGAAAATATATGTTAAACTCTCCCAAGGCTCGCAGAATGACTGATGTGGTATTCCATGAAATCAAAGGTTACAGGTCAATGAGATGACGTCAATGACAAATTTTCCCTCAAGCCATTTCCTGTCAAATTGGGGAGGAAGAGTTAAAGCAGCCAGAGCAATGAATTATTAGACTGGACCGAAATTAATATACCACCTGTGGAGTGAAAAATTGGTTTCAGATAACAGGCCGTGTAAATTGAGCCGCTCATCTAGATGCTTCATTATAACCGCAGTCATTTGAAACTCTGTCTTTGTACATATATTAGTACAGTTTGACCTCCATAACTCCAAACAAGTCCCTAAGCGGACTGTGTTGCGGAGGATTAGCCATCTATATGAATAGCAATTTGGCCCTCGATCAGCAATAATAAGAATGAGACAGCAGAGTGTGTAAATGGCAATTTAAAAAAAAAATGAGGGGAAAAAATGCTTTTAAAATCCCATTTAATGGTTTTCTATATTTTCTCTCTAAATTTGAGCAGTTAAATTATTATGTTTGACTTGAAAACTCATAGGAACTCATTGCTAAGCAATATGTGTTATATTGTAGGTATTGCTATTCTTATTAACAGGTTAAATCGGGTGAAGCCACCATACAGTCGACAATAGCAAGTGGAGGAGAAAAGAGCTAGTATACATGGTCTTTAATCACGTAGAGTGCCCTCCAGAATTATTGGTAAAACTAGGGAAAAAAAACCCGGAGAGCGCCAACCTCTGCCAAGGCACAACAGTCATTCATACAAATTATTCCCTTACGTCTAAGTCATTGCCAGCCACTAAATAAGCTGAAAACTCTAACAAACTCTCTGAGCTGCTGGTTGTCTCTTGTATCATTCACTTCAGCGTCTCTGTTCAGCCCACTGAGAAATCAGCTCCACCCACAAAGGAACATCAACAGAACAAAGGCATCAATAACGCTGCATTGAAACTGCAGGAAAAATATGGCCCAGGCCGGATTTTCTTTGCTCATGTGACTTTTTCATGGCAATGTAAGCAGCACCAACCACGAATCGGATCTTTTCCAGTTCCGAATTGGATAACTACCATATGTGGTCTTCATCATAACCTCAATAATTTAACATCACATAATCCCAAACAACTCCGTACGTGGACTGTGTAGTGGCGGATTGGATCAGAATTTATTCAACTTTGATGCCATCTTCCATCGATATTCATCACAAAGCTGCGCTGGCAGGAGTCAAATTTCACTCAAAACCATCACAATAAACACTATAAACATCACTATAAATGCTACAAACATCACTATGAATGCTATCACTACGAAATTACGGCATTCAATTTAACTTTACTGGCTCCTATTTTGCTTCTGTATTGACGGCATGCTACATGTAACGTTTTTGTTAGGGTTCTATTGCGCATGCGGTTCAATTCAGGGCCGTGAACGTTTCATACTGGTGTCTGATAAGGGACACATTTTAAAAGTCATGTAAACAGCTAAACAAAAAAAAATCCTGTCTAAGTAAATATTGGAATTGAATATTAAGACTGACAAGTATGACAGCAGCCTAATATAATTTCAAGAGAGCGCCTCATCAGCATTGTGATGTCACTAATTCTAATGGCTTATTATTTCATTTTATGTTAAAGGCCACGAAACACGTGACGTCACCACAATCTAATTCCCTCTTAGAGATGACAAAACCAACCTCTGGGTAAAATTTCATGCAAAACCGTCCATTCGTTTTTCCGTAATCCTGCTAACAGACACAGGCTTTCAAACGCACAGGGGCGAAAATATAAACTCTTTTCTTGGCTGAAGTAATAAGATGCACCTGTTCACACTGATGTACAATACATGCTGCACAAAGATGAACGTGAACAGTTAAGGGGGAAATTTTTTTTCATATGCAGTGTGGTGTCCATATAGACCCAAACCGCAATTCTTAGGGTTCATTGTGTCACCAATTCCTTTACTTTTATGTTTATTTTGGGCTGTAAGAGGCGCTGCCTCCCCCACACAAGCACAGGAGCTGGCATGTGACAATTCAAAAGATAAATGATTAATTACATTTGCATATAAATACCTGTCATGAAGTGGTCTGGGACAATGTGAGTATTTTTGAAAGGGTGAAAAAGTCTTCTGTCAAAGTTAAGCAATCCACTTATCCCTGCAGAATCACTGTCTATTATTTTATTTTTGAAAATATGCATTTTACTCACTGGTGCGCTGCTTTGTTTTTACCCTCACGATCCCCTCTGTGCTGCTGTTGCATATGCTGAAACTCACCGTTATATATTTTACCACTAAACGTCCTGTATTATGGATAAGATATATAAAAAAAAATTCTAAGGAACTTACTCGTAGAATTCTGACTTTTAATTCAATTCAATGGAAAAGGGAAAAGTCATGTTTGATCCTCTACTCTACTGAGACGTAACCAATGCATTATGTCCAGGGTCTAATTAAACATGGCCCTCAGGATATCGAACCAACTTCATTTATTCAAAATCGGTTTTCTATTTCAAACACTAAGGGGAGCTTTATCTCCAAATGTTTACCGGCCATAATTTCGCAACCGATATGCACCAAATCTTTCGAAATTTGGTGCATATGAATAGATCTGTCTTGTATAAATATTTTTTTTTCTCCAATAAATCACCTTTTAATTATTAGAGGGAGCTCTTTTACGAAAAACTTATTTACCGTTACTTCCCAATTCACTTCTAATTCTTTCTAAACGTAGCTCATATAAAGTGACAAAGGGGAATCGTTTTTGATTCGAAAAGTATTTGTCTTTCTTTATTGAGCCACTATGGGATCTTATTCCAGAGCAGAGTGCTGACGTCATATAAATAATTAGGTTGAGTCAATATGGACTGTCTAAGATTCGTGACTCACATTTAATTTGAGAAGTTCAATCAGGGGGGTTGTTTATACAACGCTGGGGATAATAGGCTTTTCGGGGATTTACCATTGCTGTTGTGGATTACATCGTAGACCTAGTTCAAGTTGATCAACTTTCATCAACAGTTCTTAATCATAGTTTAGTCATTTGTCTCATGACCGATGCTGAGTCTTTAGTTCACACTGAGTCTGCGCACTGCGACTCTCGGATTTACGACGTCATCTGACGTTCCCTGCCAGAATCCAGGAAGTGTGTCGGTTTGTCGCCGTTGTTTTTGTTCGTTGTTCGACAGAGTTTGGTTTTCCTGGTTGAATACGGGCCGAAATGGCAACGTTTGTTTCAGTCCCGCTAAAGAAGGCGTCTGAAGTAGACCTGCTGAAACCGCTGTCGAAGTTCGTCACAGAATCGTACCCAGCGGGCGAGGAGCAGGCAGAGTACATCCGAGCGGTAGAGGAGTTGAATAAGCTCCGCAAGAACGCGCTGGGGAGGCCGCTGGATAAACATGAGAGCTCACTGGAGGTTCTACTCAGGTATAAAGTTCTATTTTTCAAGCACACGTGAACCAGCAACCAATAACACCAACTCTTAGAGTAGTCCTCTTCCATGTAGCGGTGTGTTCGCACTGTCACTGCCGCACCCAGAGGTGTTAGCGTGTCGCTGCTAACCTGAACTAAGTTATGCTAACGTGCTAGGCTAGGAGGTATGTCCCACCACAGTTACTGACTCATACTTCATTCTTGCCAACTTTCCTTTGAGAGGCAACTACAGTTTTTGAATTGTCAACCTGTGTACAGAACTGTTGGATGCATGTAAGGTGTAATTCACATTCATTTGAACCCGAACTACAAATAATCTTACGCGTTATTTACGTTTTAAGTTGACATTCGAGCCCCGCTCCATATTTCAAGTGAATCTTTATTGTTCCCAAATACTTGAGAATAAAATAATTGAAGCAAAAATAATACAAAACATTCACCCAAAACACAAACACGATAACCATGCGAAATAAAACATGAGTGACGACACGTAAAAAAAAAAATTGATCCAAATCCGTCATCAGTCAACTGCCAGTTTTCTGATGAAGGCCTGGTCCGAAATTTCCACAGTGGGGGATTTTTTTTTTTTAAGTTGACTCATCACTTAGTGTAATGGAAATAACAGAGGTCAACACTCATACATATGCAAGCTAATAAGTACCTTTTAGATATAACTAGGTCTACGCTGTTGTCTGTGATAGCAAGGGTATGTACATGTACATGCAATTCCCCCGATTGAGCTGCTCAATTTAAAGGTTGCTCACTATTAATCTAATCCATCAGCCTCAGGGGAGTCTTTATCTGTCGCCACCATCAGTATCAAGACTCCTAAGCGATTCATCAAATTATGACAAAATCGGACCAATTGTTGAGAAACCCGAAACAGGGGGTTTTGGAGATAAAGTGTCGTAAATATGAAACTGACCTCTCCCCAAATGAATCATTGTCTTCCCTTACACTAAGGTTTATGGGATTATAAAATGTGAAAATGATCCACAAAATAGTTTTACGGTTATTGTGATAGCATGAATGATCTATGGCAAACATGAAGACAATTCTATTATATCTAATTTTGGGATATAACTAAATAGGCGTTTGGTATCAGTGACGATTAACTCCAGGCATACAGATAAGACCTTCAGTCTGCCTGTTTATTAATTATCTATGCATATTAGTCAAAGAGCAAATTATGGGCATACCATTTTGAAGGACATCGTTTTGTTTTACTGAACATGCTTTCTCCATTTCCATGCTTGATTAACACCGGTGCAAAGGTTAATACAGCACACACTTTATTCAGTGCCCTGGAGCATGTTTCTTTCCTGTATATGTGTTTTGTGGCTTCCACGGAAGGACAAACTGTAAAGACTTGCGGCGATAAGATGGCTAATTGATACATTTCACATTGCATGTAGATAAATTAGAATTCTGTGCGTGATAAATTGTGATAAATGTAAACAGTGCCCGGGTATTGATGTTAGACATAATCATAAGGCCATAAAAGTCTTGACTGAGTAGTCCTTGAGGCGTATATAAACCTTTAGTTGAAACTCTTAACGTCTTTGTTTCACTTGGTATAAACATGCCATTGTTGGTTTTGCTCTGATTGACTCATGAAATAAATTGTGTGGAAAGACACGAGTAGCCAGATATGCACAGTGTGGTAGCCATTCATTATTTTAAAGTTTGGACTTTTTATCCAGCTGAAGTGCATTATGGGATTGTATCATAAGTGCCAAGATGAGAACCTCTAAATTATTTAAGAAATTATCTGCTCAAGTTCAGTTTTAATAGCCAGTATTTGGACAGTGCCAGTGAATTACGGTAATGCAGACCATTTACCTTCTGTTTTACAAAATGTTCTTTTTTTCATCATGTGACTTTTTAATGTTTTGTCTAGATGCATGATGTAAGAATTAGTGTTTGGTGGTCAGGACTGTTCACCAGCTTAACTTATATTAAGTTTGGGAAGCTCTGATCAGATAGACATGTGACCATGTTTGAGCTATTAAAACCTATTTTCTAAGTTACATTATTGAATCGATGGTTTAGTTCAGTGATTTATACATCAGTATTTTGAAGACAATGAAACTAAGACAAGGTATTTTATTGCCTGAAAAGCAAATATTATTTTTTGTTACTGTATCAGAAAAATATTTTACTGTGGAGATATTTTATAGTATTTATCCTTGATCTTAACCTGAAATGTTTTGTGTCTAAACTGTTGGTTCGGGGAGTTTGTAGAAAGTCTTGGTTAATTATCAACAAGGTAGAAGGTGACATTCGGGTGTGGAATAGGTTTCTATTGCTCACTGTTAGCATGGCTGCTTCTTAGCCCTCTGCATGTGTCACCTGTTTGCCATTTACCAGGAGTCCATGGCAACGGGGCCTATCCCTTTCAGACCTGCTCAGACAGCTATCATGTCGCTGTGGTAACTGTTGTTTACTATGGGATATTCTCTTTTCATATTTAGTTAACCAGGAGGGGCACCTGGAGTTACCTTTCTTCTGTGTTTGCTGTGTATTTGAATGGGAAACCTAAGGAGTGTAAAACTATGTTTGAGGGTCATTCTAGGTAGTCAGTATTTGTGTATGTATACGTTTGCACTTCAGACTTTCCCACCAGTGGGGGAAAGCTGTGTAGATGAACTGCTATCCTAACTATGTGTGTTGTCATTCCCAATAATAAACTGTCAACATCACAGGCACAGATACTTCATTAGGAAGAGGTGGTGTCACCCTTTTCCTTATTTGTTCCTCTTATTTGTGTGTCTGCGTTTGCCTTGCATGATGATTTCTCGTGACTCATTGTCAAATGCTTCTGTTACTTCCTCAGAATAGAGATCTGCAGTTTTGTTACAATGATAACAATTTTGAAACTCCGTAGCATGTCTATTGTGATTTACTGCGTGAAATTGTTTTTCTTCATCTCCTGGTGTTTTTTTAAACAAATTGAACATTAGGCTGTCATAAAAGGGAAAAGGGGGATGTCTGTCATTCCGGTGAAAACTATGAGATATGCTTAAAAGGTAAAAGTTGAGGCAGGTATTTTTGAGCGTAGACACACAAATGGCTTTAATGCTGGTATTTCTTTCTCTGTCCAGATACTATGACCAACTGTGTGCGGTTGAGCCCAAGTTTCCCTTCTCTGAAAACCAGGTAACTGATTTGACACTACATGTGCTTGTGGCTTCATTCTAAAATGGATTTGAACACAAAGGGTCTCTGTGTTTCCACAGTTCATCTTAACGTTCACATGGAAGGATGCCTTTGATAAAGGATCGCTGTTTGGTGGCTCGGTCAAGCTTGGTAAGCACAACCTCTTATTAAGTCTATTTGCATCAGTGGAGGAATGTCTGCCCATGTAACTGTTCTTGCACCAGCTGCAGTTAGCTGTGGACTGAGGAACTCATATTAGAAAGAAAAGACAAAGTTGGCCTCGTCTTTTGTCGTGTCTAAGATATAAAGCTTTCAAACTTCAAATAGATCCTTGGTATGCAAGGGATGAAAGATTCAATGCTATGAAAAAGTATTTGACCCCTTTAAATGTCTATGTATGTCATACTAAATTGTGTCTGTGCTTTAAAAAGGCAACCTGAGGAAACGCAGTAATATACAAGTTGTAAACGTATACGTGTATTTATTGAACCCTATATATCTTCTAATTACCAACTGGGCCTGTGTTGAATACAGAATTTGCCTCTTAGACATGATCTAACTCCCCAAAAACTTCCAAACTTGCTGAAGCATCTCACTTCACATACCCAAAATATTAGTACCAGCCCAATCAAATCATCGCCTTTCAAATCATGTCATCACTTAAATGGAGCTATTTCAGAAGCATACAGTTGGATCTCATCAATAGTACACCGTAACAACATTAAAATACATTTTCTCAATTTTGATTTAGGCATTTTAAAACTTCTTTATAAAATAGAAATATTTTAAACTTAACATTTTTTTTATTGACTCATGTTGCCCCTGGTTTATATTTGAATATTTGACAGTGTAGTAAGAGAGATATCCCAAATAGTACTATTCCACAGGGGCTCTCACAACAAAACAAATCCTATTCTGATGAGTATGTTTTCTGTTTTGCAGCTTTAGCCAGTTTGGGCTACGAGAAGACGTGTGTGTTGTTCAACATTGGCGCGTTGGCTAGTCAGATTGCCTCTGAGCAGAACCTGGACAATGATGAAGGACTGAAAACGGCAGCCAGATTCTATCAGGTGGGTCTACAACCACACCGCTTGGAGATTCTTTTGCCAGTCGAACCATCCTTCTCACAGTGTGTGGGGAGACTTCGCAGAAACTTCCTACTTCAGGCTGATTTTAAACATCGCTTTAAGCACCTCTTTAAAATTCTCAAATTATTGATCTAATTGTTGAAACTGACATTTTGAACTGTTTAGTGATTTTCTTGTCTGTGTTGCCAGATTTGTGCAGGTCTACAACTTTTCTCTGCACATCATTTGGTGGGTTTATATGGGACACTTTTCTCCCATCCGAATAAAACTTTTCCGAATCGCAAAGTTATTCGCCTGTTTACATGACCTGTGATCTTTTCCGACCCGGTGTTTACATGCATCAACTCATCTAATCGGAAATAGCTTTCTGACATGCGCAGTTGAGGCACACACCATTGCGGAGTGTGGATCGCCACCTTATGTTAAAATGAGCTGGGTGCCAACTGCCAACAAGCGCCCAGAAGAAGGATACGACAAATAGGGCATGTGCTGAAGTGATTTTTCATCCATCTAATGTCCAACTATGTTAAACTCTTTGAATGTTGCGATTAGTAAATGACTCTCCGATGTGGACCCGTACAGTTTTGAAATCAGCATATTTAAAATGAGTCGCGGCGCTGTGCATGCCCAAAAAAAGTCAGCCAGAGCATTACGTCACGACGCAGATATAACTCAAACAGAGATCTTTCCGAAACAGCGTTTACATGCAGCGTCTGGCTATCGGAAAGGCCTAACGAAAGGACTTAGACTAACTCCTTGCAAGGGAATCAAATCTTCAGAAAGGGACTTTTTTTTCAGTAAAGGTTTTTTTTTTACTTCGGCACTCTCTTTCTGATTGGGCGTCTTTTCTGAATCTACTCTGAATTAGGCTCTCCATGTAAAACCACCTATTGCTGTGTTCTGAGAAATTAGACCTGTGTAACCTCATATTTATACCCCCTAAACAGGAAGTCATCGTTCAGTACTTTAAAGTTCCTAATCAAACAGAGTAATCTAAAAATATCAAATAGGACTGAAAATATATTTCAGTTACCATCTAACCGCAGGATTTCCCCCAGTGTTGCCAATAATGGTGGCATACTTGTTTTCAGAGAAAAATTCTGGTTCATTCATGAATGTACTGCATTTCTTGTCTCAGAAATTCCTGGGTAAGTCAGTGGTTCAATTTTAGGCGAAGCAAGATTCAAAGGGAGATAATTTCCCTTTTGTTAATTTTCACACCTTTCAAAAATATAACCAAGTCCCATATTTGTGACCCTGGCAAGAGTTTTGAAAGAATTTAAATAGCAAGGACTCTCTTAGTTGTGCAGGTAAATCACTTTATCCGAAATCCAAAGATGGCCGTCGTGCTCATTCGTGTCTCTTTCTCTCTGTCTCACTGTCAAGCTGGCCAGTGGAGCGTTCAGTCACATCAAGGACACTGTGCTGTCAGCGCTGAACAGGGAGCCCACCATGGACATCTCCCCAGAAACTGTGGGTACCCTGAGCATTATCATGCTGGCCCAGGCCCAGGAAGTCCTATTCCTCAAAGCCACCTCAGGTATCAAAGAACTGACAGCCGTCCAAACATGCAGTGATTGACTCTGTTCGTGTCACGTTGAAGATGAGAATCACAATCTGCTTTGAGAGTCCGTTTTTAATGTTATTGCTCGTCGTGCATTTTGGACACTGGTATCAAATACCAGTTGGAAGTATTCAGAACCATTTCACTCAAGATCATTGTAGTTTATTACTGTGTTCCCTTCATGATTAATTTCTAGTGATGAAAGAAGTCAATCCTGACCCATATCACACATAGTCTATGCCCCAATTCTCTGTCTGTGGAGTTTTAAGCTCAAAACCTTTGAAGCTTAAATTGTAGAATAAGATAAACTAAACATGTTTTTATACTTAGCGAGGGCGTTACTTGAAGATGATGGAAACAATGTTGTGAAATAAATGTGTAGCATAGAAAGCCACGGCTGCAGACAGCTCCGAAAATGTTACATTTTTTGACCACATGACATGTAATCAGTCGGCGCAGTACGATCAGTTACTGATGTGTTTTTCACAAACTTTTCATTATCTTGACTGTATTTTTTTATTTTTTTTATATGTACCCACAAAAGTGTTTAACTCACCCCACAGATAGGATGAAAGATGGTGTCATCGCAAAGCTGGCCAATCAGGCGGCAGATTTCTATGGGGATGCCTACAAGCAGTGCCAATACAAAGACAACCTTCCCAAGGTATGTAGATGACACGCGTACGGTTACACACTAACCAAAAAACTTCAAACATTCACACACACATCACAGGTAGCCTTGTGTTCTGTGTGGTGTCAACGCCTACAGAGTTTTGATTTTGTGTGGTTTGGTGTGTGTACTGTGTGTTTGGTAGTGCGCATAGTTTTGTATGTTTGTATTTTTGGAAAATGAGACTCTGTTTTGGTTTGATACCCAGGTTTTTGGGACTCTCCAGTTGCAAACTCTGTTCTCATTGGGCCGTTTCCATCTTCTTTTCACTGTGGTTGGTTCCTACCAAGCTGCTGAGGGACTTCTTTTCACCCTGACTGGGTTCGGACTCTCTAATCATGAGCATCCGTAGCACTTACTGTCAAACAGTGAATTTATCCACTCACAGAAACCTCCATTTTTCAGGGGGGGTATTTCAGATTTACAGTTAAAATGACAATCCACTTAATAGAATAATCAGTCAACAGAAACTCAGTTCAAAACCTAAAACTGTTCCTAAAATAGAGATAAGATAAATAAAGTATTTTACTGGGTACAGCTGTGCTTTATCAGGACCTGAAGCGGTTCTCTCTATTATTGTAGTGATTTAAATGTCTTCATGTTTTTCTTTTTGGCAAACAAAACAGTTGAGAATTTCATTTTTGGAAAATATGACAAGCTGTTTATCCAAAATTTACTTTCAAGTATTTAAGAGATTGAATAATCAATTTAGAAAAATAGTCAGCAGATTAACCTTTAGAAAAAATAATCAGTCCGTAGCAGCAGCAGCCGAATGAATCACAACAAAGCTATAATTTACTAAATGTCAGTTTAACAGTTATACCCACTAAAGCTGTCGGGTATGGACTTAATCTTGAGGCTTGTGAAACTACAGGGAGACCAGTAAACTACTTTAACCCGTAAATGCCATACATGTTCCCTAAAAACTGTTTTACATGTTCTTCAAGTACTTACATTTCATTCCCAAGATTTAGCAGTACAACATAATGGAGTTAATCAGCAGTTTGAAGCTGCTTAATAGTTCATAACTAAAGAAGTGAACACACAGAGTTAGATACCGCCTAGGCATTAAACTTCACACAACAAAACATCAAAATATACAACTTCTCAGCAGCTTCCTCTTGCTCATGTCGAGTAATGGGATTGGGTTCACTCATGTGCCTCTGTCCTGTCCGGCTAGCTTTAATCGCTCAAATCAAGGTGCACGCAAAATGGCATGGTGATACAGGTGGAATAACTGAAACCAAAAATATGCACAGCTTCTTATTCCTCCTCCCTCTCATGTTACATGTTTAAATAAAATACCAGCTGAGACGGTCGGAGATATTATGGGTTGGCTGGAGTCGTAGCTTTAGCACCAAACTCATGTTCGCTTTGTTCCCAGTTCAACACAAACTCAAACGGAACACAGGGTTGTTTCTGTAATGATAAAAATCCAGTACGTGTTAGAGTCCATCTAACTCTCAAAGAACAAAGCAGCTCTGTTTGAATTAATCAGTCTATTATAAATGTCAGTGAGTCAGTGGTAAATCTCCCAGTGTGTAACAACTCTCCTCACACACAGGTCACCATAAAACAGTGAATCCAGTTGAAAGTTGAAAGACAAATGGTGTTAAAAACCGTTCAAAATTCAAATAATGTAATTGATAGGTCCCTCCCCTGTTATAACCTATAAAACATACTGAATGTATCTTCTCCACAATTGTAACAATATTTGAAGCACCTTCCTTGTTTTGCACGACATCCCCCCAAGTAATAGAAATTTGTTGCAACACTAAATCTGTTCTGTCCCTAAAGCTGCAATTCAAACCTAAAATGTCCTTCTGGGTCCACGCGGAAGAAAATCGTGTAGCTTTTAAAGTTAAGTGCAAACAATCTGGTGCATTTTCCCAATCGCTGTTCGTTATGAGGGACTTGAAGTTTTACTTGTGTACAGCGGGGGGGGCTGATTGACTCGGGGTGAAGAGGAAAGGAAGGAGCAGGGCGGGAAAAAAACACATTGTTAACCATCTTTAATGTTGAAGTTTGAAAATAGTGTCTTTCATTTTGAGACTGTGGTGGGACAAATTAAGCGATGGCGGGCAGCCACAGTAAAATTAATTAGTGGGAAACACTGCTGTGATTGTTTGGGCTCATGCCCAGTTCGGGTCCATTCTCATCATAGAATGTGGTTTTCCTCTGTGAAAGCAGCTCTACCACTATCAGCTCGTCGTATTTGCATCGTGAAAAATGACAACACCAGTCTGTTGGGACAAAAGATACATACACAATCACCATCACAGTCCGTCTCTGTCTCTTCCTCACACACACACACACACACACACACACACACACACACACACACACACACACACACACACACACACTGCTATGGGGCGTTTGCTGAAGGTATGGCAGCTTTTACTGAAAGGTTAAACACTCATGGCCTGTTCTGTTTTCTCTCTCGTTTTCCTTTTTTTCTGAATCCCTCGTGGTGGTGGCATTGGCAATGATTGTGTGTGCGTGCATCTGTGTGCGCACGTTCCCGTGTTGTGTTTGCACATCTGGCTGCTTCTTCCTGTTTGTAAATGCCGTCTGTGATGTCATCTGTGATTTGACCTCTGTGGTGTGTGTTTGCTATTTTGTGGTTTGCCTTGCCATTGTTGTGTGCGTTTGTTTGTGTGTGTGCGCGTGTGTGTATATGCATACATTTGTTTGCGTGCCTTTGTGTTGCTCTGTGGTTGCTCTCCCTGGTCAGTATTTTTATTTTCAGGAAGTGCTGCAGGTGCTGGCAGCCAAGCATTGCATCCTGCAGGCCAATGCTGAGCTGCACCAGAGTATCGTGGCCAAGCAGAAGAAGCTGTTTGGACAGGAGATTGCCCGCCTGCAGGTACACAGCATTGAAGTTCCAGATCAAAACCAGAAAATTGTGAAGGAAAGGTTATCTTTCTTCTTTTTTTTCATGCCCCTGCTCTGTGGTTTGTCCATCTCTGCAGCATGCAACAGAGCTGGTGAAGACGGTGGCGTCCCGTTATGATGAATATGTCAGCGTGAAGGACCTGAGCGACAAGATCAGTAGAGCCCTCGCCACTGCCAAAAAAGACAATGACTTTATCTACCATGACCGTGTGCCGGAGGTCAAGGATCTGGAACACATCGGCAAAGCAGCATTGGTCAAACCCAGCAGCGTCACATACCCACTCAGCCAGAAATTCACGGGTGAGATTAGATACACAGTCGACCACAAATGCACTCTTACTGTCAAAGGACATATCTAGAGAGACCAAAACGGAATGTCTACATCTGAGCAACCTTGCAATTACTGATCCAGATAACTTCAAAAACATTAAAGCAAAACTTTACATTTTGGGGAATAAGTTTATTCACCTAGTTTTCGGGAGTTATTTCTTTATGATTAAAAGGGAAGTCCATCACCAAAAGTGTACTAGTGGTGATTTTCAAGAACAAGGGTGATGCAGCTACAGAGGTTTAAAGCTGATGAGACACACAATGAAGATCTGGGAAAGAGTAGTGGAAGCTAGGTCAAGAATAGAGGTGACAATTGATGAGCAGCAATATGTTTTCATGCCGAGAAAGAGCATTACAGATGCAATGTTTGCTTTGAGAGTGCTGATGAAGTATAGAGAAGGTCAGAAGGAGATCCATCGTGTCTCTGTGGATATAGAGAGAGCGTACGACTGTATAATAATCAAATATTCCATTGTGTCCTATTTTTATGTGAATAATTATATACACAGTCACACAGTCAACGTTCATTCATGTGTTGACATTGTTAACTCCATAGCCCATTCTTTCTGTGATTATTACGCAAGATTCCTCCTGTTTTATCTTGTGTTTGATCAAAAGTCACAGGTTTATTTGAACTGGATGTTAAAAGAAAGGATTTTGAAAACATGACCTGTCGGCTGTGGATAGCTTTAGCTTGGATCGTGTCTCCAACAATGAATGACTTGTTTGGGGTGTTTTGTAATCAGTTGTCATTGTTTTCACTCCAGATTTGTTTGAGAAGATGGTCCCCATGATGGTGCAGAAGTCCATGAGCACTTATAGCCAGAGGAAAGCTGAAACTGTCAACAGACTGGTGGGAACAATGAGGGAGGCCACCAACTTCTGCAATGGGTATGCTGCTGCCCTTTCTTTAGGATTCTACTTTGTTTATGATTCCTATTACCTTCTCATGGAAATGCCTGTAAGTGCTTGTGTCTCCTAACATGGATGGGTTTATTAAAAATTCAAAGCATAGATGTGCACCAGCTACCATTAAAATGTCAATAAATGTGCTTGTTCTTAGTGTAGTTCTCTAATTGATGGACATAAGCGTTTGATCATTCTCTATACACTAGTCAGCCATAACATTCCAACTATCTGTTTAATATTGCGTAGGTCCCCCATTGGCCACCCAAACAACTCTGTGAGGCAGTGTGTCTTCTTAAAACCTCTCTATCACAACTAGCATTACGTGTTTCAGCAATTTGTGCTATAGCGGATCTTTTGGGAATCAGAAAGCCTGGACTTGATTTTTCTCCCAACATGCATCAATTTGCTGGTTTCACCAGTTATCCTTCCTTAGACCATTGTAGTAGATACTAACCACTCGAGACTGAGAACTTCGAGCACGACCTGCAGTTTCGGAGATGTTTTGACCCAATCATCCAGCCAACGCAATTTGTCCAAAAGTCAGAGTCACTCCGATCTTCATGCCTGCACGCTATTCATGCTTACAACCCATCAAATTCAAGGACCAAATGTTCCCTGCTGACTAATTTATTCCACCATCTTACAGGTGCCACCATGTCGAGATTATCAATATGATTTTGACTTCACCTATAAGTGGCCATAATATCAGGCTCGATAGGTGTAAGTTCTAGATAAGATAATAATTAAATAACACAGAAATGTGATACAGAAATAGTTGTACACCTAATCTCTCAGGCTTTGATATTGACGTCCTCCATATGGAACAAACGTTTCATGATGGGATTCATGATTAATATGGGTCTTTTTGAAGGGGCACAAGCGTCAAGATGTTTCAAGACCATAATGACTTAGATATTATGTGTAAAATTTTATTAAGTACAATAAAGAACATACTATCATATGTCTTTTCTCAAAGCGCACAAGGAATAACTGCAATAAGAACAATAGGGTACATTCAGTGTAACTCTTGCAGAATTCCTTCTATGCCATGCCCTTGTGTCGTTTACACTCGCTCAAATTGTATTTTTGTATCTTGTATTTAATATTTTGCCCGCTGCCAATAGCCAATCCAAGAGCTGCTAAATTGTCTTTCACTGTTCTGCAACAATGACAATAAAGTTGTATTCTATTCTAACTATCTGTCAGGGTGTTGGCATCCCTCAACCTGCCAGCTGCACTGGAGGATCTGTCAGGAGATTCTATTCCACAATCCATCGCTGAGAAGGCGCGGTCTATCGTCCAGCAGGGAGGACTGCAGAGCGTCGAGCAGCTAATCAAAGACCTGCCTGAGCTTCTGACCCGCAACAGAGAGATCCTGGACGAGGTGAGGGGCGCATTGAGTTATGCATGGCGTCGTTTAATGCCTAAGCTTAGTGCCGTCACTGATTATGAATGTTTAAAAAATGAAGGCGCTGTTTGAACGACGGTCTTAAGAACAGCTCGTTTGCCTTTGCTTTGCTGTCTTGAAAGTCGAGTCTGTGAATTAAATGTTGTGTAGCTTATTTTACTTAATCCCGACCTCCTGAGAGTTTGACTTTCTTATCACCACTAACAGAAAGAAAAAAGTTAAAGTCCCTAATGGCAGAAATCCCAGATCAGGGAAGCGCTGAAATCTGATCAATGCATGTTTGGGCAAAAGAACTGCATGTGCTCTGGCCTCAGCTGAAACGTTTTTTTTAAATTGGGATGACAAATAAGAAGCAGATGGGATTAAAATATAAAGTAGGAACGATTTCCAAGTTGGTTGGCAAAAAAAGTCCAAGTCTGCATCAAAATGTCCTGAATTCCCCCAAAAGATGTGTTGAATAGAAGTAAAAATAAATGATTAAAAGAAAAGGAAAGGACATTTCTGTGAGCCAAAAAGCAAACTTTATATTCTTTACATGACTGTCTAAGTTTTAATGTTTTTTGTTGGAAATCTGAACTGAAGTTATGTGGGGGTTTGTTTTTTTAATATTATATTTTATATTTATACACACGCACATCCCTGACAAATCGAGGATATTAAGTAATCATCATCATCGTAGCATAAATCATCTGAGACTCTTGTTTATGTGCTTTGTTCTTATCTTCAGTCTCTGAAGATGCTGGATAATGAAGAGGCAACCGACAACGAGTTGAGAACCAAGTTTAACCAGCGCTGGAACAGAACCCCCTCTGGAGACCTGTACAAGCCCCTTCGTGCAGGTACTCACACTTACACCTTTTTCCCCCCCCTCCTGTTGGGTCATCTAATATTCAACGGGGGGCTTGTATTTATCTAATATAGTAATTCACTGTTCACAATGCTCTTCCTCTCCTCCTCTCATCTTCTCCCTCGTCTCCTTGAACCCTACCTCTCTCCTTCCTGTCTGCCTCAGAGGGAGGTAATTTCCGCAGCATCTTGGACAAGGCCGTCCAGGCAGACCAGGTTGTGAAAGACCGCTTCAACACACACTGTGACATGATTGCCCTGCTGTGTAAACCCGAGAACGAGCTCAACGCTGCCATCCCCTCCGCCAACCCTGTCAAGACACTGCAGGGCAGTGAGGTCTGTGTGCCGTTTAAAGATGTCTGATGAGGATATGCTCATCTCTACGGTTAGATAATGTTACTCTTTGTTGTTGGGGTCAGTTTCCCGCCTTTGTCAGCTCATCCCGGAGGTATTTTGTGTTCTACATAAATGTGCTTAGACTCCTGCTGTACAGAAACACCCAGTGGACGCTGTGTGTTTATGGCCCTTTCTTCCTCCACACAGCAGCTCCATTTTTCATTTCACTAGCTGACTTTGCATTGTGTGTCTCTGGGGAAGTTGCCTATCCAAACAAGCGGCGGAGGCAAAGCTACTCCTCAGACAGCTACGCTGTTTTCATGCTTAAGTGAAATATAACTGTATATTTTAGTTATTGTATTACTTGCAGTCCTTTAATCCTCTCTATGTTTACCCAGGTAGTGAATATGCTGCGTGCCCAGCTCGCCCAGCTGGAGGAGATTAAGAAGGAGAGGGAGAACCTCGAGGGAGAGGTCAAGGCCGTGACCTTTGACATGTCCGTCACCTTCTTGACGGCGCTGGCGCAGGATGGGGCCATCAATGAGGAGCAGCTGTCACTCGCCCAGCTTGACCGGTTGTACGGCTCCTACAACGAGAGGGTACAAGCCAGCCTTCGCACACAGGAAGGACTGCTGGGACAAATCCAGGTACACAAACGCACACGCTGGTCGGGATGATGTCATTTCAGAAGCAAAATATTGATGAATGTTAAAGAGACCCCTTCCTATTAAGTTATTCACGTCGGACCATCTTCTGAAGTGAAACAATCAAAATATGAATTTATGAAGGTTAAAAAGTAAAACCGATGGAGGGGTCCTCTACCCCTCTGAAGGTCAAAATTCAGATTCAATTACGTGTGTACACAACATTCAGTTTCAGAGATACCTTTGGTGAAAGAGCTTAATCTCAATCTATGATGTATCATTTCAACCTGCAACCATCTCTCAGACCTCCCACCAGGAGTTCAGCAGCCTCAAACAGTCAAACACGGAGAGCAACCAGAGGGAGGAAGTGCTGAAGAAGCTGGCTTCAGCCCATGACAGCTACGTTGAGATCAGCAGCAACCTGCGGGAAGGCACCAAAGTACGAACTCAGCACAACACACCGACTCACGCGTGCCTTAGCAGGGACCAGCTGTACTGCGTTAATGCATATCTTGTCACAAAGTTTATGCTTTTCATCGCTTTTGCTGTTTTGGGGTTTTCATGGAAGTTTGCAGACCAGGTGATTTATAATATTTGTGTCTCTCCTCAGTTCTACAACGACTTGACAGAAATTCTGCTGAAGTTCCAGAACAAGTGCAGTGACATTGTTTTTGCTCGCAAAACGGAGCGGGATGAAGTACTAAAGTATGTGTTTTTCCTGGTTTAACTCCTGCTGTCTTGTTTATCTTGTTTGTTGAGATTCTACCCACAGGACAGAGTTGTATGAAGTTTAATGCAGCGCTAGGTTTGGTATACCCTGGAGATGATTACGCTTGGTCCAAATTGACTCCTAAGAGTCTACACAAGCAGATCTATTTTGTGTGTTTATGTATATTATTTCACTATAATAGCTCATATTTTAGTCATTAGGGGGTGTTTCTTGTGGAAAACAGTTTCACGTCCGTAACTTCCCAAACATAACTGCATTCCGTTTAAAATTTAGCTCCTAGGAAGTGACTCAAGGAAATCCGTCCTTTTTTTACCGAGCTCAGCAAAATTAGTGGACTTTATTTCATTATTGAGTCAATATGGGATCTGATCTTAGAGCCTATTGCTGACTTCATAGAATTAGTAAGGTTGAGTCAATATGGACTGTTTGAGGCTATTAATGAGTCACATTTCATTTGAAGAGTTCAATCATGGGAATTTCCCATTACAGTCTTACAATCAGGGACACCGTCGGCCTACACGGCTGTCCCCTACAGTCAGAGACGACAGTGTAGGCCTAGTTTAGAAATGGGAAAAAACTGCTGCGCCTACATTTTGAATAATAATAATAATAATAATAATAATAATAATATAATAATTTTTCAGGGATTTGCAGCAGAGCATTGCCCGAGAACCCAGCGCTCCATCCTTCAACGTCCCTGCCTACCAGAGCAACCCAGCTGTTGCTGCCGCCGCCGCCGCCGCCACTGCTGCTACCGCTGCTACCGCTGCCGGCCCAACACCTGCACCCAGAACTGTCTTTGTAAGCTGCTTCCATCAAACCCACGTGACTTAAACCATCTCAGCAGATATGAGGTTCAGTCATTGTTATATATTGATCAGTATGGATTCTCTCCCTCCCTCTGTCTGATTGGTCCAGCAACCCCAGGACAAGCCCCAGCCCCCAGCCAGGCCTCCTCCTCCAACCTTCGACCCACAGGCAGCATCCAGCTCTTCACCCAACACAGCACCCACTGGCCCTCATGGTGGCAACCCACCACCCATGGCCCCAGTGTACCAGGCCGTTGGTCCACCTTACCCCAGCTACAGGGGCTACCCAGAGTGAGTTTCCGTGTTAACCTCCTGATAACAGAGTCCCACTTACTCCACCGAGGCCTTGTAGGACGTTAGGTGTACGCTGTTTGAAATTGAAACTTAACTGGTGCAATGAATGCTGGGATAGGATGGGCTTGGTAAAAAGGATGCTGTGTTTTGACGGGATCTTCAAAATGGGGCAGCTGTTTTCATGCCATTGGATTTGTAAATGCAGCCTTTGGAGGAGGTGTCCTGTGCTGAGAGCAAAGGGGTTCAGTTCATTAGTCCGTTAGGCTAAAGCTAGCTGTTGTGACATGTGAGTCGGGTCAAGCATCTTATGCTGCTCTCATTATTTTAGGCAAAAGAAGCGAACCCAGCCAGTAATGGGTCACGGATTGGTTTACTTCTAGTGGCCGTCCCAAGCCCAGTTAAATGAGGGGGTTGCGTCGGGAAAGGCCTCCGGTGTAAATAAAACCTATGTTAGATCGGTAGGCAGAACACGACAGATTATCTTCTGTGTTTCCTCTGAAAGCAGAAGATTTTATGCAAAATAAAAAAACTTCTCATAACGACTTTTCCACTAAACTCTTTTGATTTCTCTGTTATTATGTTTCTGCAGGATGTACCAGATGCCGATGGGTTACAATCCCTATCCTTATGGCCAGTTCAACATGCCCCCCATGCAATACATGCCCTACCAGGCCACCCCAGGACAGGGAGGCTACCCAGGAGCCCCCCCAGCGGGACAGCCCTACCCTGGCTATCCCGCACAACCATCTCAACAGCAGCCCTACTACCCTCAGCAATAACTCTCCTCCAGTCCATCCCCCCCTCCCTCTTCTCACCCGTTAACACCAAATTAAAAATACCCCAGCAATAACACTTCATCTCCATGTGTTCCCTCCCCACTCATCTTTAGTTCGCTCACACTAACGGCATGAATAGAAACAGAAGAGACTGGAGACCTCCGAGCTGCTTTGCGCTCCTCTTTGAAACTTTTTTTTTTCTTTTTTTTTGCCACCCCCTTATCGCTATTATCTGTTTTCTGGGCTCTGGCGGCACTTTTTCCTCACCTATGACAACTTTCAGCGATGCTCCCTCCTTCCTGTACGGCCATTTCATCTAGTCATTGTCTAATGGTTTAATTTTAACCTTAACTGGTTTCCATGATAACTGTTTCTCGTTTTTGCTGGATGCTGCAACACTCATGAAGGCACAGGGAATCCAGGAATATTTCCTGGTTTGGGTGGGTGTGTGAGTGGGCGGATGGATGGTCGTTAAGCGCCATGCCACTGATGGGAGGGCACAGCTGTAGCCTCACTCCCCCACCCACGCAGTCAACCCCCAGCGCTTTGGTATCGGCTATATTCCTATTTTTGTAATGAATACTGCTGCCTCACTCATGTATAAACCTATAAAAACCAACGGCCTGAAGGTTTTTAATGTCGATGATGAGGGTTGGGAGTTCTGGTCTCTTTTCTTTGCTCCTTCTCCTCTTTTCTCTCTCGCTCTCCCCCCCCCCCCCCCCCCCGGGACCGTGGGTATATTTTCGTGCTGCTGTTGCAATCAGAGGCCGTACAAGCTGGAGAAATGATTCTATTATATAAATATATGTATAAATAAGACTGTATGTAGTTAACCGACAAACTCTGTGTCGCACTCTAGTGCTCTTTGTGTTTATTTTTATTCCACAGCTCTACTGTGATTAAAAAAAAACCAACACCCGGCCTTGATTTGCCTGCCGTTAATTGTCGGTTGTCCTCATTGTGTCCCGTTTTTATGGAGCTGGAGATCGGCGAAGCAGCCAGAAGAGGGCAGCCCTGCTTTTCACAGAGGGAGCCTCGGTTTACTCGCCATTTTTGCTCATTTCAGCCAATCGGCGATTGAGTTGTGCCAATCGGATGCCTTTTGACCTCTCGGGCGTCGGGAGCGCGTCCCATTTGGAGGACATGCAGATGATGTTCCAGTGAGGTCGTGATCTCATCCAATCATATTTCCCTGCAGGTGATTTCTCCTCAGACAAATTTCATCCCCAGATATTTATTCAGTGTCAGGAGACCCTAATGGTTTCACAAATCTCTGTTAACGTGTGTGTGCGCGTGTGTGTTTTCCTGTGTGTGTGTGTGTGTGTGAGGCAGATGGCAGCACAGTTTGATGTCTGGAAGGATGCATGAAGATGTTGGCAGAGAGCTGCTGGTCCCCTGCCTGCATCCATCACTCCACCGTTCTCTAAGTCCCTCTCTTCTCTGCATCTCCTCTGTCTTCTGAGTTCCTCTCAACTCTTAAAAAAACGCCATCTTTCACTTCCCGTTCCCTAAACGCTCTCCCATTCTTTGTTACCTTCCATCCGACTCCCTCTCACATGTTCCTTTGCTCCTGAGCTTTTTTTCTAACACCACCTGTCGTTCTGTAACATCAGCTGCTTGCCTCCATTCCCTCCATCTCCCCTAGGCTCCTCTTGTTTGTGCTTACCATTTGTTTGCCCTCGCCGTCCAAGCCGCACATTTTTTGGCAGAGACTTTTCACCGGTCGGTATTGCGGGTCGGTATTGCGGGTAACAGACGTGTCGTTACATCACATCCGTCCGGATTGTGTTCGCCTGTTTTTGAGAAAGAGACTCTAAATGAATGAGGCGGGATACATGCTTTTAATCAGATCTGAGAGTTTGAGTCTCTGACACACACACACACACACACACACACACACACACACACACACACACACACATAAACACCACTGTTTCCTCTCCTACTCGTTCTATCTTTACTGCAAGCCTCCTGCCAAACACAATTGCAGCCCCGAATGTGTTTATCAAAGGTGTCTGTGTGTCACGCGCGCTTAATTTTAACAAGACGTTCTCCACCGGAGGAGTGTCATATTTTAATTGGCCTGAAACGGAATAAAGGCGGGCGAACGGAGCACCGCAGTGACAGGTATTAATTACCTTCTGCCTAATGGCTCCCAAACTCAGCACTCAGCCATATTGGTGCTCACGCTATTCTTACTCCCCCACTCTTCTGCACTCGCCGCTTTTCTCTCCTTGTTCTTTGTGCGTTCGTCTGCAGCTCCGCCGAATCCAGCCGTTTATGCAGGGACGAATTTCACACTCGCACAGAGCTATTGATTGCAGGAACGATCTCGTATCAAAACAACTTCTTTCTTTTCCATGTTGCACATGCAAACTGGTGGAGGAGTCCAATTTAAAAAAAGTGATTTCTTTTTCTTTTTTTTTTTAAAATGAAAATAGAGAAGTTAGAATAAAGACAGACGGATACAAACTGAATCAGTTGTTCCCACGTGAATACCCGGTGCTGTGATCGACAGGCCATTAGCATAAGAGCTGGAGGAAACAGCCAAAGGCCAGGATGAAAATAATGAATGAACTTTGCTAGTTTTTCTACACTAGGGAAAAGTTGAGGATATCATGGATTCGTCATCCCCACTGCTGCTGCAGGTCCTTTGTGTTTACATACCTCAAATAGATCAGTTTCCGATTTTATTCGCAGTTAGACCTTGGTGTAAGGAAGAACTGGATTGGTGTTGGGAAATTTCAGTTGTATGTTTCTGCCACTAAGGGGGAGTTTGCATGTTCTCCCTGTGTCTGCGTGGGTTCTCTCCGGGAGCTCCGGCTTCCTCCCACGGTCCAAAAACGTGTGATAGAAGGGAATTGGTGACACAAGATTGCCCGTAGGAGTAAGTGTGACTCTAAGTGTGTGTTGTTATTGTGTGTGTGTCTGTGTGTCTGCCCTGCGATGAACTGGCGACTGGTCCAGAGTGTACCCTGCCTCTCGCCCGATGTTAGCTGGGATAAGTTCCAGCCCCCCGTGACCCTGAACAGGATAAACGGCAGATAATGAATGAATGAATGAATGTTTCTGCCACTAAGGGGAGCTTTGATTATAAGATCTCTCTCCTCACTCACCAGTGCATCCATGGCAACGCACTCCCCTACCTAAGAGAACTACTCACCTCACTGACCTCAACACGATCCCTCCGCTCTACCCACTCATACCGCCTCCTCCTTCCTCAGACTAAGCTCAGCACCATGGGTGATTCTGTTCTGCTGCCCCTCGTCTGTGGAATGCCCTCCCTGACCATCTGAGGGCTCCACAGACGACTGACACATTTAAAAAAGGACTTAAAACTTTCCTTTTTAGCAGAACCTATAACTTTAATTAACATTGCTGCTTTTTGGTCAGGTTTTTATATAATTACTATTATTTTTTTTATCAATGCTTTTATCTGCTCTTACTTTGTAGCACTTTGAGATTTGATCCAAACGTAAAGTGCAATATAAATTAAATGTATTATTATATTATTATTATATCTAAAAAAAATGTAATTTCTCAACCGTTGGTCCTAATTGTGTGCATATGAATCATCCCAGGATCTTTTATGTATGGTATTTGACTCTAATAGTTCATATTTCACTCAATCGATGGAGCTTTTTTCTTTTACTTTCGTCATATTTCATTTGGGGAGTTAAATCCGATGACTTGCTTGTACTACGCAGGGAATGGGGGACATACTAGGTCTAAGCCTTCAGCAACGAAGTAGCGTATGTCAAGTCTTTTAAATCTAAATGTGTTAGTTTTGAAAAACATGGCTAAAACTACTGGAGAAAAGTTTGGGATACAGTATTTGTATCATAGATGGGAATGTTAACCTAAAAAATGAATTCATAATTAAATTGTGATCTTAAATTGACAAAGATCATAAAGGTCGAACAACCTGTTATTAAGATTTTTCAAGTCATGGTTGAAATGATCTCATGAAAGAAATGAAGAAATAATCCGGGTCAAAAAGATAAATAGTTGAATTAACTTAAATAATGAATTATCTGAAATTCATTTAAATAGTAATAGATAATGAAAGAAAAAAAGAGGATAAATCTTGAAACAGGTGGCTTCGAGTTACGGATACGGGCTTTGAGGTGAGATAAAAAGTGTTATGGATGATGTTCGGATCTGCTGAAATCTGCCGACAAAAAGGTTGAAAGACAAAATAATGGTTCAGTTACTTTTATCTTGGGATCAGAACAAATAGCCTATTAACATTTTGAATGAATGCTAAAGGTAAACTGTAAAGAAATAATTATATTTATATATATATATATATATATCAATATGAATATTATAAGTGTTGAGTCTGAGATTTAAGTTGTACATTTAATTGTGTTGCGTTTTTACAGTCTGTTATATTCTTGATAAAAACGCTGCAGGAATCAAATTCAAGCATTAACAATATATTGTAATTAACTATTCATATTTTTGTTTTACTTTACAGTAAAGTCATGAGAAAACGTTTTTTGAAAGTTGGAATTCCCTTTATTTATGTTTTTGGGATCTAATCCTGCACAAGAGTTTGAGGAACTCTGAAACTAGTAACTACTCCATTAACAGAAATAATTTATTAAAGTTAAACTAGAATTTTCTTTTTGCATTGCATGATTAGAACCCAGAAGGATAAAAAAAGTTAAATTACAGCTTTACAAATTCCTCAAATTTCTCTCCAAATAAAGTATTTCCAACTTGAAATATAGACTCAATGATAATTGTAAACTCATTCATTTAAGTTGGAAATACCTCATTTCATTTGAGTGCCTCCAGATGAAGTCATTTTAGGATTTCATCGAACAATTCTCTTTCTACAGTTTAGGCAATTGATTAAAAAATAGGTAATGGAAAAAAATATTGTGATAAAAAAAATATCCGACCAGCTGAGCTGCTGATGGCGATGTCGATGAATCCAGCCCGAAAACCGAGGCTATTTTATTTATTCCAGTTACATAAGAATGAAAATCCACTTGTATCTATTTCAAACGAATTGAAAGAAGCCGATGAGGAATGTGGCGGCGGCGTAGGTCAGTGTGTGTCTGATTGATCGAGGTTTGGCCATAATTGAGAAAAAGAGTGTGCTCATCATCCTGCTCTTCACCTTTTTAACGGTAAGAATAGCAGAGCTCTGAAATCTCATTTATGCTCTTCATTTGATTGGGAGCAGCTTATAAGTCGTTGGTTGATGATTTTTGCCTCAGCGGAACATCTCTCTGGTGCTGGTGTGTACATTTTTTTGTCCTGCTTTTTCTTTTTTTTTCTCCTTTTCCCATAGAAGCGAGATGCCTGAAATAGATCTGATTGACAGGTATAGAAACTCAGTTACTATAACAACTACCTTCTGGCTCTCATGAGCACCCCCCCCCCCCCCCCCCCCTCTATCTCTCTCTCCATCCCCCACCTCTTCTCTTTTCATTTTCTTTTTACAAGCTCTCCTCTTTTCTTTTTAAACCCCCTCTCACCCTCTCACTCTTTATGTGTGTGTGGGTGTAGAGGGAAGAGATTACGAAAGAGAACGCCACTGCAATATTCCTTCATGCAGAGATGTTCGCGGTGCACGACAGAGAGGCCTGGCGCCAGCTATCGGATCTAACCTGTGTGGGTGAGGGTGGGCGAGAGTGGGAAGATGAAACACGCTTAAACAACACAGGCAAATAAGCCTTTTATATTCTCATATTTTGCGCTTCCTTTTTTTTGGTGCCTGTTCCTCTTGTTGGGTTGAGATTGTATAATCCAGTCGGACCACCCTGCTGGGTTCCTGCCTGCATCCATGTGTGGCGGGGCGTCTTTGACTGAGTGGCCCATTTTGGCCGCCCGATATATGATGAGTGAATTTCAAGCACTGGTAGAACCTGGTGGGACTGACACTGGAGAACGAGGTGGCGGGGAGGAAGTGAGCATGTGGGGGTTGTTTACTGGTGGGAAGATGACGGACGTCATTGCTGCCACCTGCTGTAGTGGGACAAAGGCCAGACTCTCACTCTCACACACACACACACATACACACACACTGTTGCATATGCAAACAACGAATCAGAGGTCACAGCAATCTTTTTTACAACGTATTAATGATATGATTAACTCAACTTTCTTCCGGCCAAGCTATGTCAGGCCTCCAGCCCCCCCTGTCCCTGCCTCTCCTTTCATCTGGCCGCCTCTGAGTCATCACACGGGGTGAGAGGTCTGAGGAAAACAAGCTGCCGGAGTTAGACATGCCATAACAATGCAGCACCTGTCAAGAGTGTGTGTGTGTGTGTGTGTGTGTGCGTGTACCTGTGTGAGTACATGTGCTCGCAGCTGTCTAGGTGCGCCTGTCATCAGCAGAATGGAGGGAACATTTCCACGCCTTACTGTAAATACAAAGGCGTGATGGATTCGCCGCACACACACATGGACATTCTCTCGCTGCCGCGGCTCTTCCTCCACGAGCTTCTCTGCTTTCGCTTTATTAGTGGTGGCGGGAAACGAGATGGCAGGTCTCCATACCTGCGCGACCCCAACTGCTCTGACTTCCTCTAATGATCTGAGCTCAGCTGCTCGGGTCTCGGGCTGTAACGGCGCCACTCAGACCTGATCAATAGCACAGCATCAGTCCTGATGTTGCGCATGTCTGCTTCAGATCAGACAACGAGACAAACCTCTGTTCTGCTGCGCAAGTTTGACGGTTTGACAACGGAGGAGGGCATCAGATTGTGCGGCTAAGTGTTTTACTATTGATCCACTGGATGCTGCGAAATTCTCCCGCGGAACTCGACGCAGTGTTTGTGGTGTAAAGCGGAGCGGATGCCTTCCTCCCGGTGGTAATTCGAGGACGGTTCTGCACGGTTCACACAACGAAAGGCTATAATTCTGAATTAATTAGGCTACGATACACAAGGGGAAGACGCAGCCCATAATAAGACATTTAAACCGAGATGGGATCTGGTATCCAAGTGCAGGGTATCCATAGAGACCGTTGCCATGGCGGAGAGAAATCTCACCTCATTAGGAACAAATATAAATAGCCTTGCAACTCAACTTATGGTCGCTGAGTCCGCGGCTGAGAGAAGGGGCTCGGAGGCTCCCAGGTCAATGATGGAGCACGGGAGTCGGGTAGGCAGAGGAAGATGGAGGAAATGATTAAGAGAATTAGAAGGAGGAGGGAGGGAAGAAATTGAGTTCCTGAAGATGGGAGAAACTGGTGGAGGAGGATGTGTGAGGGGGGAGAGAGAAGGTGGTAGATGAGGTGAAAAGATGGAGCCAGAAATGAATCCTATCACCGCTGATGGAGGCGAGTCTCTCAATAATAATTATAATCAACCTGTTTGGTTTTAAAGTTGATAAAAGATCTATTCAGTAGTAATAAGGTGGTGAAAGTATAACTACAGAATCAGGCAGCATGCAGATATGGTTAAAAATAGGAAGGGCAAAAAAAAAAAAAGGTGGCGTTCACGACACAAAGGCATAATAATGTGTTGCCAACGACTTGTGGAACTAAGCATGAATTAATTCCTTTCCTTCGTCGCTGAGAAGTGACTTTCGTAGAAACACCTTTTCCCAGCAGCGTGCTTAATGAGCGAGCAGAGGACAGAGAAGGAAGCAGGAGTTGTGGGAGGAAGGATGGGGGGGGGGTTGACAGCTAAGTGGAGAGGTGACAGATGAGAACAAAGGGGAAAGTCAAGAAATCCACCTCTGATTGCATCAACAGGTCTGAGCCCCTCCAGGTATGCTGCAGTGCGCCGCAGTATTACTACAGTATTGACTCATCCCGTTGTTGGCCGTTCTGAGGCCCCCGGACGGATTCTGCTTTGCCTCGCCGCCTCCTCTGCCGACAGTCTGCTCGGTGACAGACGCCGTGTGTCATGATAGGAAATCGTATTACCTCCACTCAGGAGGTGATGTGTTTGCTTGTCTGCCTGTTAGCGGGATTACACAGAAATTACTACTAATGGATTTCCATGGATCCTGGTGGAGGGGTGGGGATGTAGCGAGGAGGAGGGGGGGTGATGAGTTGGAGCGAGGAGGTTCCTTTCAATTTCTTTAAATTTGCCAGATTGAGTTTTTTTCTTCTTCTTCAACATCTCTGTCAATAATGCTGAAAGTACCTGGATGGGTTTTGAGGAATCTTGATGGGTTTGTCAGGTAGCGAGGAGGAACCCATCATGTTTTTGGATAAAGGACGAAGGCTGGATAACATACGATCTTGTCTTCTGTAGAATTTAGAAATTGTTGGACCGTTATGGGTGACACGCCTGTTCAGTTTCGTGTGGCGGGCCCTACTGAGGTCCAGTACTGCTGTGGAATGTTAGACTGGGGTGTTGGTCCCACTTTTTGAACAGGGGGACCGGAGGGTTGTTCCAGTTATAAGGGGATCACACTTCCAGGCCTTCCAGGTAAAGTTTACTCCAGGGTTCTGGAATGAAGGTCCAACCGATTGTCGGACATCAGTTTCACGAGGAACAATGTGGATTCCGTCCTGGTCCTGAAACAGTGGACCAACTTTACTCCTGCTGGATTGTAAGCCGGATTCTGGGCAATTGCCCATCCGGTCTATATGTGGATTTGGGTAAGGCATATGACTGTGTCCGGTGGTCATTCCTGTGGGGTCATTCCTGTGGGGGGTTCTGCAGGAGTATGGGGTACCGTTGCTCTGAGCCATGTGTCCCTGTATAACCGAAGTGAGAGTTGTGTCAGTACCCTCAGCAGAAAGTCCGACACGTTTTCATTGAATGTTCATCATCTCTCCATCAAGGTCGTCGCTTGTCTCCGATCCTGTTCTTGATATTCATGGACAGGATCTCAAGGCCAAGTCGAGGTGAGGGGAGTCTCCGGTATGGGGGGCTTAGAACTGCATCTCTGCTCTTTGCAGATGATTTGGTCCTCAGCTCTCAAGAAAGGGCTGAGTGGTTTTGCAAAGCTCTGGGTCCATCTACGCTCCGACCCTTTCACCTGTGGTTATGAGGTCACTGTAGAAGCCAGAAGAATGAGGTCAAGGATACAAGAGGCTCAACCTAAAGAATATTTCACCAATGGCGTTTTCACGCTTCCACCCAGTTTCATGGTGAACCATTGGGTTGTTTGTCAGAACCCAGTGGCTTTGTGGCTCACCTTAGAGCTTCCAGAAGACATTCCAGGCATCCAGAAGTTATGGACTGACATGATCTGGACCGGGCTTTTCTCATTGAGGCTGATTAAATAAGTTTACCTAAATCCCTGACTCCTGCTCTTACGCCTTTATTTGGATCCACTTCAAAATCTAACTGGTTCTTCACGGTCATATTCCCATATCTGCTCCCAAGTTTCACAAAAGTCCTTCCAGAGGTTTTGGTGTAATCCTGCTGACAGACAGACAGACGCCGGTGAAAGCATCACTTCCTTGGTGAAGATGATGATAACAAATGTCGGGGGTATTATGGAAATGTCATCGCCCTTTCCTGGATCATTTTCAAATTCTATAACCCCATAGACCACATAGAAAGGTCCGTTCTATATTTCCGACACTAGAGGGGGGTTTGTCTCAAACATTTTCCAGGTCGTATTTACATCCACGAAAAGTTGGGAATATTATGGAATTGTCATTACCTCATCCGCTGCATAATTTTGCAACCGTTGGTCCGATTTAGTCCAAAATTGGTGCATCTGAATGACTGGAGGATCTCTATGAGGTATATATCTATGCATATATAGCTTCTTCTTCTTTTTTTTAACGAAAAACACTGTTTTCCGGGCAGAACTCAAAAACAATTTCATGGATCGTTTTCAAATTTCATACCCACATAGACCTTAGTGCGAGGAAGAACTGGATTGATTTTGGGGAAGATTAGTTGTAGATTTCTAACACAATGTGGGGCTTTATCTCAAAAAGCTTTCAGGCCATAAGTTCTCAATCATGGCTCCGATGTATTTCAAATTTGAT
The DNA here is from genome assembly GCA_037951165.1 of Lophius americanus. Lineage (NCBI taxonomy): Eukaryota > Metazoa > Chordata > Actinopteri > Lophiiformes > Lophiidae > Lophius > Lophius americanus. The sequence goes on from JBBDHG010000344.1 coordinate 335,337, forward strand.
GCATATGAATCGACTCCAGAAGATCTATCGTGTATATATGTTGTATTTTACTCTAATAGCTCATATTTTACAAACTAGGGGGAGGTTTTTTTATGAAAACACTGTTTTTCGGACCTATCTTCACATTTGATTTGAGATCAATCAGGGTTGCTTGTACAACGCAGTGGATTAGGGGATTTCAGGGGATATGTCCTTGCTGTCGGGGACGACAGCGTGGGTCTAGTTGAACATTCACAGACAATGTCTAATCAGTGGGATGCAGATGAGCCATTTTGGACCATTTTTCATAAATTACATTCAAATAGCTAAAAAGATTAGGATGAAACCGGTTGGAAATATGGAGGCAGATAAGCCATCAAAGAAATCACCCCAGAACCTAAAACTACCATCTTTGAAACATCATTTTTCCTGAATGACTGTGAAATAAAGACACCGATTTGATTAAAAAAATTCCAGGTTTTAAGTTTTAATGGCCGAGGAACCGTTTCTTCTGGTGCAATAGCTTGGTAGAGGTTCGCTGTCTGGTTCCAATCTCTGCCAGAGATCTTTTCATTCTCTGTAAGAGGCTGTAATTATTCCACAGCAGTGGAATGGCCACTTCTTCGCATCCCTTCTGCTCATTAATTGCATTTAAAAGTATGAGATTTTGCTTTTAAATGGGGGATTACATTAAATCTAATAACCAAACCAGTTAGGGATCCATTTGCATGGTGAGTACCCTCACATCAGTGGCTGCTGTGCCAGCCTTTGCAAATTTCAGGCAAACCGGTGGGTCAATTAAGGGAGAAAAAGCAGAGAGACCCCCCCCCCTCCTCACGATGCAAATAAACCCTAAAGGCTCGCCGCAGCTCTCTGTTCTTCCTAGCTAAATGGTTTTCTCTGCCTTTGTTGTTAACAGTGTGTTTTCAACTGGGGAACAAAGGTGTCTGCGACTGAAAGATGAAAAACTGCGACAACTGATGAAGATGGTATAGAGTTCAGACGCACGTTTGCGTGGGCTCTCTAATTGAGGAGATGGTTTGATTCTTCTCCTTCTGTGTTTCCGTCTCTAAAGACCTGTCAAACTTGCAATCAGCGAAAAACAACATGCATAGAAGGGTTGGAGGAGCAGGAGGGAGAAGAGTGGAGCTGGAAAGACGGCATTTATGAAGAAAAAAGGGGGGAGTTTAACGCCCACCGCCGAGAGAGATGAGAAGACAGGCAGAGGAGGGGGAAGGGGGGGGGGGGGGGAGTGTGTGGAGGAAGCAGAGTGTGAGTGCCAGAGCTCATCAGCCTGTCAAACATCCGTTATAGACCACAAACCCACACAGCCATCGCTCTGCTGAGGTCTATCACTTAACAGGTGCACGTCCTTCACCGTCACTCACATTTCCTCACACGCCCTGATACACTTCTTAATTATATGTGTAGGAAGACACATCTACACAGTTCGAGTCCAGAGAGCATCAACTCCCATAGTTTCCAGGCAGCAGAGAGTGATCTCTGTGAGTCACTCTCTGCGATCAGAAAATAAGAACAAGTTAGATGGATTCTTCGTTCTGATGGTTCCTTCACCCCCCCCCCTCCTCAGATCATCTATGTTTTAGCCCGGTGCAGACACAGCCTTCCATCCAGCCCACACCTGAACCAATACTCTTCCTCTCGTAATCCTGCCTGCTGCTGACGCACTGCATTCATCATCAAATAAAAATAAATTCATCATCATCTCTCCCTCGGGGGTTGCATCAGGGTTTTTTGTTGTTTTTTTTACCTCAGGTACCCCCGCATACAGGTCTGACGGGGTGAACAGGACGCCGCAGTAAACATGTGCTATAGGAGTACTGTCAACCGTTTTTTTTTGATTCCGGTTTCTGTTTTTGGTGCGAAATGAGAGGCCAGAATCAGGGCGGTCTTAAGTCCTCATGAAACCAGGAGCCTGAATCTACGTCACCTTTGATTTTACGCCGTCTTAAAAATCCTTTGATGTCCTGCCCAACATTTTTGGTCGAGCACATTTTGAACCTTCATCCTGGACCTGTCTGTGACATGCCCCTTTGCAGCATGTATGTGCTAAAGAGTAAGGGGCCAAGGATGGAGCCCTGGGGGACACCACAGGTCAAAGTGGCCACCAAGGAGGAGGCATTAACCATGGGTCTACCAAAATGCTGAACTTATATAATTAACAATTGACTATTTATAGTGAAATACCAAATTTATCCATGAAATCGTTTTAAATGTCAGATTTTTTGAGAAATAAAATGCTTAACCAAAGGATCTGTCATTTTATCTTAATTTAGAGTGTCTGATTACACCACATTTATGAAAAATGCAAAGAAATCACTTTCCCATACTTATTTTTCTCGGTGAAAACATGAGGAAATGGCACCAGCAGTCACTTAGCAAAATTTTTTAGCAGCCTTTGGTACAATATAATAAAAATCAAAAGTGCTGCATCCCTTTTAACCAACCCAAACCAACAAACATGACACCCAAAGTTTATGAAATCGCTCCTCTAACAACACTAACATAGTTCACGTTATTTCACTCTAGAGAAACACAGTTTTATGTACAATTTACAGAAAAATACCAGCAGCTATGGTTACCATAAAAAAATATGGATATACAAGACATTACGGTAAATTACTGTATGAAGAAGATATGTCAACTTATTTAAAAACATATAAAATGAGAGTAAATTACAATAATATTATAATAATTTAAGATTTCATACCTGCAAAATCTGTCATTTAGACAGAATAATACTTTTATGTTAACGACCCATTTGAAAGGTAATGGTATTTTTCATGTTAATTCTATCAAAAGTTTGTGTTTTCAAAGTCAAAATCTGTGTTTTTTATATGTTCTGAACAAAAATAATGAGATTTACTGCTTCTTTAATCAAAAGAATTCACTGTATCCATCGTAGATGCGGTCGTTTACAGTCGTCTCTACACATCGTTTGCTACAGTGTACGTTTGCAGTAATTTTTTCTTTTAATGATGCAGAAAAGAAGTGGCACCTGCAGCTAATGAGAACTGTGATATCTCTGTTCCTGATGTAGAAAGCAGAATTGTGACAATGACGTAACCTTTTTCAGTTTGGATTTTCCGCCACATAATTAGGTCCCACAGGGAAATTAACATCCATATAGTGAAAATATTCTATAGGAACTGTTTTGGTTTATTATGATATTATACTAGATAAAGCCAATCCTTCTTAAAAAAGGATTCCTGTTAGAGAAGCCAAATGGATTTTCTGAAATGAGAATGAATGTTGCTCTAAGGATTAAATTTTTCTTTCATCCATAATAATATAGAGTGTAATCAAATTTTTTTTGTTTGCGAGAGAAGAATTAAATTCGGTTTTCACCTAATTTGCATTTATTGTTGCACCAGAAAGAAAAATAATATTTAGCATCGAACAAATCACTGCAAATAGAAGTCCCTTTATTTTATAGTATATAGTGTAACAAACAGACGAGGCAGCTATAGAGGAACGTTTCTGTGGTGCACAAAGGATGAAAAAAATGGAATTCTGTTCTAATATATAAGTACTGTATTTAAAATATGTACAAAAACCAGTAAATATCATGTTTAAATGCATAAAATGTGGTTACATGTGACATAGTAGCAGGTGTTGGGTAGGTAAGACACCAAAGACGGCGATAAGTACAAATAAAATGCAATCACAAAACCAAATGTAGATATGAAATAGTAGAACGTAAAGTGAAGATGAATGTTGTGGCGGCAGCGGCGTGTTAAGACATCCCATTCTTAATTAGGACTACATTATCCTTAGTTGGAACAGTGTGCAGCATTCCAGCTTAGAATCTTCGACTCAGCAGGTTTGCGCTTTTTTTTTTTTTTTACAAAATATCATAAACACTATTATTCTCACCTTGATACAACATAGTGAACTTGAAACAACATCATAATATGATTGATGCATAATTAATTAGAATTAATGAAGCTTAAAGAGAGGCTGAGTTTCTGCGTCCCACTGAGGTTAAGAAGCAACGAAGGATCGATTTAACTTTTTTTCTTCTCCTTCGGTCTTTAGCTGTCTAGTCACCCAGCCACACGCTTCATCATAGTTTAAATATTCATGCCCTTATTTAAATATTCATGAGGCGCCTATTAATATTTATACTTTTCACTTGTTGAGGTGTCACTGGATCTCTTGTACACACACACACACACACACGTTCACACACTGTGGTGATCAGAGGAGATAACTATGACTACATGGAAAGATTCGCAAGCATTGGTGTAAGTTTCTATGATGTAATGCAGCCTGCTGTTAGTAATGAAATAAAACCGCTTACTATCCTCTAGACATGAAGTAAAGGAGTCATTTTACATGTTTGGAAAATATATCGGTTTGCATTCCTGCTGAGAGTTCCAAACCGGTGGAGGTTTTACTAGGAGGGAGGGCTGTGGAGTTTTTAGAAAATTCTTCAACATGATCACATTTAGGCGGTTATTTAATGAAAAGTGATGATTACAAATAAAAATATACGATGGCTGTGTGAGGGAAGATGTGAGCATTTAAAATCAGAAGGTTCAAATGACAGATGACAGAGGACATATCAGTGGAGGTATGGATGTGTCTAGGAGAAAAGGCCAGAAGGAGCTGCATTGTGTCTTAGTGTATTTAGAGAAAGTGTTCGACGGAAGGGCGAGCGAGGAAATGTGGGATTGTATGAGGAAGTGTGGTTTGATAGAGAAGTACAGGTATGTTAGAGAGGTATGACAATGGAGAGGTGTTTAGAAGGAGTGTTGGATGGGTTCAAGGTGGAGGTGGGACTGCACACTGGATCCACCCTGAGCCCACTCTTGTTTATTATGGTGATGGACGGGCTAAGAGATGAGATGTGGATGATATTGTGATCTGTATTAAGAGCAGGTAGGTGGAGGAAAACCTGGAGAGATGGAGGTACGCGCTGGATAGATGAGATATGAAGGTCGGTCGCAGCAAGACAGAATACATGTGTGTGAATGAAAGGGAGGCAGGTTGAACGGTGAGGATGAAGGAGTAGAGGTGGAGAAGGTGCAGGAGTTTAAGGACTTGGGGTCGACTGTTCAGAGCAACGGGGAGTGTGGAAAAAAGCTGAAGAAGCAAGTGCTGGCAGGTCGAAGTCGATAGAGAAGAGTGTGATGAGTTATCTGTGACCAATAACGCTGTAGCAGCGGGAGTGAAGGAAAGGCTTCCAAGATGGTAGTGAGAGCCGCTCTGCTGGAGGGTGTGGAGACGGTGGTTCTGACCAGAATATGTAAATTCAGTCGGCTGTTCTCCGAAGCTCACTAATTAACACATTTGACATTAATTGAGTAATAACTGCAAAATACAGGTGAAACAAAAACGTTTCAAAAATAGATTTAAGGAAAGCGTTACAAGGAGTTAGTGCTAAGCTAAGCTAAACGATTAATGATCACATATGTCACAATGTCTAAATATTCTCTTGGATATCATGGGGAATAAAGGTAATCATTCAAACGCTATTTGATGTGATGTTTATGTGGTTTAGTCTTATATGGAATGGCTGCTGCATCTACCAGTAGAGACATTTATGGCTGCCATAATCCCAATTCCTGAAAGGCCTTTGAAGAGAGATTCCTGGACCACAGCGAAGGCTCTGGAAGTGATGTAACAGTATGTCATAGGAGCATACGGCCGCAGTCAGCTGTGCACTTTCTATCGAGGTGTGTTTATATAACAAGCCACAAGCGGGCCAGTATTTCTGTGCTCATGCAGCGGGAAATGAGCGCCAGTGAGTCTCGGTCCTGGGTGCACGCATGCCAATCATACTGGCAGCAGCAGAGTACAGCAGGTGGGTGCATGTCTCTGTTATAGGCCACTCAGGACAAGTTCCAGACTTGCCTGCCCACCAGTTGTCAGTGGATGACGTGTTATAGCCCTCATCTGATCTTCACGTATTTGTGTTAAGCATACTGTGAAATTGTTTCTTGTAAATCAAGTGTCATTAATACGCCACAAACTGGACGTCCACCTAAAAAAATTTTTTGTCATCAAGATCCATGCATTTTAACCTCTGCTAAAAAGATTCGGTCTATCCATCAATCTAAACTTTTATTTGAGTAACAACATTTAGAAGATAATTACACTCTTACCATAAAATAAGTATTTTTCTCTAAAACTTTTTACCTATTTTAAATTTTTCGGTTCACCTGTTTAAGAGCTCTGAAGTGGTGAACATGACTTCCTGTTTAACTGGGTATGAATATGAGGTGACACTGGGTTAAATCTCTTTGAGTTTGTTCACAATGGGAACAACCAAAGAAAACAGTAATGGTGCAAAGAAAAGTTGTAGAGCTGTTGATTTCAGTTTGAAATTTTCAGTTTCAACAGATCGGTCAATAGTTAAGAACTTTAAAGAGACAGTAGATGTTGAAGCCTGGAAGGGGATTTTTCTGCAAACAGTCCCCACACACTTTGAGGAGGATGGTTTGACTGTCAAAAGACTCTCCAAGGATTATAGCTAGAAAGGTCAGAGGTCAGTTGAATCTTGGGGTCAGAAAGTCTCCATAACCACCATCAGATGGCGTCGACATCAACACCAGCTGTTTGGGAGGGTAGCAAGATGGACCGGGGTGCTGGAAACCTAATCCCACCAAGCTGTAGTTGAGATAATAAGGTCCAAATGGATTTATAAATATATATCTGACAGGTTCAGCCGTGCGTCCAAAAGAATCTGACAAAATTTGGATTTCACGATTGCATTTTTTGTTGGCTTAATGGTTTGCTGTCACACATCCAAATGAGCTGAAACTATTCTTACGGGGATAATGGGTTTGATTTTGGATAAGAGGTAGAGTGACATTCTGATTCACTGAGAAGATAAAGAAAAAGTTCCTATTCTGCAGATCAAGAACGTAATAAGAATCCAAGATTTGTTCTTTTATTCAGACGTGCAAGAAAATGTAATAATGTCTAATGTGGACTAAGACCCATTCTCTCAACAAGTTTGATGGAAATCCATTCAGCAGACAGAGGTGAAAATATAACCTCACTGCTGGGGGTAACCAGTATGTGGAGAGAGAGACTGAAACCAATAATCCAGACACTCTACGACGCCTTAAGATGACTCACATCCTGAAGTCTGACGTCTCCGTCATGTCTGTAGTTTGTGATTCTGTTCATTTGGTGCTTTCGTTGGCTACGGATCCCATACTTTATAATAATAATAATAATAATACATTTAATTTATAATATGCCCAATATGAATGAAAAGCTTCCACAACAATTAAATATTGTCATTCTTTATGCTCTGTATTTGAATATCAATTTAATTATTTTCACAAAAAGTTGCTTTTGCAGCGGTTATTTTCCCTCGTGTGTTGTTTTATGATTAAATGATAGGATGTTGTTTGTTGTGTGAAAGAAAAATGTGAAAGAACTTGTTTATTAAATTGCCCAGTGGCAGCATGTATATGCTAAAGAGTAAGGGGCCACTGATGGATCCCTGGGGGACACCACAGCTCAAAAGGGCAAACCACGTTTATTGAGAATGTACTATTCAATATGGAGGAATTTCTCAGCCATAATAAAGCATGTGAGGGCTAAAAGAGCAGAATAATGTAACTTGATACAAACAAAAAAAGCTTTACCAAAAGGTGGAGTCTGATTTTTCAAATTTTTTTATTGTATAAAAGAATACTTGACTAAACGATTTGTCATTTTTATGGTTTTCACGTTTAAAGTGTCAAGATATTAAATCTATTAATGTAATAGAATATGCAAAAATAAACAATTTTTCTCCTGGTCAGGATAGTATTAAATCAAATATATATATATATATCATGCGTCCCACATTTGTAGATTGAGCATAGGAGAATTCTTAAGAAGTTCTATCCTTGGACAGAGGGTGAATCAGGTTTGCCTCCTCCATGGCTACATTTATCACATAAGGGAGGTCTGGGGTTTATACCTGGTGTAATTTGTTCTTTGAATAATGGGCTGCTTCTTTGAATGACTTGGAACTGAATGAGACTAGAATTAATGGGATAATAATGAATCAGCCTCAGACTAAATATTCATGTTCCCCCCCAGATCTCTGTTCATTCATGTGACCTTGATTGTTTTCATAGGATTGTCAAACATCACAGAAAGACGGCGCTCGCTTAAAAGGACGCTTTAACAATGGAGGATCTGTCAAAAAAAAAAAAAAGTGTGTGAAGCACTTTTAAAAGTAGATGTGTGGGTGAGCACATAGTTTCTACTTTACACATTTTTGGTGCAACGCAGCAGAAGAATCTGATGTTTCATTTCAATGAACCATCTTTCTGTTAAAGTTTCAGCACTGTTTCATTTTACCTGCTCTTTCTTCTTCTTTGGACTGGTCACAGCGGATCTTCTGGTTCCATCTTGCCCTGTCCTCTGCATCTTCCTTCCTCGCACCAACCAACTGCATAACCTCTTCTTTGGTCTTCCCCCTTTTCTCCTTTCTCACGTATCCAAACCATCTCAATCCGGCCTCTCTGACTTTGTCTCCAAGACGTCTCACCTGGACTGTCCCTCTGATGAGCTCCTTTCTAATCCTGTTCATCCTCCTCACTCCCAAAGAACATCCGAACATCTTCAGCTCTGCCACCTCATTTTTTCGCTTGTCCATCACCATAGCAAACAAAGGGGCTCAGAGCCGATCCTTGGTGCAGTCCCAACTCCACCTTGAATCCATCTGTCACTCCTACTGCACACCTAACCGCTCTCATGCATATCTTCTCTATCATACTTCTATGCAATCCAACAATTCTAATCCCGGCTCTTGGTACTTTCTCTAAACACACAACAAACTTCATTTTGTTGATCATCAACTTTATACCTCAGTAGCTACTTCAGCTCTGCACATCACCTTTGTTCTTGAACATCAGCATCCACTCTCACTCTCCAAGATCATGCCAAACAATTTAGTTAAAAACTCCACTGCCCTCTCATCTAATCACCTCCATAACTCCACTGATATGTCATCAGGACAAACAGCCATTCCATTCTTCATCCTTTTTAAAGCTACTCTGACCTCATCCTTAGTGATCCTTTGAACTAAATTTACAAATTACACAACTTCCCTCACACTGATCTCATATTTCTTTTAAAGCAACACCTTTCATTGGATTTAAAAAAAAAACAATATTGCAAGAATTCATCAGTCCAAAACTGAAGAAGAGCAACAACTGTGCTAAATCAATAACACAAAAGGAACAAGCAAACATACGAACAAAAGTTCATCATGCCAGATAGTATCCACGTGAAAAGATTAAAAAAAGTTTGAGTCTGATATGATGAAACCAAAGGTAGGAAGAATTCAGAATCAGATTCAGACTTTGGGATCCCAAACTGTATCCTGGCCTGAAGGCACCTCTGAAGTCTCGCGTCATGGAACATGAATTAGGCATCACAGTATCTTTGTTTGAGAGGTCACTACGGTATTTCTTCAGTAAATATAAATAGAATATAAACTTTGACTGTTTAAATAAAGACAAATAACATCTACACTATAATCCACTTGGATTATATATCTAAATGTGAGTGTGAAACTAGGTTAGGTATCCATTTGTACGCACCAGCCGCAGCGCAGGTTTACACTGTAAAAATTAAAAATTAAAAACCCAGATAAGTAACGGTAAAATCCCAGAAGCTGACGTTGCCAGAATTTCCCCATAAAAACATATGGTAACCATGTATAAAACAGTACCGTAAAATCCCACAAAAACAGATACACTGTTAACCTTTTGTTGATGACATTTACAGAATTGAAAAAAAACGGTAACAGTATTTCACAAATACACACCATAATTCTAATGTCTTGTGTTGTATAAATAAAGTTGAATAAAGTTCTCGATGAATGGTGAAGTGTTTTCTTACCGTTTATTTTTATACAAAATCAATCATTTCCGACAGAACAATATTTAACTTGCTTGTGACATAATGGTATTTTTCTGTTATGGTTCTGTTATTTCATCAAAAGTTTGTATTTTAGCTGTAAAATTCAGTTTTCAACATATTCTGACAGTAAAATTTTTTAATTTATATAATTTCTTACTGGTACCATTTCAGTTTTTACAGTAATGTTCACATAAAAAAACCCAAGAACCATTACATACGTCACATTAAACATTTCTTTGCCAAAATTATTGTGCCCCCAAGGAAATCCTGATATCTTTCCAACCCTATTTAATATTTTTAAGAACACCTGTTTGAGTAAGAGCGCTGATATGGGGAAAATGACTTCCTGTTTTACTGGGGTATAAATATGAGGTGACACAGACCTAATTCTCTTTGACAATCTTCACAACGTTAAAGACCAGAGAACACAGCAATGATGAGCAAAGAGAAGTAGTAGATCTACGTCCATCTGGCAATGGACGCAGTTCAAAAATATCCATTTCAACAGTTAGATCAATAATTAAGAAGTTTAAAGATACTCCGTATGTTAAAAACCTGACTGGAAGAGGACATGTGTGCAAACACTGCAAGGAAGATGTTTCCACTTCCAAAAGACTTTCCAAGGATTACAGCTGAAGTTGCAGACCATTGGGATCAGAATGTCTTACAGGAACTCCTAACAGCTGGTAGATCGGGATTTTGAATCACTTTTTCCCTTTCTTCAACACTGAAAAAACATTCCCAATTAAATATTTAGACTCTCCCACCAATGTGTGGGATCTCTCAGTCATCAAGCGGCTGATGGCTGGTTACTTTCTTTAACGTGATAAAATTTATTTTCCCACACAATATGAAGGAAACTTTTGGCTCTGTTTTTCAAAGTGTGATTCAGTCAAACTCCGACTGTCCCCTCAGGCCCGGCACTCGGCTGCTAATAAGGGGGACAGATCCCTTATTTCAAAGACTTCTGTGCTAATTGGACTCGCTTCTCCCGCGACTCTTCTTACCAACCCCCGACTGCCACGCATGAAAAAATAATACACTAATCAAACATGAATCTATGTGTTTGACTTACGTATGTATTTTTAGGGAGTCATAGTGTATTGGGTGAAGTTATGAAGAGGGGTGGAGACATGACCTTGCCACCATCATGAAGCCGGGATCAGATCATGCAGAATTATCATTAGAAGCGTTTTCACGTCTTTTTCTCTTAAATTTCTCTTACATTTTCCTTTGGGATAGATGAAGTATCTATAAATAAATATCCATCCATCCCATCAGCTCTGAACATTTTCATTCCTGCTCCAACGTGGAACTTTGTAACTAAGGCCTACTGTTTACTGTTGTTTACACAGTAACTAAGGTTACTGTGTAAACAACAATATAAACTGTATAAGATCCTGTACAAACTACTGTACATGTTTTTATATGGGATTATGGGCTAATGTATAAATTACTGTATAAACGACTTTAAAATAGACTATGGTATAAACTACTGTTTACATTATAGTACTGTATAAACTACTAAATACTTCTACAGTATGTATACACTACTGCATACTTACTGTAAGAACTACTGTGTACTTCTACACCACTGTATAACATACTGTATACTTACTTTATAAACTACTGTATACTTCTACACCACTGTATAAACTACTGTATACTTACTGTATCGCATATACTAGGGCATCTCTACAGTAGTATACACTCCTGTACTGTATACTTACTGTAAAAACTACTCTATACTTCTACACTCCTGTATAAACTACTGTGTAGTACTGTATACGTACTGTAGGGTGTATACTACTGTGTACTCTACAGTAGTATACACTCCTGTACTGTATACTTACTGTAAAAACTACTCTATACTTCTACACTCCTGTATAAACTACTGTATAGTACTGCATAAAGTACTGTATACTTCCTGTAGAGTATATACTACTGGTATAGTTTATACCAGTAGTATACACTGCTACCGTATAGTACTGTATACTTACTGTAGGGTGTATACTACTGTGTTTTCTACAGTAGTATACACTGCTGGTATAAAATACCGTATAGTACTGTATACTTACTGTAGGGTGTATACTACTGTGTTTTCTACAGTAGTATACACCACTGGTATAAAATACCGTATAGTACTGTATACGTACTGTAGGGTGTATACTACTGTGTACTCTACAGTAGTATACACTGCTGGTATAAAATACCGTATAGTACTGTATACTTACTGTAGGGTGTATACTACTGTGTACTCTACAGTAGTATACACTGCTGGTATAAAATACTGTGTAGTACTGTATACGTACTGTAGGGTGTATACTACTGTGTACTCTACAGTAGTATACACTGCTGGTATAAAATACCGTATAGTACTGTATACTTACTGTAGGGTGTATACTACTGTGTTTTCTACAGTAGTATACACCGCTGGTATAAAATACTGTATAGTACTGTATACGTACTGTAGGGTGTATACTACTGTGTACTCTACAGTAGTATACACTGCTGGTATAAAATACCGTATAGTACTGTATACTTACTGTAGGGTGTATACTACTGTGTTTTCTACAGTAGTATACACTGCTGGTATAAAATACCGTATAGTACTGTATACGTACTGTAGGGTGTATACTACTGTGTACTCTACAGTAGTATACACTGCTGGTATAAAATACTGTATAGTACTGTATACGTACTGTAGGGTGTATACTACTGTGTACTCTACAGTAGTATACACTGCTGGTATAAAATACTGTATAGTACTGTATACGTACTGTAGGGTGTATACTACTGTGTACTCTACAGTAGTATACACTGCTGGTATAAAATACCGTATAGTACTGTATACGTACTGTAGGGTGTATACTACTGTGTACTCTACAGTAGTATACACTGCTGGTATAAAATACTGTATAGTACTGTATACTTACTGTAGGGTGTATACTACTGTGTACTCTACAGTAGTATACACTGCTGGTATAAAATACTGTATAGTACTACATAAAGTACTGTCTAGTGATGGAGGGTAGTTTACTTGGTTTCGTCGAGGTTTTTGCAGTGATGGCAGCATTAAAGGACATTTGATTCTGGAAGACAGAATGCGAAGACAGTGACAGGACACGAGCGGGAGACGGGGACGGAGATGTGTTGGAGGAGGGGGAGGGGGAGGGGGAGGGGGAGGGGGAGGGGGAGGGGGAGGAGGAGGAGGAGGGGGCGTCGCGTGCATTCCTCGCGAGTGTGCGGGCGCGTGGCTAGCCGTTCGGAGCTGTCGGACCTCCTCCTTTAGCGACAGGCAAAAGACGGAGGAGGAGCCGCGCGCTCTCAGTCAACACACACCGGAGGAACAGTAGCGAGACGGTCGGTCCGTGACACCGGCACAAACCCACGGAGGGAGGAAGACATCGCATCACGGTAAGAAAACGGACACCGGGACGGTAGACGTCGACGCTTCTCGCCAGATTTTCACTGCGTTCGTTCCTGTTAGCACTTTTAGCCAAACGAACCGGCGGTTTAAATGATCAGAGTGGTAAAAGAAGAGAGCTATCGGTGTGTCAGCGGAGGAGAGGAGATGGTGGTGGATCCGTGGAGGAACCATCAGGGCTCCGAGCACCTCCTCTGCCGAACTTCTTCATCCGGTGGTTTGTTGAAGTGAAGAAATGTGACAGAATGAATGACTCCTCCGTGTTTCTGTGAGTCGGAGGTCCAGTCTGTGTGAGAGCAGCTAACGAAACGGTACATATGATGATACCGAGGGGGGATGGTGGTGGTGGTGGTGGATGAAGCTTTCACAATGCTCACAGGAAGTCTTACATTCAAGACCAAAAGTATCCAAGTATTTTCAGCTAAAGGTGTGGAGTAAAATGGTTCGACTCAGTGTTGGTATTAATAGTTATATTTTTCACCGCCGCATTATGAAAAATATAATTATTATTGTCCTGTTTTGTGATAAAGGTCGAGGTCATTTAACAATATTTTATGCTGTTGTGTTGTTTAATGTTGCATTTTAAATAGTCAATAAACCAGCGGAGGAAAAGAAGGACAACACAACCCGTTAAGAAATCATTTTGTTTATTGTAAACATTAGAAATCACATAGTTGGACATCTGTGGTATTCATGGGCAACAAAGGCATGAAAAAGTATGATTTGAATAGTAACTAGTAGCAGTGGACAATATTTCCCTCTGAGATGAAGTGGAGTAGACGACTATAGTGGCATAAAGAACAAGTATTTCAAATTAGTACTTCATTCCAGTACTTGAGTAAATCTACTTAGTTACTTTCCACTAATGCATGGCAGGGGCCCTGCTGCGAATTGTCCCTGTCTCCGCATGCAGCTGACAGCACAGTGAAATCCCGGAGCAGGAGGTCCACTCCTCACCCGGGCGTAAAAATAGCTCCGTGGGTCAGCTTAACATGGGTCATGGTAATGCGACACACACACACACACACACACACGCGCGTATAGTTCCCGTTGGTTCTCGTCATCAAGCCAATCCCGAAAGTCGACACAAGCCCCATCATGCATGCATCAATGCGCCATTCTGTTTTATGGGCCAGCAGGATGCCACAAAGTTGTGCATGAAGATGACACCTGTTTGTTCAAGCCCACATTCCCTCCTCTCAACTGGAGATGGCTGCATCACAGTCGAGGCGCTTTTGGTTTCAGACTGAGCGGTAAACAGTCGTGATGCTACATTTTGTATTAAGCAGACCTTTAAATGCCGCTGTTTGTCACAATACACAGACGGAGGCACGCAGGTATTTTCCCCCAGCATGGTTCTGAGCTCATTTGCACTTCAACACAGCTGTCGTGGCCACAAGTCATTCCGGCACCAGGGCTGCTGTGGTCGCTCAGGTGCTGATGACTCAAAGGACGATGTAACCTAAATTTTCACACATGCAGCCTATTTTTTTTCTCTGTTCTTCGCTTGTTTTAAAATGGAGGGTGAAGAAAAAAAAAAAAATGCCCTGCTTTATAGACTTGTATGTGCGACGACAAAGAGATAATAAAACGGCCCAGAGAGGAGAGAATTCAGTAGAAAACGTATAAAAAGGCAGGTAGATAGGATGCGACAAAATAAAAAGAACAACTAAATCTTGAAGTTGAACTTTCTAATATGTGAGCGATAGAAAAAGGAACACGGTCAAGTTGGAGGCTCAAGGGCAAAGCCCGGACAGATTCTAGCTCAAAAAGGCACAGAAGCCTTGGAGTTTGCCTAAGATTTCTCAATTATTATATTAAACCGGGGAGACCTGCTTTCTCAGTTTTTGCCTCCCCGAGTCCCTTAATCATATCCTAATGGGCGCAGAAATAAAAAAAATTTAAAAAAACTCTGCTGCAGCTTCCGAGTTAAAAGAAGGCTTTTGTGACAGCAGGCGATGATGAGTTTTATTTTTCAGTTTTCAAAGATTAAATAAAAGCCTGTAAATTCTTCCAGACATGCTAAATGTACCATTAAAGCTTCAGAATGCAGTAGAATAAATCCCGTCATGAAATGTGGAATGTTAGACCACCTCTAACTTAAAAGCTGCTATTGGAGAAATGTTTTCAGGGGGCTTTTACTCTTAGAATAACTTGATTTGGCAGACGGTGGTCATCTAAAGTAGCTTTTGGATATTTTCCCACTGCCCTGCCTTTGTGTTGGTGTAGATGAGCCAGGCAGCGTTTGGACGGAGAAGAAAGGCGTCCTGGTGAGTAGGTGGCTCGGGTGCTGGAGGATTCGGCGAAGGCAGCAGATGGATGATGATGTAGCTGGTACTGGCACTCCCTGCCTCCCGCCACCATCCGTCACGCGCTAATGATCATGTCGCACCTTCTCCCCGGGCGGCCGACCGCTTCTGCAGTGCTCAGCTCAAAAACCGGTCGCAACATTCAAATCCCTTCTTCGTGGCCGTCGGCTGAAAAGCCTGGGATCAGAGCCGCTGCAAGCCTTTCTGTCACCAATCCTCCACTTCTCCCCGTCTCCCCCGCCTCCCCTTCAGCCCTCTTCACCTTAAAAGTCCTTGCTGACAGTTCCCCATCTCCCCTCATCCTCTGCTTCCATTTCTCTCTTTTTCTTCCCATCCAGCGCATCTGCTCTACATCATTCTCTTCCCTCTCCGTCGGCTCATCCACTGGTGATGTTAGAAATTGACAGCTCTAAAACCAATTGGGGGCTTTCTGTTATTTTATACACGCGTTTATTTCCCCGAGAGGTCGAGGACATTATGACACGGTCATCCCCGCATGTGCTGCAGGTCCTTTGCGTAGACGTGATAACTCAAGAAATATCACATCGATACATTTCAAATTTTGTACCCACATAGACCTTAGTGCCAGGAAGAACTGGGAAAGGGATGATTTTGGGAAAGGTGGGTTATATATTTCTAACACTAAGGGGAGCTTTATCCCCAAAAATGTTCCGATGGTCTGATTTAGTCCAGACAATATGAATCAACTCAAGGAGACTTTTCTTGTTTACATTGTATTTTACTCTAATAGTTCATATTTTTCTCACTAGGGCGAGTTTTGTTAACGAAAAACACTCTTTCAGACATTAATTACTAACTGTTGGTCCAAATTAGTCCCAGGTTGGTGCGTATGAATTAGAATGAACAATGCTGGGTTTCCACCTTCACTTCAAATTTAATCTGAGGAGTTCAATCAGGGAGTCTGATTGTACTACGCAAGGGGTGGGGGTGTTTCAATGACAACCCCTTGTTGTGGGGAAAGACGGCACGGGACTACTTCTTTTTAGTTGTAGTGATGCTAGGAGTTATGTGGTGTGGTCCTCACCCCTCTCCCCTCTGTGAGGTCAGGGGTCAGGTGCAGTCCGGCACACATGGAGTGTTTGTTTTTGGATAAGGAACACCGCATCAACAACTCACCAACGTCACATTCAGGGGTCTTCTATGTTATGTTACCCCGTAGAGTTTTTAAATGTCTCATGTCTTGTGGTCATTCATCAAGCAGCACTTGTCACAGCCTCAAAAAAAAAAGATTTATATCATATAATTATCGCGTTTCACTCAGGCGGCATGGGGATTAAACGCCACTTTGGATGCACCTGGACTCACAAAGATCTCTTTTTATGAAAGCAAAAATATCTCCGATCTCCAGCCGGGTGTTAAATAACCATGTTATGGGACTCTACGTCCTCCGAGCTCATTATTCTGTCCCAGGTGTTACAGGAATAAGTGTCTCCTTGAGCCCTGCGTTACAGCAGAATGCGTCCCCGCTGAATGCAGTTGGCATAAAAGATGGTGGAATGCCACCTCCTCTTCTGCGTCGGTCTGTCTCTTTCGTCTTGGCACTATTCTCACCACCGAGATAGAGACTGCACTTTGCATTCTGGGAATATCAGTGCTGTCTGATCGGATGATACTCTCCACAGCTGCTGTTTCTAAGAAAAGCTCAAGGACGCGCAAAAACGCACGCGCACACGCAGCCGACATGTGTTCCCACGAGCTACACACATGTAAATGGGAAATGTCATATTCAAGCACAGACCTTAGTTACCGTCACACCGGCGGACCTACGTTTACGCTAATATACAGTATTTGAAGTATCAGGCAACTCTTCAGCCAGAAGCGCCGAGAAAAAACCTAGAAAGAGGTTAATACACACACAAACACACACAGACATACAGAGGCACACACAGACACACACTGACAGTTACAAACACGCACACACAGAATTACAGGGGCATACACACACACACAGACACTTACAAACACAGGCACACACACAGACACAAACAGATGCACACACAGGCACACACACAGACACACACAGGCACACACACAGATACAAACAGATGCACACACAGGCACACACACAGACGCACACAGACACACACACAGAAACCCACAGGAATCCACAGGCTGAGGTACTTGATGTCCTTTCCAGCAGCTATGCTTTTGTGCTGGCAGCTGTAATAGTATGTGAGAGTGTGAAATACTGTATAGTTTTTTTGTACAGTGACCACTAAGAGTGTTTTTTTTTTCTTCAGGCTATTTTTCCATTGACCGGTAAAGAGCCGTTGGAGAAAGCAACAGTAGAGAAGGTGAACGCGGGCAGAGAGGATAATTGCGTTTTCTGAGTGCCCCGTGGGAACATGGGATATATGACCTCATCATTCACCTGTGAGGCTCTCCAGTAAACAACTCCAGTTAGGTCTGAACAACACACACACAAACACACACACACACACACACACACACACACACGCACACACACACACACACACACACACACACACACACACACACCTTCATACAAATGCAGAAAAATGTGTTTCTAAACAAAAATGCCATATGTTATTGTTTGGGTAAACACACGCAGCATCATAGTCCCCGTTTTGTGTTATTTAGAAGGATGACCGAAGCAGCTGTCGAAAGTACAGATGTCCTCCTGAAACCCTGCGATATCATGTCATGCAATGTCGCTGTCTGCGCCTCCCCTTCGCCGGGTCCACCCCTCTGCAAACAGAAGGAGGATGAGGAGTGTCAGAGTGACAGGAAGAAGCTAGAGCTGCAGGTGAGTGACACCAATTATATCCCAAAAGCCAGGGATCTATCATGTACACGTCATATTTTACCTTGATAGCTCATGTTTGACTCACTAGGGGGAGTATCTTTCTGAAAAACACTGTTTTTGGGACATAAATTACTTACAGTTGGTCCGATTATCTCCAGATTTGATGAATATGAATAAACTTTAGGGGGTCGATCTTATTTATATCATATTTTACTCTAATGGTTCATGTTTTACCGACTAGGGGGAGCCTTTATTTTTTAAACAAAACACACTTTTTAAGACGAAACTTCAAATTTAATTGGAGGTATTCGATCAGGAGCGTCGCGTGTACAACGCGGTGGATTGGGGGCTTTTCGCGGATACGACCTTGCTCTCGGGGACAACAGCGTAGGCCTAGAACCACGGGCATTACTTTAATTATTTACAACCGCAAAAATTGTGCATCTGTTCTCCCCCCATGTGTTCCCTTTCTTTTATTAATTGCGTCTCCCCCTCGCAGAAACACTGTAGCCAGGTGCAGCCACAGAAAAGGCTCAAGGTAAGCGGAAACAATTTTTTCTCTCATTACTCATTCTTACTGAAATATCGATTGTTCTGTGATCTATGAATATTTTAATATTGTTTGTGCATTTAAGGCCAAAGGAAAGTTGGTGCGCAGCATGGCTGTGTGCGAGGATTCCTCGCCCTTTGAAGAAACCCAGGTAACTCACGTACAGGCACGCACAAATCATCGCCCTTCTCCTCCTCCTCATCATCACCATCACCATCATCTTCATCATCCAACTCAAATTACCGTTAATTTCCTGTCCTCTCAGGCATCATCACACGCCAACAGTCCATCTAGCAGCCACGACAATGAGAGCTCATCCTGTAATGAGGAAGAACCGAAGAGGAGCACGGATCCAAAGAAACAGTCACTGACCAAAGGTGTGTGTGTGTGTGTGTGTGTGAGTGTGAGTGTATCCATGTGTGTTACCACTAGCGGCAGCTTTCTCTTTCTCTTCTCATTAAGTTTGTTTTGAAAATTAAGTTTTTCACATTTTTTAAATGTATATATATATATATATCCACTGGTCAGCCATAACATTATAACCACTGACAGGGGATGTCAGTGGTTGATGTATTATTTATCTTTTACTATGGGAACTGTCAGTGGGTCGGATTAATTATGCAAAAACTGAAAGTTAGCATTTTGTCACTGAAGTTGAAAACTGCTGTGGCAGAAAATACTGAAATAGATTTTCACGGTTCTGGTTGAGAGGTTTCAGTGCATCGCGGAGATGTTTCTGTGTCAAGACAAAACGTCCACAATATTAGGAAGTGGGTTCTAATGTTATGATTGATTTGTATGGATGTTGGTTACAGTAGGCTGTGTATGTTAAGAAGACTCTTGATATAGATTTTACATTATTATGCCACAGACAGGATTTCTTACACACGACAAAAAGACGCAGCCTCAGATTCTGACAAACAAACTAATAACTCATAATTACTAAATGTCTGATTACAGGTTACCTGGTTGTTGTTTGTTTTGTTACTTTCCCAGAACCCTGTTTATAACCATGTTCCAGTTTACCGGACCATGAGTCCCCACTGAGGTTCCTCTAGAAGTTTTTCAAACAATTCAGTGGAAATAAACAATGACTAATGCGTCAAGCAGTGTCAGAGATATATATGCACATGAGTTTGTATGAATATCAGACACAGTTATGATCGCATCCTCACTGGCTGTTGAATAAAGGAAATCTTAAAAAAATGATCTATATGATTTTAGCCTGGCTAATTAGACGAATCATCTTGAAGTAGTTAGCTCCGCCTACTTTCATAATACGTATATATATCACACTCTAACTGACAGGAATTGGAAGTAATGTAAAAAATGTATAGCCTGCAGTTTGTGTGTGTGTGTGTGTGCGTGTGTTTATGTGTGTGAGAGAGATTGATATCTCATAAGAGGGAGAAGGCAAATAAAATGTAATAAAATTGAATCCAGTGACAATATTTATATTGAGATCTCCTGGGGCGGTTTATATTGCTCCGTGCTTTTTTGTGTTTTTGCACTGATTGTGTGGATTTACCTCTTTTCTCCTGGCGTGACCTCAGAGTCCAGTGCGGAGTACACCGACTCCACCGGCATAGACCTGCACCAGTTCATCGTGGATACTCTCAACAGCAACTCCAGAGACCGCATGATGCTTCTCAAACTGGAGCAGGACATGATCGATTACATCACCAGAAATGGGTGTGTGCGTGTGTGTAAGACGGAACATCGTTTTACACATGGTTTCCTTTTTTGCATACTAAATCAATTTCAAATGAAATATAGTTTTATGCTAATTTCGTGTTTGTTCTCACCGTATTTGTTCTTATTCTGGGCATTCTGCTTATTTAATCTATTGATCAAATTCTCTCTCTCTCTCGCTCTCTCGCTCGCTCGCTCGCTCGCTCGCTCGCTCGCTCATGTCCCGCTTTTTATATCCCTGAAAAGTATGTCCGCAGCAGCAGATCCTTTGTGTTAACTCAAAAACTATTTACTGTATCATTATTAAGTTTTATACCATTATAGGTATTTTAGTGTGAGGTAGAGCTTGATCGATTTTAAGAAAGATGGTTCTATTTTTCTGGCACTAGGGGAAACTCCAAAATCACAGTTTTCGAGACAACATTTCTCAACCGTTGGTCGGATTAATTAGTTGTATATGAATTGACTCAAGGAGGTCGACTTTGTATATATGTGTATTTAACCTTAACAACTCATATTTTACTCATTAGAGGAAGTTTTTTTTCTTGAAAAACACTGTTTTGAGACATCATTTCATAACCTTTGGTTCGAATTAGCCCAAATTTGGTGCGTATAATTCGAGTCGGGGAGATCTATCTGTCTATATCGTACTTTTTACTCTAATAGCTCATAATTCACTCACTATCGGGAGCGTTTTTACGTAAAACATGGTTAATTTCACATTATACTTGCAGACTTTTTTCCAGGTTTTCATGGATATACCCTTGCTGTTTGGAACAACAGCGTAGGCCTGGTTTTAATGCTCTCTGGTTGGATGGTCCCTTTCCATCTTTCTCCCTCACTCATTTATTTTTATCTTTCTCCTCTCTTCCCACACATTCCCCTTTTTTTAATCTCTCTCTAGTGCCTTTAAGAAGTTTCCTCAAATGTCATCTTACCACCGTATGCTGGTCCATCGGGTGGCGGCCTACTTTGGTATGGAGCACAATGTAGACCATACAGGCAAGTCGGTCATCATCAACCGGACCAGCAGTACGCGCATGTAAGCACGCTTAACCATCTGTGAATACGTACATGTGAATCCTCTGCTTGTGGAGTATATTGTGAGTTGATGGCGGGTGTTACTTGTTTGTCTATAAGACCAGAGCAGCGTTTCATTGATGAGGTTCAGAAGGACAAAACAGAGGAGATGCATCGGTGGAAAATGATTCTGAAGAGAGACAACAGCTCAGATGACCAGGTCTATCTTCCATTCTATTCCTATAGCAGCCTGCAACGGAACATCTGCCATAACTTAAATTGCTTTCCTCCTCTCAGTATTTTTACTTGTTCCGGTTTCTTCCGCTACAGACCCGACTTCACCCCTTACGAGAGAAGCAAAGCAAATCAATGGAGGAAAGGGAGGAGGAGTACCAACGGATACGAGACAGAATTTTCAACCAAGAGGTGAGATTGGGAGAGAGAGCGGGGAAGACAGACAGACAGGCATATATGACATAGATAAAGACAGGAGGCTCACTAATGTCTCCACTGTACTTTCACAGCCACTCTGCACCCAGGAGAGCGCCCATGCAGAAATCAGGTAACCTTGCCTGCAGTATTTTTTTTGTTCCAGGTGCCTTTTCAGCTTATTATACCTCGATGAAACCATTAATATATGTCTGTGTGTGTATGTGTGTGTATGTGTGTGTGCGTGCAGAGCTGTGGAGGAGTACAATCCATATGCTGAGACCCAGAGGAGAAGGCAGCTCTTCAGGTAAAGTCCTGTCGGCACAGATGCATAGTCATTTATCATCTTAATCTGGTTAGGCTGACTGCAACACAGTTTCTCAGGGGCTGCAGCAGGAGCTGAAAGATTGGATTCAGCTTTTTTCTGTCAGGGTTTATGATTCTCCCAAATCCTGTGCATACAGTAAAAAAGTAACTGAAGGAGATTTTTCAAAATTTTTTAGATATGAATAAATGTTACTGAATGCAGCAGCCCATCATTGTTTGTAGAGGGAGAAGACACATATACACCCCCTCTACCCCCTCTACCCCCTCTACATATACAGCATGATTTGCATGCAGTAACAAGGTTGTAGAATAATGGTGGATATGCCTCACAGGGGGAGCCGGGACAGCTCGGGCTCCAGCTGGACAGGCAGCAGGCAGAGTAGCACTGAGACCGACTGTCGCTATGGCAACGACCCTCAACCTTGGAGCAGCATAGACTCTGATTCCTCCTATCAATGGACAAGTCCTGCTCCGAAACCCCACCAACCCCACAACCACAGCTTGGACGCGCGCGGGTCAGGTGTGTGCTTTTAAACCTCACATCAGAATAACATTGCGTGACTCATGAACGCTTTAATGTCACAAACATTAAAGGTATAAATGCAGTCACTGTTTTAAGACACTCCACTCCTCCCTGCCTGGGTACAAGGAAAACTTTTATCAGCCCGTCTGATGAAGCCAATGTTTATACATTATGTAGCATCTAATTAACATAAAGCAAATTCTTCTGGTTTAAAAAAAAAAAAAATTGAATTCACTGTCACCAATCTGAACACCATAGCTGTAATTTTTCACACAACACCAATGGAGGTGTTGTAGGTGTTGTCATCTCTACATATTCAGGGAGAAAGTACGTCAACGCTGATGCGTCGTCAAGGGACTGCAGGATGTTTTCCGGCGTAGAGTTTGTAGTTCCCAGTTTGTTATGTTGAAAGGTGATTTTGTTATGCGCTGTGATGACAAAGCTCTTTCTCTCTCAGGCTCCATCACTCTCTTCAGACTGCCATCCACCTGTCCCCAACCCGCCTCTCCTTCTATGGTAGATGAGCCAGCTCCTAACTCTGCCTACATTATGGAGAATGGGATCCCGCCAGGAAGCATATTAGTGAACCCACAAACTGGTACATAACACCCCCACACACACACACACACACACACACGAACACACACACACACACACACACGAACACACACACACACACACACACACGCACACACACACACAGAGCAGAAAGGACACATACATTTGTCATACTCAACCCCTTGACTTCTCAGGTCAGCCTTTCCTGAATCCGGATGGAACCCCTGCTGTGTACAACCCTCCGGACAATCAGCAGCCAATCAGGAGCCAGGCTCATCTACAAGGCGCTCCCCCTCAGCAGCAGCACCACACGCAGCAGCAGCAGCAGGTAGCGCGCTCGCAGCAGGAAGTGTTTAATATGCAAGATATGTTCAGCCTCACATCATGTCTCTGTTTGTCCCTATCTCCATGTGTCTCTCAGATGGTGCAGTACTCGTCCGTCTCTTACACAGCTCCACAGATTGTACCTGTCGCTCCCTCACAGCCGTATCCCGCCGTACGTACCGCTGCAGTCTGACGACATCTGTACAAACCCGTGTTAACATTGTGTTTATGGCGTCTGAATGGGTTTTGACTTCCTTTCTCTTGACCAATAGATTGAAGAGCTCTCCTCACAGTTCGCTCATGTGAGCTGTCAGCCATCGGGTGAAGCCCCGCCCCTTTACTCCCAGAGTCAGGGATACATCTATGCAGCTCCTCCTCCTCCAGCTCCCAACGCCCCCAGCTACTGCCAACCCTTACCTCAGGTATGGGCATACACACTTTTCAGCTCCGGTTAATAAGCTAGGCCTACGCTGTCATGACCCGACAACAAGTGTGTATCCCAAACAAGTCCCCAGTCCCCTGCGTTGTACAAGCAATCCCACTGATTGAACTTCCCAGATTAAATGGGACTCATTAATAATCTCAAACAGTCCATATTGACTTAAACTAACTATATCAATGAAGTCATCAGTCTGCTCTGAGACCAGGTCCCATACTTACTCAATAATGAAGATAAATACAGTTAACTGTTTTTCTGAGCTCATTAATGAAACAGACAGATTTCTTTTTGTCAATTTGGGAAACTGTGTTTTTTCACAAAAAGCTCCCTCCTAATGATTAAAATATGAACTATGAAATAATATATATAGAAGAGATGTGTATATATATCCTAGTGGAATATCTGTGCTTTGTTTCTGTGAGCTGGCCATCTATTATTTTATTCTCTTTTAAGTTTTGATATTGTTATTTCCTGTTTGTCTTGGATCATATTAATGCAAAAACTTTCATATATAAATTTCATATATATATATATATATTTGTAAGAGAGATAGATTCATATGAGCAAATTTGGACATAATCGGAAGTATGGTTGGGAATTCACAATCAAAATACTTTTTTCTGCAACAGTAAAAGATCTTATTGAGTAAAATATGTACATTTACAGTTAAATATGACAAATTCTACTTACGTCTCCTTGTGTTGGTTCGTATGAAGTAAATCTGGACTAAACTGGAAGTTATGTTGGACAACTGTTTAAAAACAAAAAAATCAAAAAAGCTCCCCCCGGTGGGTAAAATATGAACTATTAGGGTTAAACATTTTTTTTCCCCATCAACATTTAAAATGTTGACGTTGAATAATATATTTTCTCAAGTCAAGTCTTACACACCGAATATTAGAAATTAAGGCCTGAATAATTTGGTTTTGGAGATGACACTTCCCCTATTATTGAAAATATATCACCTACCTCTTTTCAAAATCACTTCAGTTCTTCCTCGCACTAAGGTCTATGTTGGTATAAAATCTTAAAATAGATGGATTATTTTTTGTCTTTACAGGAGAAGATTGATACAAATTGAAAATTGGGGTAACCTCCGTATATTTCCTGTTATTTTCCTTTAGGTGCCTATATATTACTACAGCCAGTACCCTACCTCAGCTCAGCACCCTTGCAGACCCGTCTCACCCAGCCAGCACACCCACAGCCAAGCACTTCAACCAGCAGGTACTTTGACCGTGTGGGTGTGTGTGTGTGTGTGTGTGTTTGTGTGCGTGTGTGTGTGAGACATACAGACTGTGGCAGCAGAGGAGGGGGCCGTTACACTGTCAGAGATGTAGTCTGAGGGTCTCACAGTGAACCGGTCTCTTTTCCTGCTGCTTCTGTTCGACGCAATGAAAACAAAACACGGACACAGACATCTTAATGAGCCGATGCATCTGAATCAGCTGCAGTCAGATAAGAGCTTCTAGGCACGGGTTGGCGAGATAAACAAAATTAGGACGTGACATATCGCAGCAGAAATGAAAATGGGTCGACAAACAAACAAAGGGACACGCACGAATGATGGAGACACAAGTGTGTATTTCTCCATCAGCGCTCGTTTAGTTACTGTTATTATATGAGATAATGATATCTTATTTACTCTTAAATTGATTAGAGTAAATAAGATGTAAATAATCAACATTTGTTCTTGAATCAGTAAAGATTTAAGAGTAAATGTTGAGGCATAAAAATGTGTCCAACTGTAGCGGAACTACTTTATAAATCATAGATTATATTTATGACGGAATTCTCATTAACATAGATATGAATAAAAGCGAGAAAAAGAAAAAGTCCTTAACCAGACAGAAGATGTTGTAACTGGTAACCTGCATCAGTTCAGAAGCTCACAATTCAGGCAATATGTGACTTTATTTTATATATTGACTCATTTGTGAAGCATTAGTTGTTTGGTTGATGCTGCATCTACGCTGGAAATTGCTCCTCACAACTTACTTGTCACTCGAAAACCCTCTGGTGACTCACTTCCTGCGGTAAACTCCTGCAGCGATGGAGCTATGGCTAATAATCTCATGCATGCGTGTGTGTTTGCAGCGGGTTACGCCTCTGCTGTGGGGGTGCAGCAGCAGCAGCAGCAGCAGCAGCAGTCGTCACAGACACAGGCTGTGCTGGGGACCTACTCGCCAATGGCCTCACATCAATGTAGCATGGTTCAGGTAAACACAGAGCACCCAAGGGTGTCATTCTGAGTCAGCTGCATAAACCTCAGAACCCCAAAGAAGACTTTTGTTTCCCTCTTGCTCTCTGCAGGCAGGTGGTCCACTGTCATACCCCCAAAGTAAAGTCGTGACCATGGTTGATGGGGAGGCGGGTTACTGCTGCGTGCTGCAGCCACCCTCCCATCACGGCAGCGCCAAACTCAGCGCCCCGGCCTGGGGTGCACAGTACTGATGGTGCCTCAACGGATGGAGTGATGATTCTTACGTTCCTGTGTGAACTCACATGCACACACACACACACACACACACACACACACATAGTTGACATTCACCAACTCACGCACACACACACCAATGTACCACTGTACCAAAGCTTAATAGTATATATAGCCTATCAGAGCTGCTGTATTGAATGCATAATTTATATACACAAATGGAGTTTTATATTGATATTAAATTATATATCGTGTTTTAAGGAAATGCACTGTGTGAATAGAATAAAGTGCTGTGGCTGGATTGAAACTGTCACATTTCTATATCATCTGGGCTCTTTGTTTCCTCTAATATCGATGATGATGCTAATGTGATGTGAGGAGATGAATACATCCACGACATGAGAAGATGCGTCATGTGATCCGTGTCGCCGATAGAAGAGTCATGACAAGAGAGAATGCAGAGATGTAAGCTGTTCATCTAGCACAGACTTCATTAACCGGAGATGAATCGTTACCGGAATTTCTTAATAACTATTTAAAACAAGATTTTAATGACGACGGTTGATCATAGCTGCACATTATAGAAATAGAAGCCAGTGTTGGTTCCTGTAGCCCAACAAACCTCTGAATGGTTCTTATTATGAGGCTTTAGCGCCCCCTTCTGCTCCAATACTCTCAGTGCAGCTGTGAGGAAAATCGTCCCCCACTTCTAACTAAATTCTGGAGCGTTTTCCTCACATCTTTGCACAAACTTCAATCACAACATGATGTGAAGATTTTTTAATATTTAGAGATATTTTTCAGTTTCAAATGACACTTTGATCCGACTTCTTCTGAATGCACTGAAATGAAAAGAAAAAGTACTTTTTCACAGGTAACACACAATTGGATTAAATATTCTTAAGTCTAATACTTTTCTAATTCAAGAAACTTGGTCAGTGGAGGTTTGTTTTTTCTTAATCTCTGAATATTCTTTATTTACAGTGTAAGTTTGTCCCAAAACGTTAGAGGAATAAAATAAAGTCGGAATCATGACTCGATAATAAACAAACATTCATTTACTGTTTTATGTTTTCTGAAAGAGATTTGAAAAATTAGCTGTAATGTCATTTTCATGTTATAGAGGCCTTATCATGCACTGTAAAAAGAAAATTGTTACTATTGTATAAAATAAAGTCAGATTCGTGCACCTATAATAAATATTTACTTTTTGATGGTAAAAACTGTGAAAGTCTGTGAAAAAAGTTTTGACGAATTACCAATTCCGGGATTTCTTAATTTCTTTTAATGCTTTTGGGGTGTAACAAACACTGTAAAAAGAAATCATTGTGGATGAACCTGAAGGAATTACTTCAACCATTAAGTGTTTATCAATCTTACTTGAAATTAAAATGAAAGTAAACAACATTATAGATTCAGTTTAAAATAAACCTACGGTGTAACTAGGGGTTTTCTCCAAGTTCAAAACCTTTAAAGTATAATTATAATATTCATTTTTATAATCTTACATTGGTCTAGTTTGATCCTAGGAAGTATACACACTGTAAAGTACACTGTTAGCGCAGTAATATGAGTATATTTACATCGTAAAGTGAACTTGGGAACTTCATTTGAACTTTACACAAGCCTGCCCAAAAAACAAAAACTAAACACACTTCTTTTTTGGTAAGGAAACATTATCATTAGGCTTGTTTATCCATCCATTTCACACGTCGTCCATCAAAATCCAAAGTCTGGTCTTCCAGAGGCGAGATGACGCGGGCGACATCACTCTCACGCTCTCGGCTCACAGTTTGTGGCTTGAGTCGTCGCCGTGTTCTTCTTATTAACTGCATGGCAGATCACACCGCAGGTGGCAATTTCATTTTAATAACGGCCAAAACAAAAAAAAAGATTCCCGCACTTGAGAAACTTTGATGAAATGCGATTTTGAGGATCAGCCGATCACACATACTGTGTCGATCCCACGTAAAGACACACGCAGAGAGGGAGAAAGAGAGAGAGAGAGAGAAAGAGAGAAGTTCAGGTTCCATGATCTTTAATAAAAGGCACATGTACAGCCATAGTGAGATGAGTGAGTCCACTGGCATAGAGACGAAGCTTTAAAACACAGAAATACAGGACGCCAAGGTCAGGAGGAGAGAGATCCGTCTGCTTTACAGTAAAGTCTACTTAAGTAACATCTCTTTCAAGTATGTCTAACACTAATATATCACTGTGATAAGGTAACAGCCCCCCTCCCCTCTTCCCACCCCTGTCACACACACTCACACTCACACATGATCCAAAGTCCGATCTTCCAGAGGAGTGCCCTCCGGAGGTCCGTTGAAGAAGAGCGCCTGACGTGGACTCACTGTTTGAGGTTGTCGTCGGGCCCCCGCTGCCAGGAGGTCGGGGCGGGGCGGCGCGTGAGCGCCACAGGTGGCATCCTTCTTTTATTGAACTTCAGGGTTGCAAATTCCAAAAACCAAATTTGCGAAACAATCAACTGGGCAACAATAGACGGATGCACAGGGGAACCTGGGGCTCCTGGGGCCTCGCTATGCACGTCGTCAAGGATTGTACTGGTCCTCCCATGTTGACGAGAATCTCACACTAATGCACAGAGGCGGCCTGTCACAAGCTAAAAAATCCAAAAATGTTCACAGGTACTTAAATATTCAGAGTTAGGAGAAATAAAAATGGTATTAGTGTTGAAAGTTAAATAGAACCACAGCTGGAGGAGTAAGATCTAACATATGCGTACAGCCGGCCCGCCTCTCCTCTGGCTGGAGGTGAGAGGGGGTCACTGGGGGAGAGGGGAGGGGTGTCTTTCGTCTCCTCCGACTAAGTCTGAGAGGCAGTTTCACCAAAACAGAAGGAAATCATTGCTCGGGCTCAAAGTGGGTCGAGGGAAGGGAAAACTCACACACTCACACACACACACACACTCGTCCAAAGAACAGCTCAGTCGAGTCAATCACTCTCATTTCACATTTTCACGTCTTTGGACATTTCAACCTAAAAATGGAGTTTGGGTCACACTCCAGGGTCTGTCGCCTGATTCTCTCTCGCTCAGTAACTCACACAGACGCTACAACATGCACCCAGCAGATCCTGCTTTGGTCGGTTTGTGTATGTGCTACCTTTGGCTGCGGGTGTCGGCCCTGAAAGACTTGACCTCAGAAAGCCTCCACAGGTACACACCAACTATCCCAGGACCCTCCCCACCCCAAAGACCCCCACCTTTGCAAGTTTCACCCTACCTCTCCATTCCATAACAATGCCCACCCATCTCAATAGCAACTCACAGCTCCCCAAACGAGGGGTCTCAATATCTTGTAAAAGAGGTAAGTGTAATTAGTGATGTGTGTGTGTGTGTGCGTGTGATGTGTAGGCGTGTGTACATACATATGTGTGTATGTGTGTGTATGTGTGCGTGTATATAGGCATTAAGAGGTATCAGTGGTTCAGTGATGTTTCATTTTCATCATTCCCCTCTTTTTCCAGCTCACTCTTCATCACCCGGCAACCTTCTTCCTCATCTCCTCCTCCTCCTCCTCTTCCTCCCTCTTTACTTTTGGACTTGGAAGATGAACAGGCGCAGATTGATGTTTTTAGCAGCCAGCAGTTTGTTGCACTCCACCGAGTCGGTGATGGGCAGAGGGACGTATTCGGTCTCGTTGGTGTCGTTGCTGAAGGAGTGATGGTGGATGACCGGTTTGATCCGGACGTCGTCATATGGACCCTTCAGCAGCAGGAAGGAGCACTCGAGGGCGGTGTTCACCTGGACACACAGAGACACGTCCGTGTTCAAGGTTAAAATTCAATACGGACAGGTGACTTTTTCATGACACCTGGGTTTTGTGATGAAGTCAATGTAGGATCCATTTCCACGGTGCCTAATGGTACCGTGGTTTCTAATCCTCACATAATCCCCACATAACAAGCCTGTGGGGATTAAGCTTGTTATGTTTCAGGCTTACAAATGCCGTTTTGCTTTTTTGAGCAGAAATTACAAGTTTTTTTAGCCATATGTTTGTTTTTAATGGACAATAAATGGATCGGCACATCCAATTCTACCTTTTGGCTTTTGGACATTTTTATTTTGATGGAGCCACAGTCAACAAGGGAGATGAGAAAGATTCAGTGGATTTAGGAGAGAAGAGTCCGACTGATAACAAATGTCGGAGGCTGATAGTGTCAGGACCACAGCCGGTACCGCTCTGTACCTCTAGTGTGTCTCGATACATATATATCATATATTTATGTACGTTATATTTCACAGGTTAAGTACGCGGTGCACTCTCTGTTGGGGGACCCAGTCCAACCCATAAATCTAGTAGAATCAGCACCAGGGAGTGGAGCGCTGCCCATCAGCTGGACAAGGAGCTGCTGACGTGTTAGAGGCCTTAGATACCTGGGAACTGGGCCAGGCTCAGGTTTTGGTGAAACACATAAAACACACAGATAGATTTCACTTTGTACAGTTCCAATATTCGCCCTGGTGCCGATTTATGTGCCACATGTTGACTCACAGCTCACAGTTCAGATAGAGAGGATTTTGATTTCATATTCTTATGCCCTCCAGTCAGCCTGGGACGTGTTGGATTCCTATTTCGGTTTGGTTTTGCTCTCTGTCCCATTTTACAAACTATCAGACTATGTAATGATGATATTCTTTCCAAATGATGACCCATCTTTGGTGTTTCTGTTCCTTATCACCTGACATACACTGATCAGCCGTAACATTATAACCACAGACTGTCAATGGGTGGGTGTCATCAGGCAGCAAGCAAAACTTTTTTCCCCTCAAAGCTGAAGTGTCGTAATCAAGACAGATGGTCTGGCATGGGGATGTGGGCGACTTTGACAAGGGCCAAAAAGTGACGACTAGACAACTGGGTCGGAGCACCCCCAGAACCGTCTGTCTTGTTGAGTGTTTCTGGTCTGCGGTGCTCCGTACCTGCAGAAGTGGAGGCCGCGAAGACAACTGGTGATGCAGCGACAGGACATGGCGCCAAAAGCTCATGGAAGTGCGCATACATAATTTAGACCTCATGCATAATACATGATTATCAGATTTTAGACTTTTTAAGACTCCCTTGGATCTCAGTCTGAGGCAAACTTCTGATTTGTGATTCTAGGTTATTAAACTAAAAGTTGCTGCGTCCGCTCTGATCACACAGACGGCGCTCTGTTCCAACCAGCTTGTTTCCGCATTCATTTGATGCAGTTATTGATTCCGGCCGCAAAGTGGCTATCATATCAGTTTCTTAATTTTCGGCCTGTGCTCATTGTTCTGTGAAAACCAGATCTGGTGGAGAGATCACATCACCGGCCCTCTCAGCAAGTACTTATTACAAATCTTCAACAGTAAATACCAGAGGGAAGTATCAGTCTACCTTGCTTTTGAGGAGCAGCATGAAGGACAGGGTGCGCTTGCAGGACAGGTTGGGGTTGCGTTCAGAGTCGTTCACACGGGCCTTCAGCACCCACGTCTGGTTGAGAACAGTGAAGCGGGGTGTTTCGTAATACAGGCGAGTGATGAAGTCATCAGTGCGGTACGGCCTGAACTGCACCTCTGCAAAATGGAAGATTTGGAACAGAATGAAAGGTCATCACAGTGGAGGAGAACGAGTGCCAGATGGTATCAGTCAGTTAAATCAGCTTTTTGAAGGTTAAGGAGCTGAGAGGAACATTAAAACATCTTCTCATAGTCCCCGTTTTGTTTGTGTTTTGGTTCATACAAACCTGTAAAGCCTATCTTTTCATAGCAGAGAAGGCTGAAGATTGTGTTGTAGAGCTGCATGTCTCTGCGGTGGCTCTGGTCCATCTCGCCCAGTATTCCCATCAGCTCTGTCCCGGTCTTGGTGGGATGGGAGCACTCGCCCTCATGTGCTGGCAGCTCATGGAACGGACCGTGCCAAGGGCAGCCAATTCTCTTGTACTTACACTGAGTCACCCTGGAAACAGATCGGTGAGTTAATCCTCCCAATGTGTTCAAGACACCTTTTGTCATAGCGGGTCAGTTCTGAGCCCAAAGACACACACAGAAAACAGTACATGGCTTTTTATGCATCGGTTCATGTTTTCATATTCACACATTCAGGAATCGTTCCACGTGCCTTTGGTATTTATTTAAAACTAAGGTTTGATTCACTTATTAAATATCCTGTAGCGAAGACAAAGGTTAATAATGTTATTTTAATAACCACCGGACATCTTTGGTGCTGCAGGTCACAACTGACCCGTCAAGATGTTTAATGAGAAAAATGAATCTATATGAAACTATAATCTTTTTTTTAATTAAGTAAAGATTAAATATTGAACATTCACAAGAGGGCGTGTGTGTGTTTGTGTGTGTGTGTGTGTGTGTGTGTGTGTGTGTGTGTGATTGTCTAAGTGTTCTCTTTGTGAATGTATTTCTTGATGCTGTCGGTGTTGGCGAGGAAGGACTGGGCCCTCGTTCTTTTGTAACTGTTGGCATGGCCCGGCTGGTGTCTTGTGCTGTTCCGGGTGCTGAGGGTGAAGATGAAGCTTTCGCCCATCTAACAGAAACAGGGATTTGGGAAAGCCACTTTTATTGGGCAGGATTTATTACCTCTGCAAATGAAGGAGGTTATGTTTTCAGCCCTGTGTGTTTGTTTGTTTGTTTGTTTGTTACGGGAAAGCGAATGTACGGACTCATGGATGATGGTGACGTTACGTGTTCAACAAAATTTTAAATAATATAAAATAAAAATAAGCCATTTGGAGCTGTGATGTCATAATGTGGGGAGGGGCTCTCTTGAAACTGTGTCCATTATAGATGCCTTTGTTCCTTTTGATTTCTTTAGATTTTCCTTTGGGGGTGGAGCTGCAGGGTCAGGCCACCATTGATGCACTTGGTCCTTTGATGTTCCAGTGGGGGTGGAGCTGGAGGGTCAGGCCATTATTGAGACATTTTTTCCTTTGATTCTTTAGATGTTCCTTTGGGGGTGGAGCTGTAGGCTCAGGCCACCATGATGCGTTTGGTCCTTTGATGTTCCAGTGGAGGCTCCACCCCCAAAGGAGCCATTATTGATGCCTTAGTTCCTTCGATCTTCCTTTTTGGGGTGGAGCTGGGGGCTCAGGACATTATTGATGCATTTGGTCCTTTGATGTTCCATTGGGGGTGGAGAATGGGGTTCAGGCCATTATTGATGCCTTAGTTCCTTCGATCTTCCTTTTTGGGGTGGAGCTGGGGGCTCAGGCCATTATTGATGCCTTTGTTTCTTTGATTTAATTGATGTTATTTTGGGGGTCAGGCAATTATTAATGTCCTTGCTCCTTTGATGTTCCATTGGGGCTGGAGCTGGGGGCTCAGGCCATATCTGATGCCTTTGTTCCTTTTGATGTTCCTTTTGGGGGTTAGCTATTTTGATGCTTTTGTTCCTTTGCTGTTCAGTTAGGGGTGGACCTGGGGCCAAGGACCATTGTTGATTCCTCTGTTCCTCGATGTTCCATTGGGGGTTGAGCTGGGTGCTCGGGCCATTATTGATGCCCTTGTTTCTTTGATTCTTTTGTTATTTCTTTGTGGGAGGAGCTGGTGGATCAGGCTATTATTGTTTTGTATTTGTATTGTATTGTATTTGTATTATCATGTCTTTGTGCCTTTGTTCCTTTGGGGCTGGAGCTGGGGGTTCATTGGGCTGAACAGAGATGCTGAAGTGGAAGGCACAGGGGATAACAAACTACAGCGTATTTGAGTTTGTTGGAGTTGCTGGTAGATTTAGAGTCTGGCAATAACTTTACATTAAGTTTTCTTACCCTTCTCTCTAATTTTCTATATTCATCAGTTCTCAAAAGTACTCCCTCCATCTTGCCCTCACATTCTCTCTACTAGCTAGTACATTTCCATCCCTCTCCTTAATCAACCTGACCTGCTGCACGTCCTTCCCATCTCCCTACCCCTTCCTCGCCAATTGGTACAAGTCCTTTTTCTCCTTCCTTAGTGTCCAACCTCCCATACAATTAATCATAGGCCTCTTGTTCAGCTTTTGCTACCCTACCCCTCGCCTTATTGTATATCTGCCAACTCCCGTCATCTCTCTCCAACTCCCTTCATCTCTCTGGAATTGCAGCGGTCAGTTGAATCTTGGGAGCCAAAGTCTCCCTAACCACCATCAAATGACACCTACACCAACACAAGTTGTTTTGGAGGGTAGCCAGAAAAAGCCTCTGCTGTCATCCACACACAATGTAAAGCACCAAACGGTTGACCAATGTCGGGCTGTTTTCTTCTAAAGGCCATGGACATCTTGTAAAAAGACATGGTTCAATAAACTAAGCGTCTGTCAGGAAACAAAGTGGGATGTGGTTGGACCTTCCACCAGTACATAACCTGAAGATCACCGCAAAATTGACCCAAGAAGGATTCCGTAATCATTAAATAACAGTTGTTGCCTTGGCCATCCAATTCACTTGACCTAAGCCCCACAGAAAATCTTCGAGATGTGCTCAAGAGGAGAATCCACAATCGTCCACCCTCAGAATCTGATGGACTTGGAGAGTTTCTGTGTGGAAGAATGTTCTCAGATCTTCTATACGTGTCTCAGACTTCATCACACATCAAAGAAGGAGACTTTGGGCTGTTTTTGTGGGAAAAGGGGGCTGCACAAAACATTAAATGCAGGGTGCCAATCATTTTGGCATGTTAGGGAAAAATGTTTGTGTTATGTTAAGAGTATAATGTCTAAGAAATTACACTATTTGAGTTAGAGGTTAAATTTTTTTTAAAATCATTTTAATTAAAGGTATGGACACTTATTTTGCATCGCATTCTTTAATAATTGTGGATGGCACCATGGATTCTTGAGAGATGTTCCGTTGTTGAACTTATATGAACCATTGCCAGAAGGTTTGCTGTGTCTCCCCCAACAGTTTTTGGAGCGTGGAGGAGAAACCTGGAGCCTGGCCGTTACATGAGGAGCTGGACAGGTCCATGGAAGGACAAACTACCAGCAGCTGGATCGGTATTTGTTCCTCAGTTTGAGGAGGAACAGGACCAGCACTGCCAGATCCCTAAAAAATGACCTCCAGCACCTACTGGTGGGATGTTTCTGACCGAACTGTCAGTACCAGAGTCCATTAGGGTGGCCTGAGGGCCCAACGTCCTCTTGTGGAACCTGAGCTCACAGCTCAGTACCATGCAGCTGGACTGATGTTCACCAGAGAACACCTCTGGTTGCAGGTTCTCCATTGGTGCCCCTGTTCTCTTCAAAGATGAGAGCAGGTTTACATTGACCTCATGTGGCCGATGCGAAAGAGTCTGGAGACGCTGAGCTGAACGTTATAATGGCTTCAACATCATCCAGCAGGACTGGCTTGGTGGTGGGTCAGTGATGGTCTGGGGAGGCAGATCCTTTAAGGGTCCCACAGACCTCCACATGTTAGCCAACAGTACCCCGACTGCTGATAGGTACCAGGACAAAATCCTCAGACCCACTGTCAGACCACATGCAGGTGAAGTCGACGCTGGGTTCCTCCTGGTCCAGGACAATGCCTGACCTCATGTGACCAGAGTGTGTATTCATTTCCTGGGTGATGAAGGCATTGATGTCACTGACTGGTTCTTACACTCCCCAGTCTTGAAACCACCAGAAAACCTCTGGGACGTTATGCATTGGTGCATCAGGCGCCACAAAGTAGACACAGACTGTCAAGAAGCTCACGAATGCCCTTATTGATGTCTGGAAGGAAATCCCCCAACCATCTCATCTAGAGCGTAACCAGGCATTGTCATAAGGTCTGGTCGAAACACACAACTGAGACACATTAAGAGTGGTTGTGATCAAATTTACAACATTTGGATCAGACTGTGATTTCCGTTTTTCACTTTGATTTTGGGTGTGTTTTAGAATCCAGTTCCCCATTCATCATTTTAATTCCATAGATCTTTATAACATAATTTTATCTCCGACCAATTACACAAAGATAACGTCTATAAATAATATTGACACTTTTTTAAAGGGTGCCAATAATTCCGGAGTGTGCTTAATGTGTTGAGAAGCATCGCCAAAGAAAAAACTAAAGGCATGACTTTATATCAGTCACGTCCTGGATTGAAGTAGATTTCATTAGATAACAATCAAAGTAAGTAAAAATCAGGTGATGATGACTTGAAATGTAATAGTTATTCCGTATAGTGAACCCAGGATAATTAAATCCACTCTATTGTAATTCACCTTATATTAACTGTAAAGGTATGTCTTCTAGATATTACCAAGTAACTGGTGGAGATTAAAAGCATTATGAAAGGGAAACATCTCTCTGTTCAGAGCTCTGCAAAATACCTTTTAATTACTGATTGTAATTTCTGCATATTTAACAATCATATTAAAAGAAGAAGAGCTGCATCATCTTTATTTCATACAGTCAGATCCTTTGCACATTTTTTTTTTTGCTTGACCAGATCAAAAAAATAGACCTGGCATGTGCCATAGCGGTTGTCATGGAAACACTGGCACAAGCTAAGTTGGGTCACTTGTTGCTATGGCAACAACCCCATAGACTTCCATGCCAATTCAATCTGCCTTAGTATCGCACATGCGACACACACACACAGTGTGTGATCACATCAGCTGGTCTTCTCGGTGGTTGGTGCTCACATGCTTCTTTCTCTTCCTCATTCTAACCTTCTGTGTTGCTGTGCTGAGTTACCACACATAGGGACACACACACACACACACACACATACATGTATATATATATATATATGTATATATTACCAAATGGGAGGTTAAGTCATTGCGTGTGTAAGGCTCTGTATGTGCACAACCTCCGTTTTCATGTGTCCATCTTACTTCTTTCCATTCTGAAGGAGCGTGATCTCGCCCGATTCAAGTATTTGTAGTTGTGTGATTTCAAAGTTTGGGAACGTTTGTGGAGAAAGTGGTTGGAACGAGGGCTTCACAATACTGAAGAAGAAAACTGACACTTAACAATTTTCTTATACGTGATAAATATGGCAATATAAAATGACAAAAATCAGGAATTTTCACCATGTGACTTTAAAATGATGAATAATTTGTAGAACTTGCTGTAGCAGTGTATTAACACTTCAAAATGAAAATGGAAATAAAATGACACCATCAAACCATAGTTATGTAAAACAGAGTAAAATATTTTCTCTCTTGGAGATTAATCATGGACAATGTCAGACTTTTCTCTAAAGCAACAAAGTTGTTGCAACGCGGCATGTTTGAGTTAATTTCTCTGAAGCTTTAGTAACATCGCCGTGTTTTAGGGTGAGATCATTGCGCACTCAAATCATGCAATATCGATGTTGTGAACTGATGTTGCAATATCGATGTTGAAGCTGTATATTGCGCGACTGTGGCTGAGAAGGTAGAGCGATCGTCTGCCTATCTGAAGATCAGTGGTTGAAATGCCCGGTCCCTCCGGTCTACATGTCAAAGTGTCCTTCAGCAAGATATTTAAAACCCCAAGTTGCTCCTAATGTTCGTTCCATTTATGTGTGAATGGTTACCACTCCTAATGAGCAGGTGGCGCCTAACACAGCAGCCTCCGTCATCCCTTTATGATGTTTGTCTGAATGCTGAATTGTGTTGTAAAGTGCTTTGAGTGGTCGTTCACACTGGAAAACCACAAGCAGAAATAAAGTCCATTTAACTAACATTGTGCAGCCCTAAATGAAAAATTTCACCTGATATGATGACTACAAGTATGGCCGATTTCTTATCTGGGAACGTTGTTTTTCTGTGCATGCGAGTGGTGTATACCTGTCTTGGCATTCCTCTTTTTGGTGTCTCTCCAAGCTGGAGCGGGGGAACTGTTTTAGGCAGAAGGTACATTCTGCCGGCAGTTCACTGACAGCTTTCTCCACAGCAAGGTTCCTACAGCACAGGTTCTTGCTGATCTCACACCTACACAAACACAGAGCCAGAAGTCGTACGTGTGACATTGATGGTGCGTGCAGAATTGTCCACACAAGGTTTTGATCAGCAAACAACCACGAGTAGCTGTCTGAATAATAGTTAGACTTGTCGGTGATTTCTACAGACTGGAAGATGGGTTATGCGGAAAAAGCTACTTTTCCCCGTTCAAGTGCGTCCGGAATAAAACAAACTTAGTTCACAAACGTGTCATGAGGGCATCTTCAAATCAGTAACCACAGCATTAATATTTTAATTATAGTTTGAAGTCAATATCATTTCAGGTCAATGGCGTATTTGTGTGTTTTGGCGTTCTAATTGCTCTTAACAAGCATCTCACCCTTTGAAAAACAAATAGAGGAGTGAATATTTGGGATCAGGTATATTCTTCTTTCAGCTGTTCCCTTTAGGGGGTCGCCACAGAAGATCATGTTTCCATCTTGCCTTGTCCTCTGCATTGTCCCCCTGTCACCCCAACCAGCTGCATGTCCTCTTTCACTACATCCTGGAACCTCCCATTTGCTCTTCCCTTTTTTCTCCTGCCAGGCAACATCTCCAGCATCCTTCTACCA
This sequence comes from Lophius americanus, assembly GCA_037951165.1. Taxonomy (NCBI): domain Eukaryota; kingdom Metazoa; phylum Chordata; class Actinopteri; order Lophiiformes; family Lophiidae; genus Lophius; species Lophius americanus. The sequence goes on from JBBDHG010000344.1 coordinate 374,511, forward strand.
GTAGATCCACTATCCCTCCTCTTCACGTGTCCAAACCATCTCACTCTGTCCTCTCTGACGTTGTCTCCAAGACCTTTAACCTGGGCTGTCCCTTTGACGTGCTCCTTTCTCATCTTTTAGTCACTCCCAAAGAACATCTGAACATCTTCTACTCTGCCACCACCAGCTTTTCCTCCTGTCTTTTGGTCAGAGCCACCATCTCTAAACCATCTTGTAAACTTTTCCCTTCACTCTTGATTCTTCGTAGAATTCTTTCACGAGGTCCAAACTTACAACAATTTACTCCAGTTGGCTTCCATTCATATCTCACACGTTCCTTTCACTCCTGCTGCTGCTCTTTTGTCGCAGATGATTCCTGACACTCACCTCCACCCACTCCACCCTTGATACACTCACCTTTTTGCCTCTTTTCCACACTCCCCGTTGCTCTGAACCTTTGACCCCAACAACTTTAACTCCTGCACCTTCTCCACCTCTACTCCGTGCATCCTTACCGTTCCACCTGCCTCTCTTTCATTCACACACATGTATGGGCGGCTGTAGCTCAGTGGGTAGAGCCGCCGTCTCCCCGTCGGAAGATCGGCAGGTAGGCGGTTCAAGCCCCAGCAGTCTACATGTCGAGGGCTCCTTGAGCAAGACCCTGAACCCCAATCTGCTCCCCGGGCGCTGCTCCTCAGGGATGGGATAAATGCAGAGGACCAATTTCGCCACGTTGTACAACTTGTATGATTTGATGTGACAAATAAAGGGATCTTCTTCTTCTGTCTTGCTGCAACTGACCTTCATTCCTCCTCTCTCCAGTGTATACCTCCAGGTTTTCCTTTACCTGCGTCCTGCTCTCACTAGATCACCAAGTAACCTTTTACCTCATCTGTCAGTCTGTACATCGCCATAGCAAACAAGAAGCAGCTCAGAGTCGATCCCTGGTGCAGTCCAACCTCCACCGTGAACCCATCTGCCACTCCTACTGCACACTACACTGCTATCGTGTTGCTATCATACATATCCTGTCTCACACTAACATACTTCACTGTCACTCCAGAACTCCTCCTGCAATCCCATAATTCCTCTCAGCACTCTGTTGTATTCATTCCCTAAATCTACAAAGACACAATGCAACTTCTTCTGACCTTCTATATGCTTCTCCATCAGCACTCTCAAAGAAAAACATCACATCTGTAGTTCTCTTTCTATGCATGAAACCAAACTACTGGTCACAAATCATCACCTGGTTTCTTAACCTAGCTTCAACTTCTCTTTCACAGATCATCATTGTGTGACTCATCAACTTTATACTTCTTTAGCTGCTAAAAGCTCTGCACACCACGCTTGTTCTTGACAATCGGCACCAGTACACTTCTGCCATTCCTCAGGCGTCCTCTCACTCTCCCGGTGTTGAACAGTCTAGTTGAAAACTTCACTGCCCTCTCTCCTAAACACCTCAATACCTCAACTGGTATGTCACCAACCGCCTTTCCATTCTTCATCCTGTTTAAAACTGTTCTCACTTCATCCTTACTGATCCTTTGAACTTCCTGATTAACAATTCTCACATTCTCTACCGTTCTCTCTTCACATATCCATCAGTTCTCCAAAGTACTCCTTCCATCTTACCCTCACACTCTCCCCACTTGTTCATACATTTTCATCTCTATCCTTGATCATTTGGATCTATTGTGAAAAAATATTGACCATCTGTAATCATCAACGATCAGCTGCATACATTCTGCAGCTAAATGTCTGTTGATACTAGAAATAATAGGACATACTGGGAATGCTCTTAAATGTGAACATAACCAAAATATCACGTTTGGATGTTTTAATATTAATGCACAATAATGTTCAAAGTCTCGCCATGACATAAAACTGTAGCTGACTAATGAAGGTTTGCAGTTTGTATTTTTATTTGCACTTCAATGTACCTGCAGTTGGGACACGTGGCCTGTTCTTCCTTGAGACGGGAATCAGCCAGGAGGTGAATAAAGCAGCCTGCGCACATTAGGTGTCCATTGGTACACTGTGGTGGGAAAAACAGTGAAAAATTATGTTGGGAAGTGGGAAAAAAATCTTTAGCAAGTTAGAGAGAGAGAAGAAACACAGTGAAGATTTATATATGAGTGAGTGTAAGCTGCAAAGAAAAAACATTAGACAATTGTAATTAGATACTTTGTCTGGTTGGATTGCAAGGCAAAACTGAAAGTATAATTTGTTGAGAGAGTTGTTGTGGGTTCTGGAATGTTTGTGGAGAAAGATCCCTGTGGCACTGCATATCATATTCAATTCAAAACACGTACTTTCACGGGGCTGAAATGCTTTTACAGAGCAGAGAGATCTGGATTTGTATATTGATAAATTATAGAAATGTTCTCTGGGAAATATAGATTTACAGGCCTTATATTATTAACTGGCTGTGTTTCTGCTGATGAATGTGCTGTTAATATATTAATTGTGTATTGGGGGCAGACAATTTTTATAGATTTATTTTCTAGCCGTATTGTTAATAAATGTTTAACAACTGTTAAAAACAAGGGTGCTGAATGTTGCAGAGGGGGAAGTCAATGTTTAAGAGTGAGCACTGATTAATTACAAATGAGCTGACTTGACCAAGAGAGGTTCATGGTCAATCCAGCAGATTGTTGGATTGTTATGGAGGAAAGGGCCGGGGGGTTCGAAGTAAGTTTGGGTTGAGTTCTGGGTGTTTTGAGTTCCTGTGTGATGTGTGGGTTTTATATAGGGTTATTTAAGGATAATGCAGTTTAATCTGGAGCAGGCAGTCTGGGCTGTCTCAGCGTTGTGTCTGCCCTAAGTACAAACTTAGGGCTTGTGATTGATTTACATCGATCAGCCATAACATTATAGTCACTGAAAGGTGAAGTCAGAATAACATTGATCGTCTTAGTACAATGGCACCTGTTGGTGGGTGGGATACATTAGGAACCAAGTGGACTTTTTTTTTTTGACGTTGAGGTGTTGAAGAAAAAAAAAAGGATTTGAGTGGTTTTTGACATGGTCAAATTTTGATGGCGTGACAGCTGGGTTGGAGCATCTCCAGAAATGTTTTGTTGGGTGTGAGTGAGGAAGGACAATTGATGAACTGGTGACATGGGCAGCCAAGGTTCGATATGTGGGGAATGTATTTTTATTCAGCAGAATAGCTTAAAAAGTTAATTCTGGTTCGAATTGAAAGGTGTCAAAAAAGATGAGGCATGGCAGAGCCGCTTTTGGCAGCAAACAGGGGACCTACACAATTTTAGTCAGGTGGTTCTGATGTTACTGCTGATGAGTGTAGTATGAGTAGAAATAACATATTCAACAGGTTGGTTGTGGGGATCGGCATTTGGGACACATGGGGACTTCCTAATGTGAGGCCCAGCTCATCTGCTGATGTTTGACGACATTTCAAGGTTATGAGGGGAAGTTTGTGATTGACACCACGTTTACCTGATACACAGAGGCCTTGGGCAAGTCTAGACACACGGTGCAGCACAGCACTGAGTACAGTCTCTCCTCCAGCTTTCCTGACTCTCCCTCAGAGATTTTCACCCTCTTCTTGCGTGGCTCCTCGGGGTCAGACTCGGACACTTCTCGTCGCATCCCGACCTCCTCTTGCATGGCTGCGACCCCGGCGACAGCCTCCACCGCTGCCCCCACGGCCCCGACCCCCAGGCCGGCCGAGGAGGAGCCAGGGATGGCCGCAACGCCCACGTCCCTCTCTTCCAGTGAAGACATGGCGATGACTGTCTAGAGATTTGTGAGCCGTACCTGTCGCGAGCAGGCTGAGCCTGTAATAACAGCAGGTTAGCTGAGGGCTAGCTCACAGCCTGTCAGGCTAACGGTCAGCTGACAGACAGCTAACGATAGCTAGGCTAAAGCTACGGCAGCTGGCTGTCAGAAAGGAATGCAGGATAACTTAATTAATGCTACCCTTCACTCAACAACTACTATTACAACAAGCCAATGACCGTGTAATAACGAGTTCATGTGCGAGTCAAAGTGCAATCACGACTTAATTAAGTAAACGTTGGCTAGTTTAGTTGACTTACAGTGATGCTAGCAGACTATGCGGCTAGCTACGTTGACAAAAACACAGCAGTCCTCTCCCTTTGCCAAAGCAGAACAAAAACAACTCTGGTGTCTCTCAGCTGTAGTGCTCTCGACGCCGTTATTTGCGGTGACAGCAGATTAAAATGATGTCTACCAGCGGCACTGCGTGGCTGCTCGTCTAACGTCTCTGTTCCGGTACCGACTGCCTGTCCACGGGACCTGCAGGTGACTAAAGCGGGGGCTGAGAGGGTTCTGTTGGTACTCGTCTCTCTGGCTACACAGCCATCTTTGTTTTTCTTTTTTTCTGACCGTCTCCCCCGACTTCACCCCCCGCAGCCTCAACGACATTGGTCAAATATATGTGGGGGTTTCGCGTGACGTCACAAACGGGGCGTCGTTACTTCTACTTCTAAGACTAGACTTCAACTCTGTCCCAGAGTTTTAAACTTAGAGAAGGCAATGGATTAGTTACAATATGTTTTGGGAATACATTACGATGTTGTGGCTACAAGCCCTTGTGTGCACAGGTTATTGTTCTGTTATGTTATTGGAACAAGATAAGTTCCACTAATGGGACTTTAACGGTTCTGTAGTGATTTAAAACATAACTGTTTACAAAGGAATAATAATGATAATTGCACCTATTGTCTTCTACTTCTTTCTTCTGCTCTTCCCTTTAGGGGTCACCACAGTGGACCATCAGTTTCCATCTTGCCCTGTTCCCTACATCTTCATCTTTTGCTCCAACCAACTGCATGTCCTCTCTCACAATATCCAAGAACATCGTCTTTGGTCTTCCTCTTTTTTTCCTGCCTCGCAGCCTCATATCCAGCATATTTCTACCAATAGATCCATGTAATATTCCTCTTTTTCACACGTCAAAACTATCTAAATCTGGTCTCAATCTTTTTTTATTTCACGAGCATCTGAACATCTTCAACTCTACCATCCCCAGCTCTTCCTCCTGTCTTTTGATCAACCCAACCATCTATAAACCAACCACCAGAGCTGCTCTCACTACCATCATGTAAACCTTTCCCTTCACTCTTGATTCTTCTTAGGTAGGATTATTTCACGTGATCCAAACTTACAACAATTCACTCTTGTTGGCTTGAAATCTCAGCCAAATGTGATATGTCAGGTCCATGTGGGACCTTAATAGGCTAAAAAATGTACCTTATCAAATAATTTCTGTTGCCTTAATCAAGAAGTTCCCTTTGTTTTAGGTGGGTCCCAGCTATGCTAAATTGTAAGCATGTTAACTAATGATTGACGACGGTAATGCATGGGCCTATGGTCATTTCTGTCAATCAGTGTTAGAGACTACCTCTGTCCAGTCCTGATAGGTCGCATTAATGTTTGACTCTAAGGTGTCCGGATCACGATTTGTGTTGACTGAGGCACGTTACTGCCTTAACTAGCCGTAGTTCTTTCGGATGAGGGCGCTCACTATTATTTACGAGCTAATTACCTCAATAATGGCGGCCCGGAAGTGAGAATCATGGGAAATCTGACGTCAGCTAAAAGCGTGCTTCAGTCAGGCACGATCTCGATCTCTGCTAATATTAGAGTTAGTTGCGTAATTTGCATGCTTATGATTACATATTTCTGCGTGTATCTTTATATTCTAGTGGGTAATTGAGTGGAGTCGTGCCTCGAATGCCAGTGGGATGTGTTTGTGTCTGCTGACTTGGGACATTTAAAGAGTTCTGAAAGGCGCATGCGCACAAAGACCCAGCTGTTAGCGACCAAAACATGATTTGCGACTAATTTGGGATATTCCAACCGAGGACACGTCCTTAATAAACTTGTTATAGTAATAGAGCTCTTATTACGCATTTATGATACAGTTACCAACGTGTGGCATTAAAAACTTTTTATCATGTTTACAATTAAACAAAGATGTTTTTAATAATAATAATAATAATACATTTAATTTATAATTGCTGTTTGATTAGCAGCAATTTAATAATTATAAAAAAATTATTCTAACCCCCCAATGCTCTAAACATACGACTTAGCAGGCAGGCGGAGGGCTCGACTCCTGAGGGGGTTTTGGGCGTGGGCGCCCAAAAAGGGTAATTGGGCCAGGATATGAAACTATCCACTGTCAGAGATCAGGAGGGACAAGTCTAACCTCTCCCACTGGATTGAGGAATGTTCCCTATTTGGTCGGTGTGGAATGGCAAGAGAGCCATACCACCCGCAGATGTTCAAACACAGTTTAGCTGTATGTGGTCACCCTGTGTCCACAGTGCTAGGGACTTCACATTTTTGCTTGTGCAAATATTAATTAGTCCAAATATTGATACACGTTGCCAATTAGTTGGTTGTGTGTTTGCAAATGATTCTAGAAGACGGATATTAATTCAGATCAGCAGTGATTTCTTGTCAACGGTCTCCAAAGTGCACACAATAAACATCGACGGGAAGATGGCTTCCAAGAGTTTAGTAAATATGGCAAACTATTACTAGGAGCAAAGGTTGTTGGTACAGATATTTTTAGTGAGGGCGTAATAAAGTAAACACATTTTGATAGATATATGATCCCACCACAGATGCCTTAGGGGTATCAAAGGGGGAGTGGTAAGTTTCATCATACGAAACATCCTAAAATAGTTACATTACTCTAGTAATGGCAGACACTATTACATATCACTTCCTCGAAGTTAAACATAGTTTGCAGAAAAACATAGAACTAAAATAAACTATAATATTTCAGAAATTCACTATGAAGTCTTTACATTGATACACCACCACATTAGAAACTATGATAAACTTCAAATATACACTAGAGAAACCTAAACTATACAACATATTGTTCACAATACTTCACTACTTCCCTTCCTACACTTGTGATACTAGATGGCCTTGGTCATTTCATAACACCATTGCAGTATTCATCGATCTTACACATTGATAAGACTTGTCCATCCTCCACCATCAGACCCTATTGAATCCCAAAGTAGTTAATGACATTAAATGCATTGCATCCTACATACGCTGCTGAGAAATCGGTGATCTTGTCTGGAAGTGGACGAAAAAAAGTGACTAGGCTGATTTAATCACAGATTTAAACAGGAGGCTTACAGAGAGTTCAAGATTGTGTTGAGGTTGAGGTGAGAGTGACGAAGAAAGATGAAGTTCTACCGATGGAGAGAGTGAGATGAATCCTCTGCTGGGCTGGGAGATGGTTGCATTGTGTGATCGGCTGATTGCTTTAAGTTGGTGAATATGCAGGCGACGACCGTTGGCTGTCTTGTTTTAATTGTCTCTTAAAAATCCTTGAATGTCCTGCTCAACTGTTTGGTTGAGCACAATTTGAGCCGCTTTTTCTTATTGAAATATGTGTACCACTTGACTGAACCTGCAATACGACTCAGTCAGTATCAGCATTTATATGCTAAAGAAAATGGCACCAAGGATAGAGCCATAGGAGACACCGCATGTCAAAGGGTCAAGCATTTTAACCATGGCTATTTAGATCGTCCCATTTGATAAGAAGTATTTTTATTCTGACTTATTATAGCATGGAAGAACTAAACAGAATAATTTTACTTAATAGAACCAAAAAAAGGCCAAATAAGGGTGAACCCGTTTTCTAAAAAAAGAAAAGGCTACCAAAAGCTTGAGCTTATCTAATTAAAAAAGATTATTTTCCATGAAATACCAAAAAAAATTTTTAAAAACAAACAATTTGGCATTAACAGTGTCTTAAATATCGAAGAAACAAATCTTCCATAGATTGTTTCTTGGTGAGGACATTAAAGCGTTAGTCAGAGGTGGATGTTCTGTGGGGTCACCGAGGTCACCTGAGCTCAACACTCATGGGCTTTAATTATTAGGCTGCCAGGGTCACAGTTTCTGTAGGACAATTTGGAGCCTGGATCCTGTATTTCACGCCTGCTGGTCTCCTTGCAGGGTGAGATAGAGTCTGTCGTTGTGCGTTCTGGTTTCTGTTGACCAGCTGTCGCCTCTGAGGGCGTCTGCACTCTGATCCGTCCTCCTGCGCTCATCTCAGTTTGTCTGTCCTCGTGTCTGCCGAGCTTTTTATGTCTGATTAGTCCCTCCCCAGGAGAGTACAGTGGGGTTATATCTGTGCCTGTTACTGCTGCATTGGCCTGATCAAGTCTTTGGACTCGGTCTGGTTCTGCTTCAGTATCGCCTGTGTTCCTCTGATTTTTGTCGACGGGCGCCCTCTGCTGGCAGATTGAGGTCATAGCCTCAACCCAAGGATGCAGCAAGGTCTGCTCTGCTGTCAGCCTCACTCTGGGATCCGGCTGAAGCAGAACTCTGACAAGGCCTCTGGCTTCTGCGCACACACACACACACACACACACACAGAAATTATTTGTTGTTTATTTGTGTTTGTCAATATTGGAATTCACACTGTATTTTTATGCACATGTCACCTTCTGAGATAGAGTCCCAATAAGGGGAAAGGAAGTGGATTTGACCCTGCTTTATTAGCTGGAACAGCTCCTCCTGATCCCGATCCCTACTGCGAAACGGGGGGAATCCGCACAGCAGCACAAAGAGAATAACTCCCAGAGCCCAAACATCCACTGCAACACCATAACCTGCCGGGTCAAAGGTCAACGAAAATGTTTCTCAAATTCACAATGAGTTTAGAAAATTGATGAATTTAAAGTAATGCAAATCTGCAGAGCAGCAAACGGTACTGACCCATCTCACAGAGAATCTCCGGGGCCACATATGTGGGCGTGCCACATATGGTGAAGACGGGTTCAGTCACAACCATGGCGAGTCCAAAGTCTCCCAGCTTCAGCCTACATAAGCCGGCAGCTTCATGCTCAATCTGAGAGAGAAGAAAAAGATGATCCATGCAGAAACAGAGTTGGGCAGATAAACGGAACTGAATATGTTTTTGTAACTTAAATGCTTCCAAGAATGCTGTCAGTAAATTCTCATATTAATCATTCATCCCTTTGTTTTGGTTCTGAAGCATATTATTCCTTATTTGTAGATATAATTTCTTAAACATTGGTTGTTTTTAGTCCAAATTTCTTGCATATGATTGAACTCGAGGAGATCTATCGTCTAAATATCATATTTGACTCTGGTAGTTCTTATTTTACTCACTAGGGGGAGCTGTTTATACGAAAACTCACTGTTTTCTGGATATTACTCAAAAAATATTTAATGGATCATTTTCCAATTGTCAGGTCATAATCTCAGGTCATAATTTCTCAACAGTTGGTCCGATTTAGTGCAAACTTAGTGCATATGATTCGACTCAAGGAGTCCTATCTTGTATACATTGTGGTTTACTCTAGTAGTTCACATTTTACTCACTAGGGGGGGAAATCAGGTTTTTGGATATGACTTCCTGCATCCGCAAACGTTTTTGGGCTTTAAATTCTTAAGTTTGCTTCTTATCTTTTTACAGTGCCAGCTCTAGTTGTGGATGCCCCTGTGCCATTGTCACTAATCATCACACTTAATTTTCAAATCACTCACCAGTAGGTTTTCGGGCTTTAGGTCTCGATGCACGATGCTCTTGCTGTGGATGTAGTTCAGAGCTTCACCCATGTCCGACACCATCAGTCCCGCCTCTGGCTCTGAAAACTTCCCCCTCTCACTGATGGCCTCAAACAGATCCCCTCCCCTCACCAGCTCCATCAACAGGTAGGAGTGGGTGTGCGTGTGGTGGTGGGCAAACAACCGCACTATGCGTGGGTGACACAGGCTACCCAGCAGGCTCAGTTCATTCTGCATCATGTGCTCCCGACCAATCAGCTTTGAGCGTTCGACAATCTTCACGGCCAGGGTTTGTCCGTTGCCACGATGGCGGCATTCTCGCACTACTGCAAAGTTGCCGTCTCCAACCACACGTCCAATTTCATAGCAACGTTCGATATCTGCCTGCGTGACATCACTGCCATCTGGGGAGAGGTCAAAGGTCGTCTTCGACTGTAATCCCTTTGGTGCTCGAGACAAATTTGGATGTGGATCTGAAAGGTGTAAGTGACTCTTCTCCTCTTCTCTGCTGCTTAGAGGAGGAGGCGGAGAGCTGATCCCAACCGGTTCTGAGTTGGAACCTTGTTTTTGCTTCCTTGAAACAGGAGGAAGCGGGGCCAGCGGATTGATTCGCTCCGGTTGTCGAGGTTCTTCCCTTCTTGCTAAGCAGTTTCCACATAATGTAGTAGAGGATAAATCTGCTTCCCTTAGACTCTCTTTGTGTTTCAAAAGACCAATGACTGAAGGCTGCCGCTCTCTGACTCCACCCCTCACATGCAGTCTCTGCAGGTGGTTTGGCAGGTGAGCAGTTTTCCTGCATGAATTACTTTTATGATGCGTCTGAGCGTCTGAGACGTGTTTTTCAGACGGTTGTGCGTCGATATGCTGAGGTGGCTGCTTGACTTTGTGTGTATTAGCTGGATGTTTGACCCGTGTATTTGCCTCTGGGTGTGTCCCTCGGTTGGTGTGTGTCTCGCTGCCGTCCGTCCCGTCACTGTATCCGCTGTCGGCCTTGGCTGCTTTATCAGGTGCTGGACGGAGTTTTTTCTCCCAGGCTTGCAGTGCGTCAGCCCGGTACTGTGAATGTTCTGGGAACAGCTCCTCTACAGCCTCCTGCACACTGCAAAGCTCTGGACGGGCCTTACCCAACGCCAGGAAGGCCACCTCGCCACGGAAGAAATCACACACTCCCTTCACCTAGGAAAAAAAAAAGAGAAAACTGGACTCAGATGTGGATCACAAGAATTTTTCAAAGCCCCTGACATGTCACTTTAAGAATTGCTATTTAACCCATTAAAGTCCTCTCCAAGCGAAAAGTGAAATTATTTCTTCCATATTCGACGACTTAGGGCTTTAATTAAAATCCTTTGGTCAAGCATGTTTTTAAACAGAAAGACTGTCAGAAGCTACTTTATGATGAAATTTAGCATTTCATTGAAAATAGTCCATTTTAATAACATTAAATCAACATTTTGGCAGAGCATATTTTTAGAAAACTATTTGACCCTTTTTAGACTTTTTTTTTTGGTTGAATCAAGTTACATCATTTTTTTTTGAGTAAGTTCTTACCTCCCACATAATATGCCAAAAGAAAATTCTACTTGTCAAATAGGCTTTTTTCAAGGGTAACGCCTGTTCCCCAGGGCCACATCATTGGCCCCTTGCTCTTTAGCACATATATATGCTGATTTATATATATATTTTTGCCTTGGGGCATTTATTTATTTAAGATATTAGACACTCAAAATTTACCACAACATGACAAATCATTTGGAAAAGCATACTCTTAAAATTCAGACTTATAGAAGGTATTTGATGAAATTGAGCATTATTTCAATTATATTAGCTCAAGGTTTTGCTAAAACATGTTTTGGGAAAACTATTTCACCCTTATTAGACTTTTCTGCTTCCGTCAAGCGACAAAATTCTGTTAAGTTAGTCCTCACATGCTAGAAACAAATCTCCTCCTCGATAGCCCCTTTGCCGTGTGGTGTCCCCCAAGGCTCCATCCTTGACCCCTTACTCTTTAGCATATACAAGCTGCCACTGGGTCATATTATAATCAGTTTAGTCTCGTGGCACGTGTTTTTGAGTATCACATAGAGACTCAACACGCTCAACCAAACAGTTGAGCAGGACATTTATGGGTCAAGGTTAGCCCCACAATTTTAGCTAATATCTAATCAGCTCATCCAATGCACATTTTTTTAAACCTTACTTTGAATAATTTTTCTTAAAATACTCTTTTAATACTATTTTTAAAGGATTTTAGTCTCTTTCATATTCTTTCACCTCGGTTCTGTCTGAAAGAAAACCATTTTATATTCTCTGTATGTTTTATATAGAGCAGAATTGACCACAAAGCTCCTTGAATCTCCTTGAATCCCAACTTCTCTAATGTATATTGCTTGTGACCTGCAGGTACCTTGAATCAAGATATGACAAGACCGTCATTATTACCTTAAGTCAGGTATAATCTTGTTACCCTAAAGTAAACCCCGAGAACCGCATGAAAATAAATGTTCACATTGGAAATGAGTTGGGAGGAAATTCTGTTTCTTAGTTCTTAATGTTCCTGCAGTTGAGCCTCACCTCTTGTGCGTGGGTTGTGTACAGGCGTGTGACCCTGGCTCTGTGCCAACGAGGAAACCCCAAGGCCTCCGAGATATCCAATAGCAGCTGATCGTACGACGCCACGCCCCTACGGTTCAACAGGACTGTTACCTTTGAGAGACAACAATGACACCTGTTTGAGTAGGAGCTATGAAGTGGTGAACCAGGACTTCCTGTTTTACTGGGTTATGAATATGAGCGGACACAGTTTAACGGGACTGGAGATGTTAAAGATCAGCCTGGGAGAGGTGGTGTCTGGACACCACACTATGAGGAGGATGGTTCGACTGGCAGGAGACTCATCAAGGTAACAGCTAGAGAATTGCTGAGGTCAGTTTAATCTTTGGGTCGGAATGTCTCCCTAACCACCATCAGATGGCGCCGACACCAACACCAGCTGTCTGGGAGGGTAGAAAGAAAAAAGCCACTTAACCTTCCTTAAGGTTAAGCAACCTTAAAGTGGGTCGTGGTTGGACCTTCCAGCAGGACAATGTTCTGAAGATCACCTCAACATCAACCCAAGAATGGTTCAGTGAATCATCTGAATTAGAGATTGTGGGTAAAGACAATCAAGACAATAATTATTTGCATCTGATTTTCTTCATTGTTTTAAAGGTTCCGGATGCCTGGAGGGACATGAACCACTGAACTCACCTTACGTAGGGGGCTTTGACTACAGGGGCGGACGACGGTGACCAGGTGGGGCCTCTCGGCACTCTCCTCTGCGTGTCGGGTGTGGAAGAGACGGAGGTGAGGAAGAGGAGGAGGAGAATGGAAGTGGGACCTGTGCACCTGTCTTTTAGGATGGGGGACGATGGGCCACGGCTTGGGCGCCCCGTCAATCCGCTTCAGCGAGGTGACGGGAGGGGCTGAGGCGGGGAAAGAGGAGAACGAGGGTCAGACGGTAAAGACAGAAGAAGCTGGATTATACCTCGGCCAAGAAGTTTTGTGTTTGTTTGTTGTTGTTCTGCTTTTGTCTGCTTGTTAGCTGGAATCATAGAAAGCTACTTGATGGATCGTCATGTAACTTTGGGGAAAGATTGGACATTTTGAAATGGAAGATTCCATTTCATTTTGGAGGGGACATGATTGGTTTCCCCTTGGTTTTGTTTTCCCTCTCCATTACGAGATAAACCTTTTCCAGTACTTTAATCAAGTACAGACAATCTGAATGATGGATTTCATGAAACGTAACGGGCTTAGGTGAATAAGAGGATTTGGATTCAGGTTTAATTAATTGAATTGGGACTTCTGGGCCTCTGCGGATGTATGGACTCAACTGAGTGCCCCTCTAGTTGGAAGTGTACTTAATAACACTGATATCATCACACCATTGTATTCTTCTAGCCTTGTACACAAAGAAAAACTCTAAAGTAACACAACACCAGTTCCTTATCCCGCGTAAGTGTGCGTGGGTGTGTATGTGTGTGTGTGTGTGTGTGTGTGTGAGTGTGTGTCTGTGAAAACAAATCCGGCTGATGAGATTTGAGTGTTTTTCATCACATGGAGTGCAAGGGCCATTCGAGATTCTCCGAGCATCTTACCCCACCAGTTGAATAATTTAGGCTTCCTTAAGACACACTCACACACACACACATACACACTCACACACACACACACACCCAACATAACAAAAGCTTGCTTGACCTGGTTTGTATTCATCTGCATGATTAATGAAGCATTAGAGACTCACAGCATCTTTGACGTTTCACTTTCTGGCACTGAGGGAGACACGGAGATTCTATCCGTCTGTTTGTTTGTTTTTTTCTCAAATACAGAACAACAGACAGAAACATGAGATCCCACCAAAATGACGAGGCCCCCCGACCACTTAACAAGAAACCAGTGACCCCCTGTGAGGGAGCAACAGCGCGCCCACGACTGGCCACAAGCTTCACAATGAAAGCTTTTCACAGTGGACACAGAAAAAGTCCTCAGGGTCAAACTTCTAAGACGCCAGCTGTGGCCTCTCAGAAATGACTGAGTCAGCTTTTTCTTTGGGCTCTTGAACTTCTGAGGGCCTTTTTGTGTGTGTGTGTGTGTGTGTGTGTGTGTGTGTGTGTCACAGATGTCTTCACAAAGACTCAAAAAGGAGATTATACAGTACAGGGCAATCCATGGATTTTAGAATTCCCTCCTTCCATAGTTTTCATTTTCAAAGACACAGGGGAACTTGAACGGTTCTCTGTGGTACACCTTCATCCACCAATGGCCAACTATCCCTTTAAATTCAATCAGGGCATTCAAAACTCACCTCAAAACTTAAAAATTATATTTGCACTGCAGATTTTCACCTATGGAATATATTTGCATCCGCTGGGAACATAGTTTTATTTAAATTTGAACCAAACTGAACACAGTCAGAAACACCCACCCCCTAAATATGCCTGATTTCATTTTTCATCAAGATCCACAAATTATGTATGACCAAAACAAACTCCATCTCTCTTAAAATGTGTCAAATAAAGTGGGGGAAAAAAATACTGGATCTGTTCCCTGTATATTTTTGCGAATTGGGCTGAAAAAATGTTATTTTAATGTACAAACGAAAAGGTACAAAAATGTACCAGTGTCCATCGACAAAGCATTTGTGCTATTTTTAGTTCCTGTATCTTGAATTCTGAGTTTAGATGTAATCCTGCTGAAAAAATAAACACAGTTGAAAAAGTTTATAAAAGTAACATCTGCCTAGAAACACAGAGAAAACCAACAAATAAACCTTAGAGAAGGAAAATGATTGGGAGCCATTAAGGCATCAACATGTATATCTTTTAAATTATAATATTTTAGCAGTCAATAAAGGTTAATCTTATCTAATCTTATTTTAACTTATGTCTGTCATGTTGTGAATGTAATTAACATGAACATGAACTTGAATACTTTATATATTTGCAATCTTCTTTTTGATTGTCACTCTCTTTGTAAACATAAATAAATGTTCTATATAGGATGACAAAAAAAAAATCCATATAATTTATGGTAAAATACCAGCAGCTTTGGGTGCCACAATTTCCCTGTAAAATGTAAATAAAAAATGAATTCCCATAACAGTTAATTATAAAAAAAACAAAAAACTAGTTTTTCCACAAATAAACACTTCAAACGTGTTCCCGTGGAAACAAAGGCATATTCTTGCTAAAGGTTAATGTTTTTTGATGTAAATTTTATTCTAAATACCAGAAAAATATGTTATTTAGATAGAAGCATAGCAGTAGTTACTTGCTCTTGATAATATGGATTTTCCTCTTATTGTTCTGTTATTCTATCAAAACCTTAGATTTTGACTATAAAGTTCTGTTTTCTGCATATTTTGGCTGTAAAAATAAAGTTATTTACTGATTTTTATTTGGATCATTCACTGTGCCGTTTTGGATTTTACGGTCTTTTACTGTTGCCTTTTGACATTTTTTTTTTTATGACAGTTTTAATGTTTAGTTTTTACAGTGTATAGAAACAAGAAGTTAAAAATATGCCTGAGTTTGTTATCTATTCATTATATTATATATATTTACATCATGTTTTAGTCTGAATGTGTTGCTATTTTCAATTATATTTAAAAATAAAGAAAATCTTTTATTTATTTATTTTTTACAGTGTTTTATCTTTTTCCGTCTTGGGCTTTATGGTGTTGTGTGAATAACATCCTGTTTACCATTCGAAACAGCTGCTCCATCATTATAACAAGGTTGTTGTTGTTGTTGTTTCCATCCCCGCCTCTAATTTGGAAAGAAGTTGATGACGTCTGAAATCTTTTGTCGTTAGACAACATTAAACATTACAGTTTATTAACAGATTGTTGGTAAAATTGTAATAACTGTGGGTGTTTTCTCGGGTTCTTGACTTGATTTGGTGAAAATCAAATCAAAGCTTTGAGGATGAGTTCGTATTTTAACTGTAAATAAAATAAATCCGGTTTGATTCCTCACCTGCATTTCTCCATCTAAGATTCTGGGCCGTCTCGCATCCGTTCCTGCTTCTGTGTGAAGGCGTCATGGCTTCCAGAACAAAACCGGAACTAAAACAACTCAGCCACTTTTATGTCCATGATTAACTTTTATTTCCCAGCAGCTGCTGCTGCCATGTTCTCAGCTGTCGGCCTACGGTAAAGGTAACGGGATGCGCTGAACGGTGGCGGGACCTTGTGCGGCTACATTGGTTTCCATGGATACACGTCAAGTTACCCGGTGAGAGGAAGAAGGAAGTACCGGAAGTAACGCCTTCAAAGTAAAATATCGCGGAAAGAGAACCTTAAAGTTAGTCTGATTCTTAACTTTATTCTCAGTATAATAATAATAATAATAATACATTTAATTTAGTATGGAGAGTTTAAAGTCAGTTACGGATGATGAATTAATAAAGCCAGAGTTCTGACTTTCAGACAGAATTCTGGATTTCTTCCCAGAAGCCTAGAGATTTTTTTTACAGACAGGAAGAAAGACAGAATTGTGACTCAAACATTAAGATGACAAAAAGTCTGATTTTATTTAATTGAATCCAGGAAGCTTAAATTTGATTGTGAGATTTTGCTCAAGCACATCATATTAAAAAAGTATTACCGTCACACCACCCTGGAAAAAGGTGACAAGTTCTCATGTTTAATTAAAAAATTTTTGGAAAAAGATAAGTTTGGACTATAAGAAAAACACCAGTTTGTATAACCAGATCTAACAAAATCTTATTCAGGGGTGGCAAATTAATCATGTAAAAATTTTGTTTATTGCGGCAGATAAAATCATTTTTGGCAGTCATTCTCCTCCAGGAGAATGTGACGCTGTAACTGTCTTATCGCTAATCTCTCTCGCAAAAATTCCCATCTACTCTTTGAAGTTAATATAAAATAATAACAGATATCATAAATGTTTACTATTTATGATATCGGTTTACATATCGTTTTCAGGAAATTACATTATTCCGAAGGGGAAATGTATTTGAAACACATCAGGTTTATTAGAACTATTACACACATATCTGTTTGACTTGTTTCATTCATGTTTGAATTACAACTATGTGTGACATCACGCTTATTACTTTGTCTTTGTTAGAATTATGTTATCCAAATACATGGAAATTTTACAAGTAATAAAAAAACATAACTTTCAATATTAGTCTTAAATATTTTTTTTGAGCGTACAGTCCTCAATAAAAACCTGTTTCTGAGTCGACCGGAGAAATAATTTCTGCTTCAAGTCCCACACAAACCCTTTTCAGTCTTAACAAATGGAAACAAGCAAAGTGTAAAATCCCTCTGTCAGCGGGGAGAGGAACTGCTCATCTCAGGGCCAGTTACTATAGTTTCACTATGGAATCCAATACTCTGTTCCACACAAACAAGGAGACACACACACAGTCACACACAGTCGCACACACAGTGTCCGGTTGATCTCCCACCCATGGCTCTGTCTCCGAGGATACTGTTAATATTGGATCAGGAAACTGCAACTCCTATTCCGGCTTCTTATCCACATAATGAATTTAGATGTGTGTGTGTGTGTGAGTGTGTGTGTGTGCTCTGTCAATGAAAACAATACTGAATACTTTTAATCCATAATCCTTGATCGCTTTTTCGTATACTTACTTTTTGAATTATGGGCTGGCCAAAGTGAGGAGGACATTGTTAACGTCTTTCTTAAGGTTGTAATGAAAACTTGAACATTTCTCAAGAAGTTTAATTTTGTGTCTGGTGATGAAATTGAAGCCCCCATATGAGCCTGGACTGTTTCACTGTATGAACCTGGACTGTTTCACTGTATGAACCAGGACTGTTTCATTATATTAACCCTGACTTTTCACCATATGAACCTGGACTATTTCTCCGAATGAATTGTAGTAGAAGAATAAATAGCAAAAATCCCAGAATTACATTTTTGCATTGATAGTTGCCATATTGCCATGGTTGCAGGCGGAGCCCATTGAGCAAATTCCTTTTGTGTCTTACAAGATTTTTTGCATTTTTTTGCATTTTCATGCAGAGACAGATCGTATAACATTCGCAATCAAGTGGCTGTATAATGAGGGTTAAAAAACGGTATTGAAGACAAGATGGTGAGAGCAAGAAGATATTTATTGAATAGTTTGCAGTATCTTACCCAAAGCTGCCAAATGACCGTTTCCAGGGGGGCAATACCGGTGTCTGACAGCGGGGGAGGCAAGTCTACCTTCTACTATAATCCAAGGAGAGAGAGAGAGAGAGAGAGAGAGAGAGAGAGAGAGAGAGAGAGAGAGAGAGAGAGAGAGAGAGAGAGAGAGAGAGAGAGAGAGGAGATGAAACAGTTCCCTGTTATAATTGCCCAGCTGTATAAACAGAAGTCATTCTTATTTTATTGCCTCGTGATAGATTTAGATTTTGACATTAAGCTGTAAATCTCCTACATTCACATGATGTTATAAAAAGGTTTTGAGGCCGACAAACTTGCATGACTAAGTGCTGGGGCTTTTAATAACTGCCACCTTATTGCCCTTTTTTTCATGCAAGAACTGTGAGAGAGAGAGAAATGAGGGAAAGAGAGAGAGAGAGAGAGAGAGAGAGAGAGAGAGAGAGAGAGAGAGAGAGAGAGAGGAATAGAGAGAGAGAGAGAGAGTCATTAATTGGCATTTCTTAAATCTGCTGATAAAACCTCCTCCCACACCTAATTAATGCGCCATCAACGGGTGGGGTTAATGAAGTGAGACTAATATCATTACTCCTAATAATGATTTATCTTTAATCAAAGACATCCAGTCATACACAGTACAAAATAGTGAAATTATTTCTCCACATTTGACCCCCCCCCCCTGAGGGAGCAGTGGGCGGCCCCTTTGAGGGGCCCGGGGAGCATATTGGGTTCAGGGTCTTGCTCAAAGGAGACCACAACATGTAGATATGCTGGGGAGATGGCCAACAACTTTTGGCTCGCAGGTAGTGGTCATTGTTCGTCCTCCTCACGTCTTTGCTGTCTTCTTCATAACTTCTCAAATTCATTAGTAATCTCATGTGGAATGCAGTGGCCAGATTGCAGATTTAGGGAGAGGCTTCCGGAAAATAAAGACGTGCAGGTCAAATAGTTTTCTGAATACATTGTTTTTACCAAAGGGTTGAGATAATCCAATTAAAATGGACAATTTTCCCTGAAATACAAGATTTCAGCGAAACGATTTTTCATTCCATTGTAAGTTTAGAGTGTCTAAGATATTGAATTAATAAATGTAATGAAATACACAAAATAATTTCCCCCCCCCCCATTATTGTCTCATTCAGGGTGAGGACATTATTAAAAATATAAAAATAAATAATGATTATTAATAATGATTTTTTTTTTTTTTTTTTTTTTTTTTTTTACATTTAAAGCAGCATTTTAAACTCAACCACTGGCATTTCATAAATCCACTATTCACTGCGCATAGACAGTTTATCAAAGGTGCTTTTTAGAAAATGGTATGCCAGAAAATAAAGTCTTATTTAAAATTCTACCCAAACAGCATCCTGTGATGATCTTCGATAAGGGCGTGCGAATGAGTGGAAAGCGCAAATAGAGAAGAAAAGATAACGTCTGTGAAAGGAACGACTGAACAAATGAGTGAGAGGAGAGAGTGGTGATGTCCAGATGTTTATATCGTCGCAGTATTCACACAGTCGTAAAAGAAAAACCTCAGGGAAGCTGTAAGAAATGTCAACATTCCTCCGTTTATGGCCTTCTCATTCTTCCTTCAGCTATTCTGGGATTGAACCCTGGTCAGCATGTCAGGCCCCCCCCCCCCCAGCTTTCTGCTGATGTCTGCTCAATGTATTTACAGACACAGGATAGAGTCTGTCCGATAGACACATATGTGTAAAACACACACACTTAAACGCTCACTGTCAAAGTCATCTCACCTGCAGCTCAGTGTTTACCTGCACACCGTGGAGGCGGGACAAAAACCTCAGTGAAAGCTTAGATATAGCTTGTGCAATTATTCAAATTTTTGTTTTATTCAAGCGTAGATAAATAAAGTGGGTATAAAAAAATTCACATAAACAAATGTTTGCAGATCTTCTCATGTAGTAAAAAAGAAATGAAAGATTTCCTGAATAAAGATTCTTGTTTGTTTAGTTAAAACCTCTTTGTCCCTTAAATTAAATTGTTTTTTTTCTATCCATTTTCAAAAACTGAAGAAGTGACTGAAGTTCCACATAAACTACTCCTACGCTGTCGTCCCCGACAGCAAGGGTGTTTCACCGAAAAGTGAATTGGCACTATATAAATCAAAATTGATTGATTGATGGTTGAACTCCTCAAATTAAATGTGAAGTTATGGACCAAATTTGGACTTAAAAGGATCAGCAGTTGAGACACTGTGATTATGGAGAAAAAGTAACCCCTATCGGCAGAAATAAGCCACCACCTCACCCAAAATCAATCCAGTTCTTCCTCGCAATAAGGTGTATGTGGGTATAAAATTTGAAAATGATCCGTGAAATGGTATTTTAAGTGTATCCTGTTAACTTGAAGGATCTAGTTGGTGCAGCGAGGAGCTTACAGATCTGTACATTGGGGAGACACTTCACAGACTCATGGCCCAGCACAGGAGAACCAGCTCATGTGAACCAGAACATGGCCCAGCACAGGAGAACCAGCTCACCAGGACAGGACTCAGTAGTTCACTTGCATCTCAAGGACAAGGGGTCACCTTTTGGAGGACAACAAAATTCACATTTTGGACAGAGAGGAAAGACGGTTTGAGAGAGGAGTTAAGGAAGTCATATTTCAAACTGGAGCCGCCCTCTCTAAACACGGGTTGGGGTCTACGCCACCACCTATTACCCACATACCTGTAGTTTGAACATCTGGTCCAAACCTGGAGTCACATTAAGCTAACAACTCATGACTCACATGACACCCCAGCAGACAATAAGGACCCCTCTGTCCCAAACAACTCCTGACAAACTCAGACCGCCTGACAATATTTGTGCACGACAAACGACCCTCCATGTACCAACACCCACTGGAAGCATAAAATCCCTGACTCCCCACCCGCCAGTTGAACTGAAGAAGCCTCCTGGGTGAGAGGGGAAATGTCTTCAAGCCAAAACCAAAGTCCCACATGGATTAACATGACCCGGATGAGTGAGAATCTCCACAGACATAGTTGTAATAGTCCCTTAGCTGTGCAGTTGTTTCCACATTAGTAATCATGTGATGGATGGTTTCATGGTGTCAAGCTAAAGCCGTCCCTATTCATGTGTTTTTATCTCTTGACTGAGAGAAAATCATTCATGTTTGGCATAAAGCGCGGTTGAAAATCCCACAGCACTATATCATAGGGTTGCTTAACCCCCAAACACACATGTTGAAACTCACTTACACAGCCATAGACACACTGCGAACATATTCAGAGCTCAGTCATTTCAACCTTTCACCTCCTTCCGCCTTCCTCCACTGCTCTCCTTTTCCATGTGTCACTCTCACACCTGTTTATGTCAAATGTCTGACCCGTACACCCCACAGATTTGTTCCGTCCCTCGCACACATGTGCTAGTTTAGTCACACTCGTGGTAAAGAAAGACGGGAGGCCAGGTCATCGGGACAGGGTGTGGAACCTGGCGTGAGGCAACTCAGTTCACTGTGACTGTTTTCCCCTGGTTTTTGCATTTTTGAATTAAAGTGCCTGTTCCTGTCTGTCTCTTTGTCTCTCTCTGTCTGTCTCTTTGTCTCTCTCTGTTTGTCTCTTTGTCTCTCTCTGTTTGTCTCTTTGTGTCTCTCTGTTTGTGTCTTTGTCTCTCTCTGTTTGTGTCTTTGTGTCTCTTTGTGTCTCCCTCTGTCTTCCAGTGGTCATCAGACCATCTGCAGATGGGACCATCAGCAAACAGATAAAGCCTTGTCTTCCTGGAGGATTTTGTGTATGTGTGTGTGTGTGTGTGTGTGTGTGTGTGTGTGTGTGTGTGTGTGTGTGTGTGTGTGTGTGTAAACTGTGTGTGTCTTTGCTGTGTCAATTTAAATAAAGATAACCTTTATTAGTCCCACAATGGGGAAATTGCAAAGTGCAATAAAAGTGCTAAATACTAATAATAATTAATTCCTTTTTCCCCCACTATAGTTACACTTATAGGGATTAATTCTACTATTATTAGTATACTACTATACAGAATCATCATCATTGTTATTTCAGTACTTCGGTTTATGTCAAATTAAACCTGTTAACAATGTATATTAAAAAAATAAAGGTGCTGCTTGTCAGAATATTTTACTTTTTCCACGGCTCCTCTGCCGGCCGGAGCCTCTTTTCGGCCATCAAACCATGACATTGGCATAAATCTAGTCGATACATATCAAATACATGAGATAGTTTTGAGATACAGCTTTACCAAATTTGATTTTATTATGACTAACAATTGAAAAGTTATGGCGGGAAAATCTTTGTCGATAAAGTTTCCCCTAGTATCGGAAATTTACAACTGACCTTTCCCAAAATCAATCCAGTTCTTCGTTACACTGAGGTCTATGTGAGTATAACATTTTAAAAGGATCCATGAGACACTTTTTGAGTTATCGCTTCATAACAAACAGTCTGCGGCGATGGCAAAGACGAATTATTCATTTCCCGACCTTTCAAAGACATTAATATCCCATTTATTTCTTTTTGGACCAGAAGATTTACAGAAGAGTAAAATACAGAAGAGTATTGAGTTCATATTGAACTCAATAAGTTCAATATGAACTTATTGAGTGTTACTAAGCATAATCAAGGTAAACGTTGGAAATAGGGGTGATGCTGATTTGGAGTCAAATGGTTCAGCTCTGCCTCACCTGGACGGGATTAAACCCGAAACACACGGGAGGACATATGATCAGTGTGATGTAGGGGCATGTCGGTGCAGCAGTGTGACTCAATCTGCACGAACCTGACAGGAAGCTCCCATCTTCTCATTTTTCTGTGGAACTAAAGAAAAAAGAAAAATGAAAATTTAAATAGAATACCACTGGATGATGAATTCACTTGAGATAAAACTTTTTTTTTTCCCTGCCTGTGTTTGTGTGCAAAATAGCCCTTAGCAGTGTAAACCAAACCTCAAGGACCCTTATCTTTACACTCATGAGCGGAGTTTACTCTGCCATCGCATGCAATCTGTGTTTACAGCTTGGGCCTGTCTGAGCACCGTTTCAACCTCTGTGATCCGACAGGCCCAACTGAGGTCAGGAAGAGTCCGTCGCACTCCACAGCATGAGTCAAAACCTAAGGAGGAAGCAAAACTATAGAGGAGATAAAAGGAGCGCGCGGAGGACTGCAATTACATTCTACGAAACTTTCAATCCCCCTTCAAGCATAAAATCAACAATGACATTCTTAACTTTTCTATGCCGAACAGGTCGGTAATAAGAACAGTAATCATTCAAAACGTAAGCAAACATGACATAACTGTAGTCTTGGTTTCTTCTTCTTGCAGGAGTAAAATACATATATATATATATATATATATTATATATATATATGTATATATAAATATATACATATATATATATACATATATATATATATATATATATTATATATATATATATGTATATATAAATATATACATATATATATATATCATTATATATATGTATATATTATATATATAATACATATATATAGTATATTTTATTATTGTATTCCCTCTCTCCCCCCAGGCATGCTCTGCTCATTCTGCTGACGTCACCAACAGCCGGTGTAAATCCAGCCAATAGGATTGCAGCACTCACTGGGGTGCTAACCAAACTCTCCCTCCTCGATCGCCGAGTCTCTCCGTCTGTCTGCAGCGGCACACACATACTCACACACACTTCTTCTTATAAACATCCTCTCACACAGTCCTTTTACTCCTCCACATCTCTGCGAACATGGCTGCAGAATTCGCTGGAACATGGATCCTCAAAAAAAGCGATAATTTTGATGATTACATGAAGGCGCTGGGTAAGTGTGTGTTCTACATGTATGTGTGTAACAGAGGATGCTGCATGTGGGACTATGTGTCAGTATGTCTGACGAATGATAAAGGCGTTTAACCTGTCAAGTAGTATATATAAAATATACAGAGGGAGGCAGTGCGTGGTTAAATAAGGAGGTGAATGAAATGAGATGGGAGACAGAGGGCAGGAAAAGAGGCAGAATGGATGGCCACATGGCCCATAGAGCATGAACCGAGGGGAGAAAAGGGAGGGGCAACCATGAAACGGGGAAGAAAGAAAACCCCCAACCATGGGAATCTCTCAGACACACAACCTTGAGCACAACGTGGGTGAGGTTTTTGAAAGCTGTTTATTGTTTGAGGTCATGGGAGGAGTTGAATATTAAAATGGTCCCATTGGGTTAGTAGAACAAGACTGTGCAGAAATACAGGCTCCAGTGTATCACACACAGTTCTGGGTGGGGAAAAAAGGGAAGACACTGAACCATTTATGAGTATATGTGTATGAGTAAATATACATATTTAACTCACACCGAGCATACAGACCCCTGGTAGTCCGGCTCTAAGCTAGGCGTATACATATATATGTGTGTGTGTGTGTGTGTGTTTGCACTGTAGTTGTGTTGGAGAGATACACCCAGTCATGCCCAGTGAGCTCAGAGCCATATTAACATCGATCTGTCTGCTCTGGTCACCATAGAAACCAGAAACCGTTCAACCTCTGACTCCAATACTCATGATCACTGAGGACCCACACACACATTCCTACAGTGACTTTTTGTAGTTCCGATTGTGGGAACGCTGTTGCAGCTCTGGTGGGCGAACCAAATTTACAGACTCACAAACAAGTGATTTCTACTTCTCAAACGCGCACACACCCTAAATGTAAATCAATCATTGCTCACATACGTGCCCAGACAGGCATCCAGGTCAACGGGATCCCGCAGTGTTTAAAGAACAGGCTGTCGGTATAGTCAGTACACAAATAGAGATTAGAGAGCGTGTCAGCTCAAGGAGAATCAGAGGGCACTGTTTCTGTTTAAGTTATTATTCAATGGGAAAATTAATAACAGATGCATTTACTTTTCGATTTATGATACTGAATATCGAACAAAGTCACCCGAAAGGGTTCGGGATGACCCAAACATCTTGGAAACCTTTGGATGGTCAGCCAAATCAAAAACGTTTTATTAACAGGGAATACAACAACAAGAAATCATTTTGGTGTTCCCATTATGTGATTTATTAAATCAAGTCTTGTAAAAATATATTAACTTTTCCTCGGTGGATTGGCGGGGAATTTAGAGGAGAATTTCTACTTAGTGATCCTTGGAATTGTACATAATTCGCATTCATGTGTCCATCCCGATAAGTCTACAGAAATCTGAATTTATTTAATTTTTCAGTTTGTGATTAAATATCTGCAAAAGAAAATGGTTTTCTCCATTAGCCAAAGCTGAACTTTACCATTTATAAAGTTCAGGTTAGGCTGTAGGTGGCTAATCGTTGCATCTAGCTTAAAACATATACATTCCTATAAGTACAGCTGATATAAGGTCTTCTCATGTTTGAGCTTCTGTTGTCTTAAGATTGTTATAAAATCCTGAAAAGTCCGGGATGTTACAGAATCGACATCACCGCCGCGTCTGTATCAACAAACGCCTCACCGCCATAACTCAAAATGTATTTTATGTCCAATTGACTTATATTATACCCACATACTCTTTAGTGTGAGGAAGAAGTGGATTGATTTTGGGGCATGGTCGGTTGTATTTTTCCAACACTAGGGGGGGATTTATCTCCAAATGTTTTCTGGCCAAATTTCTTAAACGTTGCTCTGATTTAGTCCAAATTTGGTATATATGAATTGTCTCCAGGAGATCTATCTTGTAAATATGATATTTGACTCTAATAGTTCATACTTGACTCACTTAGGCGAGTCTTTTTATTCCAATTCTGGCGCATATCAATTCTATTCTATGGATCTATAATATTGACTGTAATATTTTATACTTTATTCACCAGGGTAGCTTTTTTACGAAAAAAAAAACTGTTCTTCGTACATAATTGCATTTATATTTTGGGGTCCAATCGGGGGATTGCTTGTACAACGCAGGGGACTGGAGGCCTTTGAGGGATATCCCCTTTCTTTTGAGAACGACAGTGTAGGCCTAGTTAATTTTTGAGACCACCTGGAGCAGAATTTTTAAAATATGTTTCACCTGTCTTGTTTTTCTCTAGGTGTGAACTTTGCTATGCGTCAGATGGGCAACTTGACCAAACCCACCACAGTCATTTCTATGGAGGATGACAAGGTGATGGTGAAGACCCAGAGCGCCCTTAAGAACACAGAACTCTCCTTCAAGCTGGGAGAGGAGTTTGATGAGACCACTGCGGACGACAGGAAGGTTAAGGTGAGAGGTCAAAGAACAAGTTGCTCATACCAACACTCAAGGGCGGACCCTCAATTAACACTTTAACAGTCTAGGTTAGAAGAGTCGGGAGGGGCTGAGGAGCTGAGTAGTGGCTCGTCCTCAAACACCCACAGGCCTTAAGAATGCAGTGGCATCCACGGTGACTGATAATGAGTGTCATGAGATTGACTGATTGATGGCTAAACAAACAGTTGGGCATGTCATTCTTTATCAACGCAAACAAGAGGATGGGGGCTGGGGTGGGGGGAGGTGTAGTGGAATGACCTGGGGTCTAAGGACAGGAAATGTAAAATCCTCTAAACTCAAAAGGACAGAAAGCCTATAGTTTTTTTAATTGCATTATCAGAATTAAATGTTGTCCGCATACTGCTGTAATCATATTATTGGATCAATATATCCCTGAAAAGATATAAGGGAGAAATCTCATGGAATCATGGCCGCCTTTGAAGATCCTCTGTGTTCACGCGATAAATCAAAAGGTATTTCCTGGAACGTTTTAAAATGTCCCAGGAAATTCTTGGGCCACTACCCACATGGACCTTAATGTGAGGAAGTACTGGGTGGATTTTGGGAAATATCAGTTACACATTTACGCCTCTAGGGTTAGCTTTATCTCCAAAACTCTGCCATCTTTGGTCCAATTTAGTCCAATTTGGTCCAATTTAAGGGATATCAACATAGTATTAACTATTACTAATGCTTCATAGTTAGTATAATTTGATTTAAAAATGAGAAATAACACATTCTTCATCTCAAAATTCTAAATTTACTAGCAGTATAACACATGCATAATTAAAATATAGTCAAGAAGTTTACTGCTACGGCCTGACTTGATCTGATTTGACCAGCGGTTTATAGTCATTAATTCCATTAAACCATAATTCTGCTATTTCTTCGGGTTACAAATACATTCTAACTGAGGATGTTGATGTTTTGGGAAATAATTTTAAAGAAAGCTTAAAAACTAATCTCTCCCCTTTGGCGTTTAACTAGCTATTACTTTCTGGAGCCAGAACAGTTTTTCTTAACTTAAGTTTCATTTTTTACTGTATACAATTTTCATCCATTTAAAAAAATATATACATCTTTATTGATATTGTTGTCCCACTTTTATAAATCTGTCTTCTGCTATTATTGTCAGTTTTACATTGATTTCTTCTTTTCTTGTCTTTTTTAACACTTTGGGCTCTATATCTAGAATGAAATAGATATTATAATCGAATCGGAGATCGGGCCTTCTGTTCTGCTGCCCCTCGTCTGTGGAATGCCCTCCCTGACCATCTGAGGGCTCCACAGACGACTGACACATTTAAAAAAGGACTTAAAACTTTCCTTTTTAGCAGAACCTACAACTGTAATTAACATTAATGCTTTTGGTCACGTTTTTGTATAGTTATTATTATTTATTTATTTATTTTTTATTGATGCTTTTATCTGCTTTTGCCTTGTAGCACTTTGAGATTTGATCCAAATGTAAAGTGCATTATAAATTAAATGTATTATTATTATTATTATTAATAAGTTTTTTTTCTCTAAAATTATGGTCATTGTGAATGTTCATCTATTTAAGAAAAATAGGTTGACGCTCTTGCCCTCGACAGCAAGGGTATATCCCCTAAAAGCCCCCAATCCCCCTGCATTGAACAAGTAATCCCCCTGATTGACCTCCTCAAATTAAATGGGAAGTTATGTACAAGCCGTATTTTATTGTTTCTCTGCCTACTGATTTAAACATAAACCATTAGGTGCAAATTATGATTTATGCACATAATAGTCCCTGAGTTCATTCATAAGCTTTACATTTGGACTGAATGGGACCAATGGTTGAGAAATTATGGCCTGAAATTTTTGAAGCTAAAGCACCCAATGGGGATGGAAATATACAACTGCCCCTTTTCAAATTCAATCCAATTCTTCCTCGCACAACGGTCTATGTGGCTATAAAATATGAAAATCATCCATGAAATCGTTTTGTAGTTATCGCGTCAAAACGAAGGATCGGCGGAGACAACTGCAATCAAGAGTCCATAATATCCCAGACTTTTAGGGGCTATGACTATTATGTTAATTAACTTTTCATATGTTTGGAATTTGGAAAAGCATTTTATAAGAATCACTCAATCGGAGCAAGAACCTCCAAACTGTTTTAAACCAACTGTATCGAGTTTTACTCATAGACCTCCAACATTCCTTCTCGAGGTTGTAAACATGTGCTTGTACTTTTTGCAGTCTGTTGTAACAATAGAGGATGGGAAAATGGTGCACGTACAGAAGTGGGGAGACAAAGAGACCAGTCTGGTCAGAGAAGTCAACGGCAACGCCCTCACGCTGGTCAGTGCTCTCAGAAGAAAAAATAACACATTCAACATCTGTGCTCGTTGATTTGTATTTAATTCCTCTTCCTCTCTCACAGACGCTCACAATCGGAGCTATCATTTCCACTCGTCACTATGAGAAAGCCCAGTAAAAAACACTCAAACCTTCACCATCTACTTTCGTCAGCTGATATCCCAACACCTCAAACTCCTTACCTCCTCAACACAGGCCAAGAACCCGCCACCTTCGTATTGGCTGCTGCCGATCCCCCCCCTCAACCTCCGTTCTCGTTGTGCCTCAGTATTAAGATTACTGATTCCTCATACTGTATGAAACACTGATTAAAATTCCAATGATTTTTTTTTGTTGTTTTTGTAATTCCAGGCCTGAATATATTTGTTGTTTTGGAAACTGTGAAATGCATGGTGCCTGTAATAAACCTGGAAACGTATTAAGAGATGAAAAAAAAATAAAAATGAATGTCTCTGCACTGTTGTTGACGGAGGTGTGTGTTTTTTTTTTTTTAAGAAGATGTTTAAAGACCGTACATGATCCATACAGACAATTAAATTACCCGTAAAAATTCTGAAAGGACCAAACAACATGGCAGGAAATGAAGTATGGTGTAAACTGGAAGCTGTTACGCAAGGCTGCAGTAAAATCTAAAGCAGTCTTTCTGTGTGTGGTTGACTTCAGTCTGAGCCATGGGTAATAGAAAAAAACATCTGAGGGGTGGGACCAGAGTTTCCATCACAGCTGACTTCACAGCGACTCAAAGGAAGGTTAAGTTTAGCTCCTGATCCTGTTTGTGCATAAAGTGTGTGTATATCACCTTTGCCCTGGATAGGTGAGGGGAAAAGTTTGTCAAAGTTTGTCCAGCGTGTGCAGCTTTATTTTCTGCCCTTGTAGATTAGATTTGTGAGGGAGCTTTCTAAATCTGGAACGTTCCCTCGCTCAGCAGACTGATGTAATCTTGGCGACGGGCTGCTAACTAGTGGCAAGACCAAGGGGTGAAGGAGTGCGAGGTCCGGGTCACTTTCATCAACCACCTTCTCTCGTTACCCTGAGCTGAATGGTCACAAGAGAAAATTAACAATATGCAATCCAAAACCGAGTGTTGGTCTACTTATGGCTTTTTTAGCGTTAAAAAAAAATCCAGCTTCTTCCACTCAAACCTATGTGACAAACCATGTATTGTAAATGTATTGATTCATTTGCATAGTGACAGATCAATATTGGTGGGGAAACTATTGGGATCTGTAACCTAAGTACTTAGGTTACGAATGTGAAAATACGCAAATCATTTTAAAGCCCTACAAAAGTGAAAGGATTTTAGTATCACCATCAAGGAAAAGTCGAGTCGTCCTTGTCCAGAGAAACTGCCGCTGTCAGCATTTCACTAGGACATACTGTATGTTTCTGGGTTAATGTTACTGCTGTAGTTGTTACATTGAAAGATAGGAAGTATGTTTGAACACTTTTTTTTTTATTTGTTCAGGGATTAATGCATGGTTCCTAATTTAAAAAAAATGTGGGTGCAGTGAGATTTAAAAATCCAGATCCAACATTTTGGTTTTGGGCTACGGATATGGCTCGACTGAAACGAAGAGGTTTCATGAGCCACGACCAAGGTATGCATTTTACGGTGGGCTATCACATTTTTGACATTTTTTGGGAGTTTCCACTCCACAAAGGTGTGGCAGATGCCTCCAATGCTTGGACAAAAATAAATGCAATGACATCCCCAAAGGATGTACCACACAGGATTTAATGTTCTGGGTCTGGTGATGTGGAATGATTAGAATAGTAGAATAATGGTTTTTTTTTAAACTTGTTATATGATGATCAATGATTATTTGGATATATCCTGGGTTTATTTGCTACTAATTGTCTTTTTTTCTCTCACTAAAACTGACTTATAAAGAGAACAATGACCCTATTATTTATATTTGAATGTGGTGGCAACAAAACGTAAAGTAAAAACAATGAAAAAGTGACTCTTAACATTCATCCCTGCAGGGGGCGCGCCCTCAGGTGGCTTCAAGAAGTCGTTAGGGGCTGAGCCCGACGAGCTCCCCTCCCTGGTCGGGTTCTAGAAGGCTGTCCTGTTGCCCCTGTTTTTAGCAAGGTGTCACAACTTCTTTCGTTCCTACTCGTTTGGGTCTTTGAATCCTTGAATCACTCAGTCTGACCCTTCCCCTGAGGCATTTTTGCCATGGAGATCCTATCAGGGTGTAACACCCCCAACAACATAGCTCTCAGGATCGAAGAGGCACACATCCCCCAACCATATTAAGCTGGGGATTATTTTGGTGTGGTGGGGTGAATGTGGCTAATGCTGGAGGGACTATATACCTCATATGGCCTGGGAATCGGCTCGGGATCCCCAAGGGTGAGCTGCAGAGTGCCCAGTGTTGCTGGGTGGAGGGAAGACCCCAGAAAAGCGGAAGAAATGGGTATGGGTAAATCATGTATGCGGTCGCGTTTCTTCTTCATTTGAACTTCCACATTTATCCAAAGTCCAAATAAAGACACCAGTTTTTAAAAACGTTTGGATTTTCTGCCATTTTTTCCAGTAAATTAGACCTTACGGGGTTAAAAGTAACAAATCAAATTTCAATAACGATGGCGCTGATCACTGTGAATCTTGGGTCTGACAATGAACTGAATGAAATATCATTGGAGACTACTGGAGCCAAGCCAACACACTGCAGCTGAGAACAAGGTCCATAATGTTGAAAATAGTTCAGACACTTGTTCAGCGTATCTCACCCTATCTTGGTTTACATAGGCAGGGGTTATCTTACCTACCTAATCCCTCTTTTGTGGTCTGAGGCACCGCGTCTTTATTAGAAGCATTGGACTTAAAATACATACAATGTAGTCATTTCCCGAAACAGGAAACACACACACACACTCACACTGAAATTATCCTCTCAATCTTCACAAACGTTGTGACAGAAGTGTTAAGGTAGTGTTTCAAACGTTCGAGAAAAAAGGTAGGTTTGGATCTTAGGTCATCTGTTTGTACCATTCTCCAAGCAGTGCATCCTTTACTCTCTGGGGGGAGTTATTTTACGCAAACACTTATTTTTTGTACATAACTTCCTAAGTCATTAATAATAATGATAATACATTTAATTTATTATGCACTTTATATTTGGATCAAATCTCAAAGCATTAGTCCTATTTAGTCCAAATTAGGGCTAAAACCAAGGACTATTTTGATAGAGTAATCTATCGATTGTTGAAACGATTAATCGACTGGTAGAATTATGGAATTTTTGCTCCTGGTTAAATAAAGGTTAAGTAATTATAAAAATAAATGAATCACAAAATTACTAACTTGCTCTTATTTAGCTATCAGCTTTTAAATTCAGCTTTACATTGTTTTATGCAAATACCAACTAACTAAACTATAAACAGAATTTCACAAATATGTTCAAACCAGAGGATCACAGCCACGGTACCTTCCAATCAAACGTCAAAACCAACCGGGCTCATATAACTCTTTTATGACATCAGAAGACACCACCCTATAAACTGTCTGATATCCACTCTCACTTTGTGCTCTGATCGAGGCCCAGTGGGCCGTAATGTTAGCACACATGTTACGACAAGGCCAGAATAATCTGACATAACTGGGTTTAGTCATTTTGCACTGGAATTTTGTTTGCGCGCCCTCATATTTTGATTGTGTATATTTCTAAGTAGATGCAAAGCAAACATACTGGGAAGGCACATCCACTCCATGATCTTATAAATAAAGATGAATACTTCTTTCGAAAATACATCTTTTAATGAACTTTACTACTTCCATAACGGACTGTTAAACCAAACATGTATCTATCTGCATCTATTTGGCTAATTATTGAAAAAAAAAAGAAAAAAGATATATAAAGATAAAATGCGGAAATTTTGTCTGGAATCAAAGCAACCGTCCACGTTGATTTATGAAAATAAACAAGGGTAGAAAAAAACATTCAGTGCTTTATGCATTCTGTAGTCAACAACTACATCGTTTGCAACTAAATCGTTTGCAAGTATAGTATTTCCCCATAAGCGATGGCTATATGTTACATTAATATTAATACTATTATCAACCTGGGATCCCTGCTGCTGCTGCTGCCCGACCATGGAGCGGTTGGAGAAATAAGATTATAGCTGATATTTTTGCTGCTTTTTCCCGTCTGTATCTCTCCTCATCCGTGCCTCTCACTTTCTCGCTCTCACTCTTTTTTTTTCAAACCTGACCGGTCATGGCAATAGGCCGTCCACCCTGAGTCTTGGATCTGCTTGAGGTTTCTGCCCGTTAAAGGGCAGTGTTTTCTCGCCATCTTCGCCAAGTGCTGCTCACGGAGGAATTTGTTTGGTCTCTGTAGATAATTATATAAAGAGTTTGGTCTGTACTTGCTCTTTCTGGAAAGCAACTTGACATAACTGTTGTTGTGAATTGGCGTTATATAAATAAAGATTGATTGATTCTTGAAGTGTGACGCGGCCAACATTGGACACGCCCACACGTTTAGACGCGTGTCCTTGTCTTCATGAGCAATGTATGATTTTTACCGTTGGGGCACATTTGTAACGTGAGGAGTATTTATTTGGAACTCGTGACCTCATTATAAAATTCACCACATTTCAAAATAGCCCCGTTAAACCGAACAGAAACGTCGAGTATATGCTTTTTAACATCGAGTTTGCTAGAAAACTAACTTCGCGAGACGAGTCTCCATCATCCAGAGCCGACGAGCCTCCGCTCCAAATGCTCCAGTAATACTGACGTGCTCTGTGCCATGCGAGGTCAGCTTTGCAAACATTGCAGTCTCAACCTTATCAGCCGTGACAGTGTCCTACGCTTTTGAAGTTTTCTGTCGTGAGGGTGTTGTCGTAGCCATACGGTTTACTTCCTGTTTTTACGCGGTGTGACAGGCAGTGTCAGATGACGTCACCGACTAATCGACTATTAATCTTCCACCATTAATTTCATAATCGATATTTGTCAATTATTCGTTGCAGCAACGTTCCATATTTGGTGCTTATTAATCGACTCGAGGAGAACTATTTGGAGTATATCAAATTTCCTTTTAAGGAAAAATACAGTTTTTCAGATATAACTTCACATTTCAGTGAATTTGCTTGTACAGCGCAACGGATTTTTTTGGGGGGGTACGACAGCTTAGGCCTAGTTTGTTAATGTAATTTAAAGCAATCGGTGGCACAATAATCTCCTTTGACATTATTAAGGGGTTCGTTTTATCCTATCATGAGTTTGAGGTCGAAGAATCAAGTCATCAATGCAAATTCCAAATAAAAACATCTTTAATGGGGTCAACAGTTGACATGCGGGAAGAGGTGCCGATTCCAGGGGATAAGACACAATAAGGGGTGGAAACCTCAGGATATCACTAAAGCTCAAAGATCTGAACATGCTTCCTTTGGATGCATTACACATCCTGTTTGTGTATTACCGCTTCCTATCAGTGTGCGTGGGTTTCTTTGTGTGGATGATTTGATGGATTTTCAACCACCCGCACCTTCCCCTACTACCCCGGCTATAAACTAATACCTGGATTTGGAAGGATAGCAACATACTGCCACATTGCTTACAGCTATGCGGTTACATATGATGTGCAAACTTCAGCAGATTTTGCTCTAGGAAATATAGAGATTATCATCAATATTATTAATGGACTGATTTTTGTTTACAGCCTTATCTTGTTTTTTAAAAAAAATTTAAAAAAACTTAGTCAGGAAGTTGTGAAGTTGGAAGTTGCGACAAAGATAAATGGAGAATGAGCCAAAATGTTCTTAAGTTGAATTGACAAAAGGTTTGTACATGAAGTGATGAGAAAAAAATGATATGCAGCTAGAAGGTCGGTGACTCGTCTGTGGCTACCAATCTCCCCTTTGGTGTCAACTTAGCAGCTGTGTTTGTGTGATTTGTGTGTCTTGTGTTTTTTCTTTTTTTTCTCCTCCCTGTCAGCAGAGTGGTCACGGCGCCTCTTCTTGGACTTGCATTCGTTACTGCTGCTGCTGCTGCTCTCCGATTCCTTCCTCTCCCTCTTCTTCTTCTTCTTCATTTTCTTCTCCTGGTAGACAAAGTCAAGACGAAAACATTTTCTTTTTTAGGTGCCAGGAAATAGAACTCAAACTATGAACATGCAGAAATAAAACAGACAGCAGCTCCATCCCCTTAAGACAGAATAATTGTTTTTTTTTATTATATCAATATCTAGGAAGTTCATTTTTCAAAGATACTTTTCAAGGACACCTTATGTAACTGTCAGAGAGTTTGTGTGTTCACATATCCATTATGTTAATTTATTATCCACTATCTGTGAAATTGCGTATTTATTTCTGTAAAAATACATTTAATTGTTGTGTTTTTCACATAAACCATTTCCAAGAAGAACTAAAATACAGACTGAAGCGTTAGGTCATGTGTTGCTAGAAAGAAGACATCGAGCGAAACGTCTGCAACAAGGTTATATTCAGTTAAATGTCAAGCAACAAATTCTCAAAAAGAATGTGTGAAATAGAATAAATTGCCATTAAGAGTGAGTCACAGTTGTCGTCATTTAACCGAAGGGAGCTAGACTTATTTCTTGTAAGCATACTAATATTAAGGCACTAACAGTTTACTTCCAAGTGTACAATTACTGTATAATACATCTTAGAACAAAATTTAAAAAATGTATATATATTATAAAAAGTAATTATATTTATTTGTAGGATCAATGCACGTTGAGAACACATCTAGTTTATATGTGAGGTTAACTTTTTAGTGAAATTATGATAAGAAGGTATCGTTTGTTAATCACTCTTCCCTGAGGAGTAGTAAGGCGGCCCCTCTGAAGTGCCCAGGGATGAGATTCTGGTTCAGGGTCTGGCTCAAGGGCCCTACTGGGCTTGAACCACCAGCCTGCCGAGTCTCCAATCAGGTAGACCACTGGGCTTGAACCACCAGCCTGCCGAGTCTCCAATCTAGATATATCTATATAGATAGATATATATCTATATCTATATCTATATCTATCTATATATATATATATATATATATATAAAATGTAAATTTACTAGTTAAAAGCTTCATTATACTTAGACTTTCCTGTGCACTTGTCAGTATAAACCAAGTATACTGGAGCATAATTTTCGGAAGTAATTCCCTGGCAAGTACATTATACTGGCACACTGCAAGTATACCACACTGGTGTGGTATACTACGGGTAAGAAGCCTTACATGAGCATTTTTCACAAACCTGTGGTTTGTTGCATCTGATTAATCATAACTACGAGACAGCAAACAAGAAGTGAATGAGACATGCAAAGAAGAATTGAGAACCATAATAGATATCGGCTGCCAAATAATCACCTTTTTCTTCTTCTTTTTCTTCTCTGAGTCTTGCTGTGGCTTAGCTGTGGACGTCTGCTGAGGTTGCTGCTGTGGCCCTGCATCTTCCTCATCAGGCAAAAGAGCGTATTTCAAACCCGGAGATGAGAAACAGTCTTTGGTGAAGTGACCTAAAACAAGTAATGTATTAAAACCACTGGAAAAATGTATTGTGAACACATTCAAAGTTTCGGGTAGGAGAAACTGTTGGAAAATAAGTTTTTTTTTTTTTCATTTAAGACAAAGGTTTGGTTCGTACCTTTGCAGCCACACTTTGAGCATGTCGTGTTGAGTACAGCCTCCAGTGTAATCCTGTTTCCTGTGTGATCTCTAAACTGCTTACGACGTCTTGCATCCTGCCTGCAATCATAAGCAGGTGATAATAACATACCTTGCCGCACACCCATGAGGAGATCCAAACATACGCTGAGATAAAATTGCAAGCACTTACTCTGCCATTACATTGTTTGGGTCCAAGTCCCGCCCTGTTCCCTGATTGACAGCTTTCATTGAGAAGGACAATTTGATCTTGTCATCCCGAATCTGAGAGACAGTGGAAAGAGCTGCATTCATCCTACTCACTTTAGTGACACAAAGCAAATTTTGTGTGCGTGTTTTTACCTCTCTCCCAATGACTTTAATCCACACCTGTTCTCCCACATCGACAATCTCTGATGCATTCTCAACCCGTGTGGATGACATTTCACTGACATGTACAAGGCCTGTGTGGTTCGTGTAAAAAAAACAACAACATAGATTTCAATCTAGAGGACGCATGAAATGATGAGCAGCAGGATTTAGTCGGACACATTTCTTTGTTTTTCTGATGAAGAAAATTGATGCATGAACTAGCGTGTATTTTCATATTACATAATTCAGAATTTGCTACACTGACTCCTAATTCAAACTGTGATACAAATAATCCAGAACTTGAATATATTTAAACATGTCATGGTGCAGTGATTTTCTCCTAGGGATTAGAACTGAATCTACCTCATTAACATTTGCTCACGTCGCCCCCCAGTGGTGAAAATGAAAAACTGCAGTTCGGATTGAGACGCAAGTAATGGTCGATAATATTTTCCCAACAGAGTTGCACTTACTATTCTGTTTTTATAAGATGATTTCTCCACATTATTTTGATGACTTATATGACTTTTACATCTAACATCTATTCACTTTCTGTAACCTTTATCCTATTCAGGGTGACATGGTGGCTGCAGTACATCACAGGGCCGACACATAGAAAAACAACCATTCACAGTCACTTTCACAGCTAAGAACAATTTAGACTCATCATTGCATGGTTTTTTGGGAATGTGGGAGAAGCCGGATTACCCAAAGGGAACCCAGGCAAACACGGAGTTAACATGCAAACTCCACACAGAATTGCCCCAGGTGGATTTGAACCTGGAGCCTTATGAGGCAATAATTCAACACTCTATTCTGCCCATTGTCATATAAACATACATGCAAAAAAACTTTAGAACAAACCTTCCTTCTTGTATCCCGGCAGCCTGACAAAGGCTCCATAAGTTTGAACAGACACCACTTCACCCTTGGCAATGCTGTACATTGGTGGCAGACCCTCCAGTCCGGAGGGTTCTGGTCCTTGACCATCACTGTCAGACATTGCTACAATGGAGGTGGACCACCGGTATCAAAGAGTGGATCTAAAGGGTGGATAATGAAACTTGTTGACATCAGTGTCTGACTTAAGTCTATGAACAGTCTGCATTTAACAAGAAGCCTGTTGATCTTGTTTGTCCACTATATGTACTTAATATAGTGAAAATTTTATTTCGCTCTATCGCCCTAACTCTTCTATTTCTTCCAACAGACCAAATAAAGCTTAATAACAGGTAATCTCCATAACCACTAGGAGCTGTGTAGAAACTGAACATGTTTTTTGTATTAAACCGTTTAATATTCTGCCCAATTGTTTGGTCTAGCTCATTTCAAGGCATTATCTGTTTTTTTTACAAATGTTTGCCACTTGACTGAGCAAGTTTGAGCCATCTCTACTACTTGGTTGAGGAATGTTATGCTAAAAGAAAATTCCACCAGATGTCATAGTGTCTCAGAATAGCCAGAACGATACTTGACACATAATGTTTGTGTTTGGTGAAAATTTCAAAAGGTAGGGATATTTTTGGCATATTATAGCATGACTTATTGAACAGAATTATGTAACCTGACCCAAACGAAACTCTAATAAGGGTTGAATCATTTTCTAAAAACAAGCTTTACCAATCCGCTGAGCTGTCACTTTGGACTAAACGTAGTAACAGTGAGTTAATCTGATTAAAATTGACCATGAAATACAAGCCTGATCCTGATAACACTTCTGTCATTGTCGTTTTGATACATTTTATGGTCATTGTATCATATAGATACGTTTAAAACGTACTTGAGCAAATGATTTGTCTTTTTATGGTATATTTAGAGTGTAAAGTATTAATAATAAATAATTATTTCATTCGTGAGAACATTAATTTAGCAGGTAAATTGTGGGGCCGGTGTGAATATAGGTGACTTGGTACATTTATAAATTATTTCTAAAAATAACTTCCTTTGGATGAAAGAGTTTGGAATAATATATATTATCAATTATTTCAAACACATGCTTTCAGTATTCCAGCGAAATAAAAATAGGATGAAGTCCTCGATATATATTTTGGTAAATAAACCCCTGAACGAACTTTTATCTTCGATGTTGTTGAATTTTATGCATGTACATTTTTGAATTAACTGAACTTTTAAACATGTGAACACAGGTTTACTGGCCCTCCGACAACGTATAATGTGGTTAAAACGCGATTTAGATCCAAATGGTAAGCACAGATACATATTTGTCTGATTTCCAGCATCAAAATGACTTCCCTCTTTCACAATCATTTTATACCATATTATATTCACTCAGGTGCTTTCGAATTTCTCACATGCAGATAAAATATTGCTATCTTGAGAGGCTTTACTTGTATGCTATTTAGGTAGTAATATGTGTGCAGAAGATCCTGCGTCGAATTAAAACTTGTAATAGACTACCAGATTGGATTCAGTTTTAATGTAGCATTAAGGCTAACACTGGCTATTTTCAAGCAATGTCATCCGACTGAATTGCCCTATTAACCGAACTAAATATATACAATTATAATTGGGATGAATATAAATGCCCTGCAATAAAAATGTATAGCATATACAATGCAGTGTTGATTTAAGCGACATAATATAAATAAAACAGCTTACCTTCCGCAGAGAAGCTAATTCAGTTTTACATCCAGTGCAAACGAGTTCAACAACAAGCACTCTAACCAATCAACAGACTCTCTTTATGTGTCGACCAATCACAAGCCTCACAGAGACCGGAAGTATTACCTCTCAGTACCCTGTTGTTGCTCGATAGCCTTCCGTTACAGGCGTCCATTCATTTTTGTAAATTATAACTGTAAAAATAGTTTATTTTGTTTCTGCGTTGATTAAACCAATATGATTGAGCCTAAGAAGAGGGTGGCGGACATGGCGGTGGTTCCTGCTACAGTGAAGCGGCCCCGGATGGAGCTGGTGGCGGCAGCTCAGTCTCAACTCGTGGCCTCGGTACGGAGAGTATCTTTACTAGTTGCTATGATGTGTACCGGGGGTAAAAGAAGAGCTTGTTAGAGGCGGCTAGAGCATATACACTATTATTAACAAGAAAACATAGACTCACACTTTTCTGATGTGACCTAACTGCCATAAAAAGGATGCCACTTAATCGGGAGCGATTATTTGTTAACCCGGGTCCCGACCGATCCGGTTTGGAAATCAGTTTCGTGTTCCGCATATTGATTTGGCATAGTTATTTTTTTTTTTCAACGGATGCCCTTTATAACGCAACCTCCCCCTTTATATGGGCTTGGGACCAGTACAAGAAGGACACTGGTTTGGGACCCCTTTGTGGCTGGTTGGGGTGTACA
The DNA here is from genome assembly GCA_037951165.1 of Lophius americanus. Classification (NCBI taxonomy): domain Eukaryota; kingdom Metazoa; phylum Chordata; class Actinopteri; order Lophiiformes; family Lophiidae; genus Lophius; species Lophius americanus. The sequence goes on from JBBDHG010000344.1 coordinate 414,651, forward strand.
GTAGTAATGACGGATAGGTACAAGAGTAGGTGGGACTGCATCAAGAATAGGCTCTGGGCCCCTTCTTGTTTGCTATGGTGATGAACAGGCTGAGAGATGCAATCTGGTAGGAGTTTTCCAAGCACTATGGTGTTCGTTGATGACATTGTGATCTGTGGGGAGAGTAGGAAACAGGTGGAGGAAATCCTAGGGAGTTGGAGGTATCTGCTGAAGAAAAGAGGAATGATTGTCAGTTGCAGCAAGACATAATACACAAGTGTGAATGAAAGGGAGGTAGGTGGGGCAATGAGAATGCTAGGAGTAGAGGTGAAGAAGATGTAGTAATCTTAAGTACTTAGGGTCAACTGTTCAGAGCAACGGGATTGTGGAAAAGATGTGAAGAAGCAAGGGTGGAGTTGGTGAAAAATAGTGTAAGGAGTTATCTGTGACACAAGGCTGGCAGCATCAGTGAAGGGAGAGGTTTACAGGATGGTAATGAAAGCAGCTCTGTTGTATGGTTTAGAGATGATGGCACTGACCAGAAAACAGGACGCAGAGTTGCAGATGTTTTTTGGGACTGATTACGATGGACAGGATTAGAAAACAGCAGATCGGAGGGACAGCCCAGGTTAGCCGTCCTGGAGTAAAAGTCAGAGAGGCCAGATTGAGATGATTCGAACACCTGAAGAGGAAGGATAGTGGATCTATTGGGAGAAGCATGCAGGAGATGGAGCTACCATGCAGGGGGTAAAGGGGTAACACCAAAGAGGAGGGTTCTGGATGTGAATGAGGACATGCAGATCGATGGTGCGACAGAGAAGATGCAGAGAGCAGGGCAGGATGGAAACCGATGATCCGCTGTGGTTACCTTTACAGGGGAACAGCCAAAAGAAGACGGAGATAGGCCTGCTCATTCTTGATCTTAGTTGCCCATATCTCCATTTTTCAATATATAAAAACACACTAAGTAGTCTCTTACCACTTTTTTTCAATTTATTTTTATCGTACAGCTATTATATTTTTGGTTGAAATCTTTGATGATGAATTCCTTTCCTTCCTTGGGAGTAACTTACACTACTCACATTTTCTCAGTCATAAAATTATTACCATTTGAAGGTGAAGTCAGAATTACATTGAAAAAGTCAAAGTTTTTTCTGGCAGAAAGGTGTCACAACACACAATATAAGATATTTAGATATTAGTTTTAATGTTATGGCAGTAGAGTGTTTGTTCTTAATGTGATTCTTGCCTGTACTTAATGTCAATGCTTCTCTGCACTTCTTTCTGAAAGAAAGTCATCTTGTTCGTGTCCTAAAAGTTCCATGTATTTATTCAGACAATCAGACCACAGTTGACCATCGATGTATTTCCCACAGGGACCCCCACGCAGCTCCAGTCTGCAGTCCCCCATAATGCTGATGTCTGGCCACGAGGGTGAAGTCTACTGCTGCAAGTTTCACCCCAATGGAGCTACGCTGGCCTCCTCGGGATTTGACAGGCTCATATGTACGATAGTAACAATTCACACATCCTTTTTAAAAGATTCCCATAATCCCAGTTAGTATGAAGAACTTTTAAATCTGTTTGTCTTTGCTGCAGTGATGTGGAATGTGTTTGGAGAATGTGAAAACTATGCAACCCTGAAGGGCCACAGCGGAGCAGTGATGGAGCTGCACTACAACACAGATGGAAGGTATGATACATGAAGAAAAAGGTTGAAAATATACTCTGATGGACAAAGACATTAACTATATTAATAAACTGTTAAGCATTAACTTGATTTTTTGAGTAAGCAGAGAGGGAAGTGAGCAGAGTGGGCATGGATAAAAAAAATTGGGATAAAAATCTGATGCTTATTTTTTAGTTCAGCTTTTCTTTGGCAACCTATGATGACGGACTCCTTTCATTTTGATTTAAGGAGTCTAAACCTTTAAATCTTTGCTCTTCTGCTTTTGTTGTCGGAGCTGGGTCCAACCCATGGTGGACTGCGAGTCTATTTAGAGGTTGTAATGTCTATCATTATCTACACAGGGTCATTGACACATTGAGTGGGCTGAAGAGCTCCGCCAGTGATGGACTCAAACATCCACGCTGTTCCAGATCTCCTTTGTACAATGTGCAATAAGACTGTTTGATCACCTCCATCAGAGCCGTGCAATAAAGGGATATACACTCAGTGTATATGTGCAATATATGATAATGTTTAAGATCTGTCATTCTTGAAGGTTTTTTTCAATTCTGGTTCAGTAATGTACTTATTTGGTCACATCTTTAAACATTTCAGATTCTTTTTTTAAATATTATGTATTAGACAGTAAATTGTCAGCGAATGCCGTGACGCTTTCATACTTCTACACTTCTACATCCTAAAGTTTTTATAATTTTAGTTTGCTAGCACACTAGGGTAATTGTATCACTTGTTTTTTTGCATATTTTTTGCATGATCTAGGAACTGATCATCAACTGATTGCTATTTTTCAAACTTTCTCTCATTGTCTGCATCTGTGGCACCAAAATGTCCCCTAAGGGGGATCAATAGAGTCAAAAAAGATAATTATATGTTTAATCAGCTTGATCAATATGCCTAGAAAAGGGATTGACCGACTGTGTGTTCTCCCTGCATTTTTCAGTTTGCTCTTTTCAGCCAGCACAGACAAGACTGTCGGTGTGTGGGACAGTGAAACGGGTGAGAGGATCAAGCGGCTGAAAGGTCACACCTCCTTTGTCAACACCTGCTACCCAGCCCGAAGAGGACCACAGCTCATCTGCACCGGCAGCGACGACGGGACAGTCAAGGTAAGGACTCCAGTTAGAAGCTGTTTTGAATAGATGAGCAGACCTGTAAGGATTCTTTTTCTTTTTTTTTCATTTACAGTTTGATCAGTTCCTAGATCATCATCAATTTGAGATTTACCAGAAAAAATTTCAGAGGTTGCAATAACATTTTGCGGGAGTGGATTTCTTGTAAAAGGGCTGGTTATCACTAAAAAAGAATTAGAATGCTAGTATGAATGTTACTTTGCTTGGAACGTTTCTTTCACAAGGCTTAATGTTATTTTCTCACCATCATTTTGCTTCTACTTTGTGTGTTTCTATTTGCCTTGTTTTTATCGGTTTTACGTTTTTTATGGATTTTGAAGCACTTTGTGAAGTTTTGGTCTGTGAAAAGTGCTGCACTAAATAAATGCACTACTATTATATTATTATACTATTATATTGACAGATCTGTATAGCTGTATATACGGTTGTGGACCAGTCTCACAGCGCTTTAAGAAGAAGAAGAAGAAGACATCCTTTAATTATCACGTACAGTCATACACAGTACATTATAGTGAAATTATTTCTCTGCATTTGACCCGTCGATGGGGGAACAGTGGGCAGCCCCTTTGAAGCGCCCAAGATAGCTAGGGTTTCAGGATCTTACTCAAGGACCCTAAGACAAGCAAAAAGGGTCTACTTGTCGTAGTTGACAAGCATTCTTTTATTTAAAGAATGCTAGCAGTGATTGCATGTGAGCAAAACTACATTAATAGTGATTTCCATCATATCTAGGTATGAAATGCAGGTATTGTCAGACCAGATAAGTTATATACCTTAAAAATGACTGCCTACTGATACTTGTTACTGATTCATCCCAAACATTCTTTTTCTTGTCTTTGTAACTGTTGCAGCTGTGGGACATTCGTAAGAAAGGAGCAATCCACACTTTCCAGAACACCTACCAGGTTCTGGCTGTGACCTTCAATGACACCAGTGATCAGATCCTCTCTGGAGGCATCGACAATGACATCAAGGTACGGGGCTTCAGAATACACAGAAAACGCATCATTGACATTGAACACCATTATGTCCTGGAAAATCATTTACATTGGAAAAGATTTTGAATACGATTATCACAGCTGAGACATTCAAAGTCCATTTGAAGACGTAATGTTGACTGTTATCTCCAGCAACAATGTGTCTATTTCAGTTGCTTACTAGATACAAGGAAATCATATTTAACTCCACCGTACAACGAACTGCATTTGATTAAAAAAAAAAAAAGGCAAAGAAAACTTCAGACAAACATGATGTAATAACAACATGAAAGAAACGATTTCAGATTAAAAAAAATGTGTCAGGGTTTTGGGTTGTGTATGTCCTTACTACTGGGTTAAACTTTAATCACCCATTCTCATTGAAAATCTACCCCCCCCCCCCCCCCCCCCCCCAAAAAACACAAAAAACAATCCACAAACACACCACAAAAACAGTACCATATGAAAAGATCATAGAAGCAATTGAAACAAATGTAAGTACTTCAAAAAAACGTGGAGAAATAAATTACATAATTCTAGACAGTAATGTTCCAGAGTACAAGAAATACTGCAGACATTATAATGGCAGGAAGAAAGCGTTTGGAACACATCTGGTGTAGCCGATGAGTTTGGTTGTTACATTGCAGCGCATCTAAACCACAGGCTGGTATCTGCTGCTGAAACAAATTGCATTTTTCTTTTGGGCATGAACTTTCACAAATGATTAAGTCAATGTGTCAAGACACAGCCTTCGTCGGGCGCTGCCTCCATCCTCCTCGCTCTTTTTCTGATATTCAAGAATTTACTTATTGTTTTGTCTTTATCCTGCCTCTTCCTGCAAACTGCCGCAGTCTCCATTTTGACATGCGAGTTCATGTCCAATAAGAACATCAGATTTTCATTATTCTTGTTTTCTTTTTATTATCCTGGACTCCAACCATGATACCGGACTCATGGCCTTTAGTTGTTTAGTTCTACCCTCATATTTGCACACTGTACCCTATCCCCTTTTCTGTGAACCCTTTCAGAAAGTCTTTTTCCTCTCTTTTTTTGTTCAACTCTGCAGGTGTGGGACCTGAGGCAGAACAAGCTGATCTACAATATGCACGGCCACAGCGACTCAGTCACTGGACTCAGCCTGAGCTCTGAGGGATCATACCTGCTCTCAAACTCCATGGACAACACAGGTAGGGGGTGTCTGAGTGTATAAACACTGCCCAAATGTCTTTCCACAGTTCGTAACGCAGAACCTTCTTCTGTCCGTGTCTCTGCGCAGTGCGTATTTGGGATGTTCGACCATTTGCACCCAAGGAGAGATGTGTGAAGATTTTCCAGGGCAATGTTCACAACTTTGAAAAGGTAATGGCCTTAAATCACCCCTGTTACTACCTGCAGCCAGCCCCGGTTTTTGCAGTCTGCCCTGCACCATTGGCACGAGTCTGTCTCTGCTGGCAGCTCTTCTGACGATTCAGCATGTTGAATCAGCAGTGGAGTGAGACAAATCCCTGCGATTGGCTGGACAGCTAAGAAAAAACCAGCAAGAGCACTAGAGGAGCAACTAAAGGCAATAAAATAACTTTGCATTAGAGATCACACGCAGGGGGTTATTCTCATTTTTCACAATGACATGCCATTTAGAATAAACCAACTGAAAAAAATAAAATCGGTCGTGTTATAGAGAGACTATGTTGCTAAAATGATTCAAAATGACTTTATCATAACAGAGGTGTCTATATCGAAAGTTATGGGTCCCTTTTTGAATGCAGGATACAGACGACCCTCCATCTTCTGGCATCGATGGTTTATTCCTCTCATGCAGGCGTAGAACATTTATGGCAGCTGGCCGTTTCCATGCATGAGCGATGTGAGGTGGTCCAGCGGTAAACCTTCATGAGCACCAGATCTGATGCAACTGACCTTGCTTGTTGTCATGGTGCTATTGCGCTACTCCTCCCTGCTGTCGGCCCTTGATCCACACAAGATCAATTCTTCCATCTCCTCTGAGGATATGTCTCATGGAAGACCCCCCCCCCCCCTTGTGTGGGTGTATCAAATGCTGTGTGGGTGTATCAAATGAGCATCAACCTGCAGGTGACAATGTGGAGTTTTGACAATGATCGAGCAACCTTGATTTTTCAATTGAAATGCAACGATGAAGCGATTTGAGGCTGCACCAGTACGACTCTTACAGGTCCTAGTCATTCTGAGCGAGTTCCTTGCCTATTATCGAGCTTGGTTGCACATTGTTGCATCGCCTTCATCCTCTCCTGCCTCTCTGTTGTCTTTTCTAATTCAGAATGTGTCACATCTGCTCTCTTTTTCAGAATCTGCTGAGGTGCTCCTGGTCCACTGACGGCAGCAAGATCGCAGCAGGCTCATCCGACAGGTGAGTCAAACGCACCGCTTAACACACGCCTAAATTTGTATCAAGTTTAGGAAAACAATTATAAAATGTGATTTAAAAAATAAAAAAAGCTAAGATATTCTTAGATAGATGCCTGCATACAAATATCAGACTACTGAGTAGTTGGGAAGGAGACCATAATCACTAAAGCCTGAAGAATCAGAAAGTAATTTCCTGTAAGAATTGTCATAAAGATCTATTTCATATCACTGCGAGGATGTCAGTAATATTAATAATAATATAATATTAACATACATGACACCCATCTGTTTATTTCCAAATTTTTCACACTGCAGTACTATTATTTGATGAAGTATATTCCAGAGGTCCCATTGCATATCTCTAATAATAATAATAATAAATAATAATAACAATACAATTAATTTATGGAGCACTTTTCTGGAAAACTCATAGTCGCTTTACAGGTACATAAAAAAACAAGTTTAAAAACCAGAATGAGATATCAACACATAAACAGCTATAACAGCATAACAACAGCAATAAAAAAATCAGACATTAATTACATGTTGTCAGATATCTGTCTTAAGTTGGAAAGTAGACGTAGTTCCTTCACAGTTTATCTCTTGTGACTGAGTTTCTACGTCTGTCCACCAACAACAGCTTGACTTGAATTAGACACACCCCTGAAAATGCACTGAAATGAATCCAGCCTCCTATGTTTCAGCTTTGTCTCACTTAGTCATCGATCTGTTTTGCTTCCCTAGATTCGTGTACATCTGGGACACCACATCACGTAGGATCCTGTACAAGCTGCCGGGCCACGCCGGCTCGGTCAACGAGGTCGCTTTTCACCCGGAAGAGCCTATAGGTGAGTCCATTTTTTCTCTTTGGAGGAGACAAGGATTTTCATACTCCTGTTGTTTTTGGCATAATGTGGTCATCAGCCAACAGTCTTATTTACCATCTTCATTTTCCATCACTGGTGGGTTCACCGGATACTTAGGACTAAGGATCTGTACTTTCTGGGCCCTATAACTCAGACTTTGGTTTATTTCCCCCCCACTGGTACAATTTTTTTATGGCCGCTTTGAACACAGTTATAACTCAGACACAGACGCCACCTTGACTCTTAAGACAGGGTGATTTAAACGAAAAATCTGGTTCAATAAATATCTCACAGCGGTTTGTTTGTGGCAGGAATATGTGCAAAGATTCAGCTGACTGACAGACCATCAATGCTCCATATTTGCTTCCTTTTTCTGCTCAGTCGCCTGAAGGCACCATGTCTTCTTGACACACCATGAAGCAGAATAGCGTTTTTTAAAAACGTTTCTGTACAGTCAATTTGGCACTCTTCTGGTAAAAGTTTTTCCAAGTACGCAGATACAATTTGTCACTCTAAGCTACACAAACAGCTGGCGAGGCGTGTGACTGAGTTGCTGAACGACCTTGAGGAAAGCGAGATGTTGCAAAAGCACGTGAACTCAATGTTACGGTTCAATCAGTCAAACTTAATTAGTCAGATCGAACATGAAGTGCCTGAAAGCGGAACAACAAACAGAATCCCCATACCTCCCTGAACACAGGCGGAAGTAAGAGATTAAAAGTTATTCTAGAAAACAGAATAAAAGAGAGAAAAAAAGGGTTAGTAATAAAAAGCCTGCATAAATAGATGTTTAATGAAAGGAGTAAAACAGATTTAATGAAAGGCTAGACTAAAAACGAGGTCTTGCGTTCGCTTTTAGATACATCAACATTCCCAGCAGCCCTCATGTCCTCATGTAGGCTGTTCCAAAGAAGGGGGCCGTAGCAATTTAAGAACGCCTCACTGAGGGTTTCTGTTCTTACTTTGGGAATAAATGGGCACTTCCCCTGATTGAACTACTCAAATTAAATGTGACTCATTAATAATCTAACTAAGTATTTCTACAAAGTCAACAATATGTTCTAACTTCAGATCCCATAGTGACTCAATAAAGAATATAAATACAGTTAACTGTTTTGTCTGAGCTCAGTAATAAAACAAGACAGATTTCCATGTGTCATATGAGCTAAATTTAGACACAATTGGACTCGATGGACAAGATTAGAAACTGTGTTTTCCGCGGAAATTTTCCCCTAATGAGTAAAATATGAACTAAAATAGTCAGATAAATGGGTGGGAAATAGCTCTAACAGAAATGTGTGTTTTGCAAAAATAACCACAGTAGGGAGTGAAATATGAACAATTACGACATAAATTCCATCGAGTTGATTCATGTGCACCAAATATGGACTTAATTGGACCAGTACGTCAGACGTTATGGCCCGAAAAATGTGATATTAGAGACAAAACTCCCAATAATGGCATAAATATGCAATCGACCTTTCCCAAAATCTGTGGAGTTCTTCCTAGTACCGCAATCTTTGGAAAAGATCCATGAAATTTTTGAGTTAGAGCTTTAGCGAGAAAAATCTGTAGCAGACCGGGCGATTCCATTATAGCCCAGACTTTTTGGGGATGTAATTAAATGGTCGCGACCAGAAGACCCGAGGCCAATAAAAGGTTCACGGGATAAAAGCAAATCTGATATATACGTAGGACCCCGTACCATAAGAGCTCTATAAACCAATAAAAGGATCTTAAAATCAAATCAGAAGCAGACAGGTAGCCAATGCAGAGATTTAAAAATGGCGAAATGTGTCCTCGTCGTCCCTTCTTGGTCAGCAACCGAGTTCCACTACTGTGCTTCACAAAACATCATCCAACAGTCGGCAGGTCTGCCACATTATGAAGCAAACTGTGCCGTTGATCCATATTAAGTTATATCGCAATGATTCTGTCACAGAGATCTGCATCAGTCCAGAACTCACAACCATCCCTCTGTATTTACTTTACTCCGGTTCCAGACACCTCTGACAAATCAGCAGAGTTAGTGAGCTCATGCGCTTTTTTTTGGTTTTAGCTTTTGATTTTTGTCGGTGTAAAAATGAACTAAAGAGCGAACAGCCAAAGTTTAAAACCCTGAGAACGACTTCAGGCCAGAGCAAACAAAACTTCAGTCTCTGTGTGAAATCAACAACCAATAAAATAAGAGTGAAGTCATGTTTTCTCTCTGATCTTGTCTTAACAGTGATGTCTGGCTCCAGCGATAAGCGGCTCTACATTGGAGAAATTCAGTAGGATGTGTGTATGTGTGTGGACTGGAGCGGATGTGTGTGTCCTGCATTTGAAGTGGACGGCTGGTGTTGAGCTTCAGCTCTTCAGACAACAACCTCAGGACGTGCGTTTTAAGTTTGTTATGCTCGCATGTCACAACAACCTCCAAAATGACCTTTTTTATCTGAATTGTTTCTTTTTAATAAACATCTGTATTCTGTTAAAAAAAAGCTGTGTGTTGCATTATTTTACCATTGTCGCAATCCTGTGATCATTCACGCCTGCGGGGTTTCCACTTAATAAAAACTGTTGCCTATTTATGATTTATCAACACTCGCATAAAATGTTTTCCATATTCTTTATCAGTATGTAAAATGAAGATCTGGGAAAGAGTAGTGGAAGCTGGGTTCAGCAGAGAGGGGACCGGTTGTGAGCAGCAGTTTGGTTTCATAACAAGAAAGAGCTCTGCTGATGAGATGTTTGCTTTGAGAGCGCTGATGCAGAAGCATGAAAGGGAGGCAGGAGGAAGAGGGAGGATGCAAGGAGTAAGAAAGGTTTCCAAGATGGTGGTGAGAGCAGCTCTGCTTGATGGTTTAGAGACGGTGGTTCTGATCAAAAGACAGGGTGCCGAGCTGGAGGCTGAAGATGTTTTTCAGGAAGTTAGGAGGATGGACAGGACTAGAAAGGAGGATATCAGAGGGACAGTCCAGGTTAGACGTCTTGGAGACAAAGTCTGAGAGGACAGATTGAGATGGTTCTGACCCGTGAAGAGGAGGGATGTGGATCTTCTGGTAGAAGGATGTTGAAGGTGGAGCTGCAGGCAGGAGAAGAAGGGGGAGACCAAAGAGGAGGTTTCTGGATGTGGTGAGAGAGGACATGCAGCTGGTTGCTGCGACATAGTAAGATGCAGAGGACAGGGCAAGATGGAAACAAATGATCTGCTGTTCATAGAAGAAGAAAGTTCTTAATCCACTGCTAGAACATCACAACCACTCACTGTGTTTTATTTTGAAAGGGACGTTAATTAGATACTTTGATACCGAGAGGTTATAAAGTCATATAATTCATTAAAATTATGATTTGATATTGCATCTAAAAGTTGGCACAAATTTACACTTCAGCCCTCTTATACAACTTTTAGTTATGCGTGACGACTTATCAGAATGTTGGTGGTTCGACTCCCGGGACCCGAGACGTTGAAGTGCACTTGAGTTAGACACTGAAGTCCCCGGGTGCCACGAAGGCCGGACCTCTGCTGCTCCGGGACGGATCCGATGCAGAGACAATAAAAGTTTGGATCACACCATGTGTAACGGGACATCTGTCCTACAAACGGGTCAACCTTTAAATGAGCCTAGAGTCTGTATTCAAAAGTGCAGATCAACGTCTGGGTGTGTCTCGTCCAGATGTGACCCCTCTCTAATGGAGTTTGTTTTTGTTTTTCCTTTAAATTAATGCAATTATCTTCTAAAACTAAACGTATTTTGTGTTTCCTCGGGTCGCCTTTTATCTGGTGATCAAAACACACTCTAGTTTGGTACATATAAGCATAGAATATTTCCCATCAGTGTGTGTGTGTGTGTGTGTGTGTGTGTGTGTCCCAGAATGAACAGTTTGTACTCATTCATGGGTTTTATCATGTGACCATTTACACTGAGCTTAAGTAACACCATTTCATGGTGTCTCTATATGTGCTTAAAACACACTCACTGTTTTAGACTTTTGATTTTTATTATTGTCAATACTATAATTCTGACTTGAAGTAATCCTGCATAGTTAGTGAAATAATCTAACTATAATAAATTGCAAGCATGCGTCCAATAAATCGTATTTTATAAGCAGAATTCCTATTATAAATGCAGCTGCTTACAGCCGAACACTTCAAGCGACAAACAGGGTCAAAAACAGAAACAGAAATAGCCGAAATGTAACTCAAAAGGAATAAAACGCCCTTTAATTATTGTTGATGATGATGGAAAAATGGGTTTTCTCATCAATTAGAAAGTTGGCACGGCAATGTTGTTATATCTTCCTTTTAACTTTTTAAATACTTTTAATTGCTCTGCTTAAAGCATCTGCTTTGCATCTGGTGTCTTTTATCCTCTTGTCATTAATTCCGATTACATTTCATTTTTTTTGCCATATTGTTTTGTGTTATTTATTATTAGACTCTGAGTGTCTGGTCCCCTTCCTGTGCCGAAAATATTTTGTGAATAGCGGTTGATCTATGTACAGTATAAGGAGAAGTGCTATATAAATAAAGAACATTTTTATGAAAGGGCATTTGTGGGTTTTGATCAGGGGGTATGTGGTTGAGAGAAATAAATCAAAATGCATTATTGAATACAGCATGAGAACCACTGATCTAAATGAATCACTTAAATCAATCTAACGTGGTTGTCAGAGAAAATAAATATAAATGAAAGTAAGTTTGAGTAAATTTGAGTGGACACACCTTTGAGTTCTACAGCTTTTCTTTTATTCGTTGCTTCATGATCTTGAGAAATCCGCCTATGTCGTCACTTCCCTGCTTTTTTCATCCGACTGAACTTTTGGAAATCCCACAGTCACTGCTCAGAATGAATACTATTACTAAATGTCTTTATTGTCTATACCCATGATCTGTAATTCAAATTTTTCACAAAGATCTAACCTCTAACTCCAGTGACAAAATTGTAGAAACCTCACCTTCTGAACCCAAAGCAATGTGTGTTGAAAGCACATGGAGAAGATCTGAGACCATTCCTCCACACTGAGACTCTCCAACTCCTTCAGAGGTCCACGTTTGTGGCAGGACCTTTATCTTGTGACCTCTGAACCATTCTTGGGTTGATGTTGAGGTGAGTTTCAGATCATTGTTCTGCTGGAAGGTCCGACCACGGCCCACTTTAAGTTTCCTGACAGAGACTTTTAGGTTTTCATCCAGTATCTGCTGGTTTTTGATGGAATCCTTTGGACCACGTCTTTTAACAAGATGCCCAGAGCCTTCGGAAGAAAAATGGAGATTCATCGACAGACTTCACAGTGGATACGAGGAGCTTTTCTCACTTGCCAAAAGGCTCTAGTTGGGTCTCATCTGACCTCTGACCCGGTTCCACTGGAAGTCCCAGTGGTGTTTTTCAAAAGGTAGATGTTTTAATTTACTACAGCCGGTGTCGGTGTCAGCGCCATCTGATGGTGGTTAGGGAGACTTTTTGACCCCAAGATTCATCTGACCTCTGCAATTCTCTCGTTGTGATTATAAGAGAGTATTTTGCCAGTTGAACCATTCTCCTCATAGTGTGTGGGGTCAATATATAATAATGATCTGAACAGTTGAAACTGACATTTTTAACTGATTTTTCTTGTATCCATTCAAAGAGAATTAAGCCTGAGTCGCCTCATATTTATACCCCAGTAAACAGGAAGTCATTGTTCACCACTGCAGAGCTCTTGGTCAAACAGGTGAATCAAAAAATACAAAACAGGACTGGAAATGTCTTTCAATTACCTTTTAAACTCAGGATTTCCTCAGGGTGCCAATATGTGTGGCACACATGTTATTGAAAAAAAAAAAGTTTTCCCCTTTTTTTTCTCAATTATTTGAATAAAGGCTATATTTTTGTGAATGACTGGAATGGAAGATCGTGGATGAAGACAATAAAGACATAATAATACAGTATTAATTACGACATATATTAAATATGACAATGCTAAGAATGTATGTGTCTCATGGGGGATTATAAAAGATAAATATAGTAGCTTAAATTTCAGTCATACAGAATGAGTCAGGACTGCAAGGCGGCCCATTGTGTTCTTGTGTTCCTGTCGAACGCCTCGAGGTACCGCCGCTCGGCCACGCGCACGTCCGCGGGTCTGCAGAATCCATGCAGCTCCTCCTCAAGGGGGTCGCGACGAGAGCCCCCACCCCCTCGTCTCTCTCTCTCTCTCTCTGTCTGTCTCTCTCTCCCCCCGCTGCTCCTCCTGCGCCCGCTTCAGCACCGATTGTTGACAAAAGACCCTGCAAGACGGAACGAAGGAGCCCAAACCTCGGTACCGGTGAGCGGATCTGCCCGTTACCTGAACATCCTTCTCCTCGCAGTTAGCGTGTGGAGGAGATCCGGACGACGGAGAGGGGGACGAGGATTCTTCCGTTCCTAGAAATCCGTGAGTCACAACGAGTCGCTTTGTCCGTAAAGCCAAACATGAGCCGTTGTGAGAATGCGGGGTTCGACCCCCTCCTCCCGATCGATCCGGTATCATATGCCGCACGTTTATTTATACATCTCCGGGCGGATTGTGACAGCTTTCCGTCTTTCTTTGTGTCTTTGTGTTTCCCCTTTCCGGAAGGTGTGGCCGAGGTGATTCGGCTGTTGGTGGTGGTCGGACCGCAGCAGGCCGGCGTGGAGTGGACGCCCTCCCACCCCCTTTCCCTGAAACCCACCCGCGGTCCACCGACAGAACCAGCTCCCGGGATGGCTCGGTCACACTGAGTTGAAGCTCCGGACCATCGTTTTAGGAGGAGGAGGAGGAGGTGGAGGCGGTAGCCGTGGGGAAGGTCTACCCAGCCAGGAATGGTGTGAGCTGAGACGTCCAGGCATTCTGGATCTGACCGGGGACCCGTCATTCCCCCGGAGCCTCCGCGGCTCCAAGCCGCGTCCCGAGCCCTCCAAGATGGGGAAGTGCGACGGAAGATGCACGCTGCTGGTGATTTGTTCGCTGCAGCTGGTGAGCGCCGCTAAATAAATCCACATGTTTGTGCTGCCTCCGAACTTAGTCCACCCACCGTGGAGATCTAAGAGGGGCAGCGTGCTCCAGACACGCAGACGGAACCAGCCATTTCTGAGCTGCAGCTGCTGGAGTGCCATGCCACTCTGAGGGTGGGTGCGTGTGTCTTTGAAGAAGAGGGAACAGGACTTTGGGGGTGTGGGTGGGTGGGGAGGGCTTTGGTGTCGTGGTGGTCTGTACGAAAGAGGGGTGATGGCCCTTCCTGGCAAAACCATGTGAATGTTAAGCAGAGGACGCCCTGTTCACCATCTGGTCTCCATTCTGGAGCTAAAGTTGGCCGGTCCTTGTGCCTGCAAATAGCTTTAAGACTATTCACCGACATAATTCATAAATTGTAATAAGTGTGTGTAATACGAGAGCCTATCAGCTCCTGCTGCCGGAGCGCCAGCAGCTGCAGCTTAAGGGCTTGCTGTCCAGGCTGGCTGTTATTGGCTGAGATGATGAGTTGTTGTGAGGATGGGGGATCCGGCCCTTACATCCTCATTAGTTTGGGGGTGCTTTTGAAGGGTGCTCCTCTTTTACAGTCACTGGACTAGCTGGTGCTCCAAGCAGTTACCATGGAAACAACTGCGGCAGACCTGTGTATGTGTGTCCCTGTCACTGTCTGTGTGTATATGTTTTTGTGTATGCCTAACACCTTTGTTTCTTTTGTGTCTTTACGTCTCCCTGGCTGTGTTGTGTTTCTATGAAAGTGCATTTTCCCTTTTACTCTGAATACAAATTCGACCCTCCCCTTGTGTCCTATAGGTGGCGGCCCTTCAGAGGCAGGTGTTTGACTTTCTGGGCTACCAGTGGGCTCCCATCCTGGCCAACTTCTTGCACATTATGGCCGTCATCCTGGGCATGTTTGGCACCGTGCAGTTTCGCTTCAGATACCTCATCTTTGTGAGTACACCCACGCCAGCTGCGGCTTACTCTTACATGGATAAAGCATGGGCCGAAGCCCGCGGAGACTGATCACTGTGTGTTTGTCAGTATGCAGTATGGCTGGTCCTGTGGGTGGGCTGGAATTCATTCATCATCTGCTTCTATCTGGAGGTTGGAAACCTGTCACAGGTAGGTCCTCTGTCGACATCTGCAGCCTGTTCTGTCTTCACTAGAAGTTATGGTTAAGTTACTATCTTATCTCATACTGTTAATTCTTGAACCCACAGGTTACCAAACTGAGTTTATCCTCAGTAATTCAAAAGAAATTGTAAAGCTTTAAAGAGCACATTCCCATTTATAATTCCTAACTAACAAACGTGTTTATTGTTGATGACGTCGTTCACTAAGATCTGCATCAAGCCATGAAATCAATGTTGGTAGGCCTCCGCTATCGGCCCTGACAGCATGGGTATCGCCCCAAAAAGCCCGTAATCCCCTTGATTAAACTCCTCAAACTAAATGTGACTCATTAATAATCTCAAACAGTCCATAATGACTCAACTTAACTATTTCTGTGAAGTCAGCAATATTCCCCTAAGATCGGACCCCATAGTGACTCAATAATGAGGATAAATGGAGTTAACTATTTAATCTGACATCAGTGTCAATTCATATGAGCTAAATTTGGACACAATTGGACTTGTGTTTGGGAAAACAGTCAAATGGCTGTTAGGGTTGGGGGGGGGGGCAAAGAAAGCCACCATTGTGAGTAAAATACGGCAAATTTAAGTTAGATTTCTTTGAGGCAGTTCATAGGGGGGTGAATGTGAACAAAATTGAACAAGTGGTTTGGAAGTTACGTCCCAAAAATGTTCTTTTTTGTTTTTAAAAAGAAGCTCCCCCTAGTGACTAACATGTGAATTGTTCAAATGAAATACGATATAAACCAGGTAAATACCCTGTAGTCTATTCATTTGCACCGAATCTGGACTAAATCGGTCCAACAGTTCAGAAATTGCATCAGAGAACTTTTGTAGCCAACACTGCCCCTAGTGGCGGACCTATGCAACCAACCATTCTCAAAATCCATCCAGTTCTTCCTCGTACTTCCTCAAGGGGAGTGAAAATGATCCACGGGAGAGTTTTTAAGTTATCACGTTAACACAAAGGATCTGCGACACATTGTTGTGGTTGAAGAAGCGATCCAGTATCCAAAACTCTTCCTTAGTCCAGGAATCCACCTCTGTATAAGATTTAATCAATATCATCGACAGCCCTTAAAGATATCTCATGTGACCAAATATTACATATTTGCTTTTTACCTCTGCATACCAGAGAAACATTTTTGCCTTAATATCCTTAAAAAGATTATGCATTTTAACCCCAGAATATAAAGGGTGACCATCAGCGGGGTCCCAAGCCCAGGAGCTCGTTGTTTAAGTCATTATATCGTGCAAAAATGTGAAATATTCTCCGAGATTGTTCTGTTTTCCTCCACTGTTTTATATCAGTGTAAATTAACGTCACCTGTCCGGGAAAACTTTTCCTATTCTCTGATGTTTTGGACACGAACCCGTATTAAAGATAAGTTTAGTTCAGAAGCAAAGGGAAGTGTAGCTCCGCTAAGTGTGTGTGTATTTATGTGTTTTCAGGACAGGGACTTCCTCATGACGTTCAACACATCACTCCATCGGTCCTGGTGGATGGAACACGGTCCAGGTTGCCTGGTAACAACAGTGCTTGACTCTCAAATGGCCCCTGATGACCACCACTTCATCACTGTCTCTGGGTGTCTCCTAGACTATCAGTACATAGAGGTGTTGAGCTCAGCCATCCAGATCCTACTGGCCGTACGTATCTCACACACACTCTCGCTCGTCCTGAAGTAACAGTCACTCTATAATGCCTCGACATCTCTTCTCCCACAGCTCTTTGGCTTTGTGTACGCCTGCTATGTGAGCAAGGTCTTCCAGGATGATGAGGACAGCTGTGAGTACCCCTTTTTTTTTCTCCTAAAAAGATTCTTAACCGTCCTCTAGTGTCCTGGTCAACAGAGTAGATTTACTTTCTCCCTAACTGCTGAGTCAGCTTTTTTGTAAGCATCCACAGCTTTGGTTGTGAACACTTTTTAAAAAAACAAAACATCACCACAGAAAATTCCCTCAGTGCCGTTTGAGCGCTCCGTCAGCGGCGAGTGTTAAAGATGTCTGTCTGACTATTACCGGGTAGTGCTTGTCTGTCAGCTTGGGTGGGCCATCTGTGTGCCTGAGTGGTTCTGGTGTTGCACTCACTCACTTGAGGAAATCAGGTACTAAAGATGAATCCAGTAAAAGGGAGCGCCATGCTGAGTCTGTGATGTTAAACGCCATGTTATCATTTTATAGTATGAGAGTAATAATATGCACTTCATAATGATGGAAACTAGACCTACGCTGTCGTCTCTGACAGCAAGGGAGTTTATCCAAGGCCCCAATCCCCTGTGTTGTACTAAACAATCCCCCTTAACTCCCTAAAACCCCTAAACTCATCAAATTAAACGGGACTCATTCATAATCTGAAACATTCCATGTTGACTCAACCAAACTATATCTGTGAAGTCAGCAATATGCTTTAAGATCAGATCCCAGAGTGAAGATAAATACAGTTAACAGTTATTTTGTCTGGGCTCAAGCATATAACAAGATGGATTTCCTTCTGTGGGTTCAGATTTAGACACAATTGGACTTATGGTTGGGAAGTTATGGATGAGAAACTTTTTCTTCCACTGAAAGCTCTCCCTAATGTATGAAATATGAACTATTACAGTGCAATAATATTTATACGAGATATATCTCCTGTGTAGATTCATGCGAGCCAAAATGGACCGAATTGGACAGAATGTTGGGAAGTATCCGTAAAAAAAAACCTGTGGTTTTTGGGAGGAAAAACCACCAACAGTTGAGAAATGATTTCTGAAAGAATTCTTAATTTATCCTTTATTAGTCACATTCAGTCACATTCAATCATATACAGCACGACATGGTGAAATTCTTTCTCCCCGCATCAGACCCCATCCCCGAGGGAGTGGTGGGCAGCTTTTGTGAAGCGCCCGGGGAGCATTTTGGGTTCAGGGTCTTGCTCAAAGACCCTTTGACATTTAGATCCTACGATGACATTTAGACCTGCTGGGGCAAGAACCGGCCGCCTTCTGATCCTCCAATTGGGGAGAAAGCCGTTCTACCCATTGTGCAACAGCCGCCCATATACAACTGACCTTTCCCAAAAATCAATCCAGTTCTTCCTCGTACCAATGTCTATGGGGGTATGATAGTTGTGATATCTTGGTAACACAAAGGAACTGCAACAGTTCCATAATATCTCCTTTTCAGGGATTTAATAACAATGACAGCGGAAATATCAGTTTACTCTTTATCAACTTGTTCATTTTCATACCAGTCAAGTTACTTTACAAGAAATTAAAGACGCCTGGAAGAAAAGAGAAGACGCAGATATTAACGCTCATCAGTCAGAGACTTAAACAATGACCATAAAAGAAATGAAAGATAACCCAAACCTAAATCTCACCTTTATTTATTTATTTTTAAATAGAAAAGTGGGATTGTTTTATTCAGTTGCTTTGTTTCTTCGATTCTTACTTTGCATTGATTGAAGAAGATAAGAAGAATATATCAGTGGCATAAAAGCGGCGGGAGAGGTGATGCATCGCTGCAGATTCTCTTCTCATAGAGGACCGGTCCACTGAAAACTCTATGATACCCTCTGATGCCGTAATAGATTTTCATGTCAAAATAGAACCTGATCTTGAAAGACGTCACTTTTGGGAAGAAAACAAAAACTTAAGGAAGAGTGGAGTGATATCAACTCTCTCTCTCTCTCTCTCTCTCTCTCTGAAGTTGATTTCATTGGTGGTTTTGACTCCTATGGCTACCAGCCTCCTCAGAAGTCCTCTCATCTGCAACTGCAGCCTCTTTACACGTGAGTTACAAATATAACATTATTATTATTCTTTCGTCCTTTTGAACTTTTTGTTGATCATCGGTGTTTAAAGGAATACTTCTAATAACTTTGGGGCCTCACAGATTCAGAATAATTGTACCAGAAATCAACATATCCTCGTTTTTATCCTGAAGATACGGTTTCCTTTACTTCTTAAAACCCCACACCTCAATTTCCTGATGCACCATATCTTTCTTATTGTTGTATTTCAAGCTTACTTTCTAATTATTTTTTTTAAGCCTAATATTTAAAGTTTATGTATTTTAATTACATGTAAAAAATTCCATGCATTTGGATTAAATTACTTTCAAAGAAAGGAAGCCAGGGAAAATTGGTCTCTTTGCACATTTAATTTCTTTGGGCCATTTATTAATTTAATATCTTAGACTGTCTAAATTGACCATTAAATAACAAATCGTCTGGTCAAGAATGTCTTTAAACAGTAAAAGAAATTATCTAAATCATTCATTTATGATGATATTTGATTGTATTAGTATTTCAAAGTAGATCATCAGTTTTAAATAGATTAACCCACCTTACTGTAAAGCTTGTTTTTACAAAACTATTTTACCCTTGTAAACTTTTTTTTGGTTGTGTCAAATTTAATTATACTGTTTATTAAGTCCTCCCTTGCTTTAATATGCTATAACATCAAAATTCATACCTATGAAATAGGACTTTTTTGATAGTTATGTACCCCAGGGCTCCATCCTTGGCGCCTTACTTTTTAGCATGTATAAACACATGCTGTCTCTTGGTTATATTATAAACAGGTAAAGTCAAGTGGCACATATTGTTACATAAGAAATAAGACTAAAAACAAACAGTTGAGGAGGACAAAATAACTTATAGGTGTAACGTCAACTTAAACTTAAACTTAATGGGATCCATTATTGTCATTAAAACACAAATAAAACAAATAAAAAATGGATTTGTGTAACAATTCTAATGTGTTTCCTATGTGTTTTAAATACATTTCCCATTCAAAACAATGCAATATCCTGAAAATTATATGTAAACAAATCTCATGCATTTTGAATCCTTCTTGTTCTACAGCGAGACATATTTAAACCCTGTCCTTTTTTTTTAACTGATTCAATCGAGCTGTTTTCATAATTAACAGATTGACACGGATTCTTTAAAATCTTAATATCTACATTTTAAAACCATGATTATTTAGGCAAAATCCAATAGACCTAACACTTTCACTATGCAATGATTCATTTTTTATGATCTATTTTTCTTCTTCCATGTATCATTACACTAAAGTTTAATGTTGATGTTTGACGGTTTGAATCCTGATCCCATCTCTCCTCTCTCCTCCAGGGCTGGTTAAATGTTGGTAGCATCCCTTCTGGCCGTACCCTGACAGTGTCACTGTGGATGGAGGGCGATGGTTGCCTTTACTACACTCACCCTGTGTATCACAGTCTACCTGAGGAATGGACTTACCACCACCGAGAGGGACAGACAAGTGTGTGTGCGTGGGTGTGTGTGTGTGAGTGTGTGCATGCATGTGTGTGTGTGTGTGTGTGTGGAAGAGAACTACAGCCCTGAATAGAATGTACAGCGCTCAGGGATGAACCAGCATGCCAAGGTGGTCTGAGATGACGGAAGAGGAAGCAGGGAAGGAGGAGCACAGAGTGGTTGGGGACATCTCTGTCGAATTACAGACGACACACTTCACTTAACAGCCAGCTCTCAACACTCCCACAAAGTGTGTATGTGTGTGTGTAATGTGTGTATGTGTGTGTGTGTGTGTGTGTGGGCATGATTGTGTAGCTGGTGCTTTGTAATTGCACCCTGGACTCTTACCACTTGGTGTCCCTGTGAATTTATTTTTTTTGGGGGGGGGGGGTATTGGGGTTGGATTACTCATGCGAAGATGTGGGCGGGGTCACATAGTAAAGAAAAAGCAGCACGTACCTGTTGACATTTTAGAATGTGGTGTTATCAAACTAGAGCGGTCTTACAATTACCATTCCCAAAGCCATCCTTCGCTTCCTGCCACGCCGTTAAAACCACGCCTGACATTCAACTTTTTACATTAGAGCCCTGATCTGCCGAGGTAGAAAAAAACGCCGGTGGGGGGGGGGGGGACAACCTGATTAACCCTTTAATGTCCTGCTCAACTGTTTGCTTGAGCACATTTTAAGTCACTGTGTCTGATTGAAAAATGTGACCGAACCTGTTTATCATATGAGCCTGTGGCAGCATATGTCTGCTAAAGAGGAAGGTGGCCAATGACGGAGACTTGGGGGTCGCCACAGGTTGAAGGGCCCACTGAGGAGGGGGCATTAACCGAGGCTTTTGAGAAAGTCCTATTCAAAAAAATTTTTTCGCAAGTTGAAAAAATGTGAAAACTTATTAAACAGAATTATGTCACTTGATAGAGGATCCAATTAGTTTTCTGAAAAAAAAAAACTTTACCCGAAGGTTGAGCCAATCTAATTAAAATTTCCAAACGATTTTAGGGTAAACTTAAAGTGTCTAAGATATTCAATTAATTAATACCCCAAAGCAATAAAATATGTAAAGAAGTCATTTTTTTTCCCATTGTTTTTTTGCTCGGTGGGGACATTAAAGGGTTAAAAGGTCGAGTTAGCAATATTTTGTACATTTTATTAATGACCGAAATCAACAACGCGCTCATCTGTATCCCAACACTTTAGTTCCCGGACACATTTATCTTCTAGTGAAGGAGTCACAGCAATGTATTACATGTATTTTAAAACTGGCTAAATTATTTCCTTAAACAACAGCACAGTAGATTTAAGCAATTCTCTCTCTCTCTCTCATACAGCATTTAAATAACGGGGGCTATTTTCCAGCCATGCATGTGCTGTGTTAGTGAGTGTTAACACCAGTAGGAGGTGGAATCGTCTCAAAATAAACTACAGTGCCTGTGTTCGTCATAGTAAAGGAACATGTGACCCGATAGTGTGGCTCATTGAGAGTTTTTGACAGAGAAAATGTGTCAGGATTGCTTGTAGGATTTTAGTTTTTTTTTTGTAATTGTTTGAAAAATCTGAAATATGGCCAGACTGATCATTCAAAGTCACGGAATACTGTAAAAAAAAAAAAAAAAAATGAAGTCAAATCAGCAAGGATATTTTTTTTTTTTCGTTTTCAGGAACCTCGATGTACATGGGATTCTGTTAAGTAGAGATTCAGTTGCATTTCTGGGGTCAGGCATTATCTTTGGGGGTCTGTCTGCGCTGTAAAAAATAAATTCCATATTAATTTACGATAAAATACCAGCAGCGGAGGTTGCCAGAATTTCACTGTTAGAAATGTGGTGAGTTTGATATAGACATTACATTGAATTACCATGGAGAAAAAAACACATATACTGTTTAAACTCTTTATAGGGACATTAAATAAAATGACAATAAATTACATGAAAAAAAATTACATTGAAATTAACAGTATTTCACAAAAATGCGCGTATTTATAACATGTCCTCTCAGTAGAAATGAGAAGATGTTCTTGCTAAATGGTTAAAGGTCTTAACTCTAAATGTTAATGTTATAATTGCAACGTATTACCATAAGAAAATGAAGGTATTTATGTTTTTTTGATTTAGGGTAATTCACCATCTATTACTGTTGCCATTTCTTTTTTTTTTTACCGTAGTTTGAACCTACAAAAACAAGATCTTTGAATTTATTTTTAATTTACTGCTGTTTTAATGACATGTCTTTGCAAAAAAAGTTGACATATCTTTTTTTTCATGGTAGTTTACCGTAACGTCTTCTACATGTTAACCAAATCTTTTACTGTAAAGATTCTGGCCACCACAGCTGCCAGTATTTTACCGTAAATTGTTTGTTTTTTGCAGTGTGGGGGTACAACGGGGTTACTGTACGTGTAAATAACCAGCCAATGATTGTTTTGTTGGTTCCATTTAGAAGAAGGGGATTCATCGAGGGGGTGGTTGGACTGAGGAAGAGGGGTTTCCATCAAAGTCTTTCTTCATACCTGTTTCTCTTGTTCTCTCTTTTATAACGTCCTCATGCTACTCTCCTCTAATCTATCGGCAGCTAATTTTCTCCGTCATCTTCCTCACTAACTCCCTCTGTGGCTCATTCACTATTCTCCACAGGAGCATGGCAACGTCGGCGACCCAAGAAGAAAATATGTCATGAACACACTCGGTCACATGCTCTGACTAGTTTTTTGTATAAGAAATAGAAGAGGTGAAGAGGGAAAAGTGAGGCAGGTATGAGATGAAGACCTTAAAGTGAAGTTTGAAATAATAAAAGAACACTTTCTACACTAAAAAGGACTTCTGTTCTCATATATAGAAACACATTTGTATCACTGAGAGTGAGTGATGGTTTTATAAAATCAATACATTTTCTTCCCAGATTTGATTACATCATATATCTGGATTATAAGGCACAGAGTTATACGCACAGATTTGTTTATACAAATAATGACAGCAGATGATCTGTGATGTGGAATGAGGACTTTATAAAGCGACGTGATGCATTTTGTAAAAAGATGGATGATACAAAATGAGCACGTTGGCATCCATCAAAAGACTCATTATCTTGCTGTTGCTCATGATAATGAAACTGTGGCGTTCATTAAAAATGCAAATATAATGCATAATAGTTATAGCCCAATTAAATGGGGGATATTATGAAGTCATCATCATGTCTTTGTCTGCGTCCACTGCAGATCCTTCATGTTATCACGATAAATCAAAAACTATTAGGCAAATCATATTCAAATTTTTTTTATCCACAAAGAGGTTAGTATGAGGAAGAACTGGATTGATTTCAGGATAGGTAGGTTTCATTTCGGCGCCCTTCATGGGAACTTAATCGCCAAAAGATTTTACGCCATAGTTTTTTTGACTGTTAGTCCGATTTAGTTCAAACGTAGTGCATGAATTGAGTCAAGGAGTTTTATCTTGTATATGTAATATAGTTCATATTTTACACATTAGGGGGAGTTTTCTTTTTAATGAGAAAAACATTGATTTTCAGACCTAACTCCCTAACCGTTAGTCCCCTTTACTTCAGATCTGGTGCCTACGAATCGCCTAATGGAGATCTATCATGAGTTTATCACATTTTAAACAAATAGTACATATTTTAATCTCTCAGCGGAACTTATTTATGAAAAACCCTGTTTTTTTCTCAAATAGCTGCCTAACTGTTTGTCTGATTGAATCCATTCAAGCAGATATCTCAGGTATATATCATATTTTACTCTAATAGCTCATATTTTACTCACTAGTGGAAGCTTTTTTTTCATTTAAAACACAGTTTTTCTGGACATAACTTCAGATTTAATTTGAGGAGTTTATCATGAGAATTTCTTGGACAGTCCAGGGGATTGGGGGCTTTTCAGGGATTTAACCTTGCCGTAGGGGACGACATCATAGGCTTGGTTTTCCTCATGGTTTGACTCAGTAATAATTAAAATTTAAGAAAAAAGCATTGAACACAGTGAACACAGAACACACAGTGCAGATTTGTGGCTTAGTAAAAATAGATGCATCGTGTGTCAAACTGTAATTTTATTTTATTATTTTAACAATAAAACATATAAATTATTTAAATAAACTCTCTGGACTCAACTAATATGACTAGCTATGTTTGAAATGTAATATTTAATTCCCTACATTTTCGGAAAGGGCTGCCATGAGACGGTTGCATTACGTCATCTGCACACCTGTTTGTAACAGTCTGCGCTTCAGTCTGCAGCCTCGGGGTCGCAAATTTACAAAAGCCAAAAGACTATTTTCTTTTATTATTACCATTATTCGGGCAAACTCGGTCCCCTTTTCACACCGTCTGCATGCACCCACTCAAACGCTGACGTGGGGTGCAGCACGATGTCGTTGTTGCTGTAGAGACCCCCAGAACATTATGTACAGTCTATTTATACAGTGGAAAGGGCGGTTTCATAATAGGTTCTATTATATCATTCATTACCATTATAAATATAAATATAGGATAAATGTTGAGATAATGTTGCTGAGACATTTGTCTCATAACTTTTAACCATATTCTTTATTATAACGCGTTACACAATTACTGAAACGGTTATAAAGCCAAAATCATATCAATATTTTGTATTTTTCTCGTTTAGAAATTAACTGAAAGAATTGATAAAAGGATCCAGTATAAACACAACCCACAATACACATAAACTACAAGTACATAACAAAGGAACCGGTCCGGTATGGCCCTCCCTCCTCCCGGTTGGCGCAATGAACCGCACGCTCACTCTCATCCCTTCCCGTCATGCAGCGCTGCTGTTGCCTGCTACTCCGTCGAGCCGCCCGCCATGTTGTCGGAGTGAAAGCCTGGGGTGTAAGAGAGAAACTGGGGCCCAAAATCCGCGACCATCCACCCTCTCCGCCGGTGAGTATCACCTCCAGCCCGGTTCCGGTAGAACGAGACATTGTTTATTCGCGCCTGGGTGCAGTATTGTGGCCATGGCGGCTTTGTGAGAGGCTAACGAGGTGTATTTGGTGAGACTGAAGCGGCTGCCTCCCTTTCTGCTTCTCGCCTCCTTCCTCCCGTTGTGTCGGTCTTCCGCTCCAGACAGCTCTCGGGCCTTTGTTAGCATCCGCGTCACCGGGACCTGTTGGGCTGAATAGTCGGTGTGCCGGTAGAGACTGCCAAGTGTTTGTTAGCAGTATAATGGCGGTGTTAGGGGTCTGTTAAAAACACGGGGAGCCCGTTATTGGTCACCGGGCTGAGCTTGTGCTGGGAGGCCGTGTTATTGTTGGTAGACACGGGCAGTGGACCCTCCATAACAGCTCCAACCCTGGCGCGAGTGGACTCTAGTGCATGCAACCGAAACGTCCGGTAACCGCTACGGCTCGTTTCACGCCTCGGTTCCGGTGTGTTCCGTCTGCTTTGTGACAGTTCGGTTTGTGTGCAGACACCTAACGTAATCTCAAGCTAGCCGCAGGTTGCCTGCTCGTATTGTCACACCCCTGTGTTTGCCCGGTATGCGGTGGATTGGTCCCCGGTATTGAATAATGATTAACCCAGTGAAGCAATGTCCCCTTTCCGCGTGCTACAAGTTCCACGGATTTCATAACAGCCCGCTTCTCTTCGGAGCAAAACCAGAGTGTTGTGGATTTCCGGGTGTCTTGCTAATTGATTTAGAGTTGAAGAGCTATGTAGCCGATGGCAGTGAGGAAAATAAGCACGTGAGCGTGGGTTATTACTCGACAGGCTGTTGATTATGTTTCTGCTCGTGGTTTTGTCCCTTCGGTTTCAGCAGAGTTGCATCGGTGGATTCGTAACTTAGTGTCAGGCAGACTTGGGTAAAGGTAATTACTGTATATGGCTCGGTGCAAAAAGAACTGCATGTAATTTCCTCATGGCCTGTAGGGACACCGACGTGAAACCAGCAATTTTAACAGAGATTAGAGCTTGATGGATAATAAGAGGTCTTAAAATACCAATAACATTACTCAGACTGCTGAAAATCACATTTTGTTGTGCTTCTGTTGACCAACAAACAAACAAACAGAGCTCATGTTTTGAGTTGGGACATTGCTAATATCTATGTACATCTTTCTCTTTCTACAAACATTGAACATGGGGTACAGCACTGGTGCCCTCCCACCTGTCCACCAACATGAAACCAGACCTGCTGCTATTTAATATTATTTTCCAAATCTTTGGTTGCAAGTTCCAGTCAGTCATTATGGTGGTTGGTTTAGTTTCCAGGGCAGATCTCAAATACTGTCCAATATTTTCCATTATAACATTTCTTTGTCTTTCCTTTTTCTACTTTGGAACTTAAATCTTCTGCATTTTCTTCCTTTCCATGACTACAGTTTGAATTTTTGACTGGGATTTTCTCAAGATTCCCCATTTATTGAGAAGACAATTTCATGCTTGTGTTTTTCTCTTGACCTGGAGTATTTTTATTTTTTCATTTTTAACCCTTTGGAGCCTACGGTCAGGTTAGATAGATAGATAGATAGCCTTTATTAGTCCCACAATGGGGAAATTGCAAACCATATATACCTTAATATACTACATTAAATCATTTTCAACGTGCCTTGTTTGGGATCACCTTGATGATCTGGTATTTATTCACTATATTAGTATATTTAAACAAAAACATGCAGGCTTAGGGAACACGCAGATGTGATCATAGGATCCAATGGGTTAATAGGAAGTTGCATTGTGATGTCATAACGAGGGACATGCAAGAGTCACCAGCTTGGAGGAAACCATTAGGTGAAACACATCACTGTCAATACTGAGGACGGCACCAGATTGATGGTCCAAGAACACAAAAGACAGCGATTCCACTTGTGATCACAAATGAAGATGACCAAAGCGAAAGGAGATGTCTGAAATTCGACATGGTCGGTTGATAGCTAATGTCGGGCCTTTCAATTTATGTCTTTCATGCCATCAACGCATACTTTCATTTTTTCAGTCCTGAAAAATGTGAAGTTTTCAATTGGAGGAGACATAACAAAGGTGATGTGCAGAGCTGTAGCAACCACCGAGGTATAAAGCTGATGAACCACAGAGTGAAGATCTGTGGAAGAGTAGTGGAAGCTATGTTCCAAAAAGGAGGTGACTAATTGTGAGCAGAATTATAGTTTAATTCTAAGAAAGAGCAGTCTTGTTGAAATGTTTGCTTTGAGAGGGCTGATGAAGTACATAGAAGGTCAGATGGATTTGCATTTTGAATTTAGAGAGAGTGCTGAGAGGAGAATTGTGAGATTGCATGAGGAAGTCTGGAGTGACGGAGGAGTATGTTAGATTGGTACAGGATATGTATGAAGCAGCGGTAAGCTGTGCAGTTGGATTGACAAATAGATTTGCAGAGGGGGTGGGACTGCTCCAAGGATCGGCTCCGAGTCCCTTCTTGTTTGTTATGGTGATGGACAAGGATGACAGATGAGGTCAGACAGGAGTCCCTATGGACTATGATGTTGGGGGATAATATTGTGATCTGTAGTGAGAGGTCAGTTGCAACAAGACAGAAAATTTGTGTGCGAACAAAAGGGAGGCTGGTGGAAGGGTGAGGATGCAAGGAGTAAGAAAGGTTTCCAAGATGGTGGTGGGAGCGACTCTGCTGAATGGTTTAGAGATTGTAGCACTGACCAAAAGAAGGTGGTAGAGTTGAAGATGTTAGGATGTTCTTTGGGAGTGAGGAGGATGATTACGACGGGATTAGAAAGCAGCACATCGTAGGGACAGCTCAGGTTTTGACGTCTTGGACACAAAGTCAGAGAGACCTGATTGAGATGGTTTAGAACCATGAAGAAGAGGGATGGTGGATCTACTGGTAGAAGGATGCAGGAGAAAAAGAGGAAGACCAAAGAGGAGGTTTCTGGATGTGGTGGGAGATGCAGAGGACAGAGCAAGATAGAAACAGACGATATGCTGTGCAAACTCATAAAGGAAAGAGCTGAAAAAAGTGAAACGCAAAGTTTTCTAACTTAAACCAATATATCACTAAGTTTTTTAATATAAAGTAAAAATTCTGAGTTAAATTGTACTTTTTATTCTAAAACGTAATGACATATTACTGTAACCATTACAATTTTATTTTTCCGTACATCCCAAATCCAGAGAATCCCTATTCACATATATATATATATATATAAATATAATTTATGTTTTTCATTACTAATACAATTTTATT
The DNA here is from genome assembly GCA_037951165.1 of Lophius americanus. Lineage (NCBI taxonomy): Eukaryota > Metazoa > Chordata > Actinopteri > Lophiiformes > Lophiidae > Lophius > Lophius americanus. Next base: position 443,215 of record JBBDHG010000344.1, read on the forward strand.
GGTTTACTCATTTTATTATTTTTAGAGACACCTGCCACTGTTTTTGACTCCACAAACCTGATTAATCCTAATTGATGAATGATTATATATATTTTTTGATGCTCTTATCAGGGTCACGATGAATAATTTTGGGCCCTAAGCTCATGTTTGAGAGCGCTCTCCTCTCCCCGCCTCGTAGGGACAAGTATTGCAGAGTAACAATATCTTGTGGTGATGTTTGCCTTGCTTTCACATTTGCCTGCAGGATGTCTCCATAAGCTAATTCTAAGTTTTGTTGAGTTGAGTATGATGTTTCTTGTACAAACCATTGTTCTTATTGCTTACAGCACACATTGTTGTTTACTTCTCTAATTGTGCCCAGACACTGAAAATTATGACGTCAGCTAATAGTTCTTGATTTAGGATCGTTTTTGTAAATGCTGTCGAAACGCCAGAATGCTTACAGCAAGTTGCTCCAGGGTCAAGGGATCACAGCTGTCTCTCTCAATGTTATCAGTTCAGTATTAGACCTTCATCCATGGCGAAGCATCCTGAGTATTCTGTGCTTTATAAGGAAGGTGCTTATTCCACTTTATTGTTTTTTAGGAGAATGTAGTTTATGTTGCTGTTAACATGTTATTACAGTGCAAACTTTGCTTTAGCTGTGAGTACCTAATAAACTCACTGCTGAGTAGATACACATGTGTTTGTGTTACATTTAGATTTTAACAATGCAAACTCTACACATTGAGACCTAAATTCAAGCTTATGCTTGTTTTATATGAACCAGTTTTCTGTGGATAAATAGTTCAACTGATGATAAAAAAAGATAAATATGCAGATTACTGGCTGAAGTGTCAGAATAATATTTGGTTGTGCTTTACATGGACATTATTTTACAAAATTACTGTCTGCCGCAGGTTAGAACTGTAAATAGGCTTTCAGCCACATAGTAGAACAATAAAGTTCATAGTAGATTCTTCTGAGAGGAGCCCAGCCTGGTCTGCAATTAAATCACCTGCGTCCAGGACTGATCATTTCATTTCTGTAACTGTTTATTATAGTTTTGGAAACATAATTTCAGAGGAAGACATAAACAAACAATTTAGGGCTTGTCAATTAATCAAAAAATAATTGAAAATCAACAAAGTAAGTTTACCCAATGCAAGCACTCATGAATTGTCCCTGAACACACCATTCTCAGGCATATGCCTCTGCCCTGTCCAATGATAGTCCCTTGAGCTCCATGCAGAGCGACATGGATGACATGACCTATCAAATATGTTTCAATCAGACAAGCTTGTATCTTAAAAGAATGCCGTGTTCGTTGTTTGGACATATTTTAGCTTTGCTGAAGATGACTCTGGAGAAAAAAAGGGGTCAAACGTAAACACTGATGAAAGAATCTCAGTGCCCAAAGGTGACATCCATAGTTTGTTTTTAATCACTTACAATAATAGTCACACTGCAGAGTTCACCTCCACACTGCAGCTATCGCTAACAAGAGCATTTACAAGATGGAAAGAAAAAGATGCCATTGAATATTACATTGTGAAGTGTATAACTCCCAAAGCCACCGTGGAACATAGTGGGCTGAAACGCCTCATTAAATCCCTCCACTAAAGATGCACTTTGCCTGTTAAACTGTGACTGTCAAAGGGTTTATCCAGAACTGCAGGGCCCATCATCAGAATCTGAAGTCAGAAAACGGTTTATTGTTAACATTTACAAGGAATCTGACCTGGAATCTTGTTTCAGAGCATACGGTCACAAAAGTCCTAGCATGATAAAGAAATTGAAAATAAAAAGTATGTCGATTTAGATCCTTCATGGTAACGTGATTATATTTTGAGGATGTTACGTGGTTGGGGGAAGTTATAGCCTCATTTGGCTGAACAGAGACGCTGAAGTGGAAGGCACACGAGACGATTGGCTACAGAGTATTTGTGAGGGACAGAGTTGTCTGTGAACTCTGCCCTGTGCGATAAAGAGAGCAGTGGAGAATTGTAAACGCGGGACCATGTTGAGACAGAAATGATATGGGGGTGATGGGGGGGTGCCGTTGAGGGGACGGGGCGCCCCCCTAATATAATGGTAGGGGAAAACGAACCTAATAAACTGACACCCGCTTTGTTGGCGTCTCATTTTCTTGACAGGCTGTGGTGGAATGAGCAGTGTGTGTGTGTTGAAGAGGAAAGAAGTACTCTGGCAGGATTCATTCAGCCCCCACCATAAAACGACATCTCCCAGCATGCCTGTGGTGCTCAGCAGCGGAGGACATGCCCCTCCAACTGGGCAGACCCCTCAGGCCACACCCCAAAGCCAGCAGGTAAACAATCAACCAAACACCCTCACATATTAAATGTATTCTTCTGTAAATCTGTCTTTGCTCCTCCTCATGTAAGCTAAGTCAAAGAAATGTTTATTTTATATATGTAACTCGTTTATGGGGGACAGCTTTGATAATTCAAAGTAATATGCTACTTAGCAGGTCTGTTTTTGTTAAAATAACATCCAATATTCATGGCTCCGTCTTTTTAGTTAATGATTATTTTGTCTCAGAAATTGTTACTTTTTTTATAACAACGTTGGAAAAAGCCCCTTTTCTTCTGCATGTTTTGCGTTATCGTGCTTGATTCCATTGTAAATAGTACAAGTGCTTTTTGGGTATTGCTTCATTGTGTGTGGTTCAGCATGTGGCAGGGTAAAAATGAATTTGAGGGGAGATTCAGTGAATATAGGTTTGAATTTTGATTTTTTTAAAAACTCCCATGTCTTACAGTTTTGTCAAGCTCCAGAAAGTGTTGGGCCGATTGTCATATTGACGCCCGATTAGGTTCAGAGTGTGCTGCCTGCTGCACAAGCTAAGTAGGAGGCTGTGGGAGTACTGTAATTTTAACAGACTAATCCTGGAGAGAGATTACAGTCCTTTTAGTAATCAGTAACAATTAATGTAATTGAATGAAGTTGTTGTTGTCCTACTCGAAGCTTCGTGTGTGCAGCAGCTGATCGAGTGCAGTTTGATCCGTTTCAAGACTGATTGGATGATGACTATTTTTGGTGGGGAATTTTGTGTTTATCAAGAAAATGAGTAAGAGGAAGTCTGCCAGTGACTAGAAACAATTCCTCCCACACACATGACTTTGTGAAGAGAGGATGTGGTCCACAATATAAATGCAGGCATTCTGTAGTTGGTCAACTCTGTAAAACATTAACCGTCTCTGTGTTGCTTAGACCCAATGTGCATGTTACTGTTACCACTTATTTCAAGATAATATACACCTTTGTGTGTGTGTGTGTCTCCCTAAGGGTGTGGCGGGTGCCGGACGTTCCCAGGATGATGCCATGGTAGACTATTTCTTCCAGCGACAGCATGGTGAACAGCCTGGCAAACACCGCTGGCCTACTGGAGACAACATCCACGACAGCCAGGTGTACTATTAGTGTTGCACAAGTGCCAGCATGCTATTGCAACACTGGCACTCTTATTGTACTATGTCTCATCGTAAAGTTTGCTCGCATACAGTGAGCAGAAACGCTCTACACAGAAAAGTTTGTTCTTTAAACTGATTCGTTTAGACATGTTGAAATAATGAAATTCCTACACAGGCGCTATATGGATTCTATTCAGCCTATTCCAGACATGCCAATATAGTGCTCCTTAAAACTCATGATAAGACAACTACGAACTTAATCCTTTTATTTTACCTCAAAGTTTATGCATAAGATGTAGTGGGTATGATGGATAATTAAATATGGATCATTTAATATGGTTAAAGCAAATCTTTCCCATGGTTTTAATTAAAAGTAGCACCGAAGACGTTCAATTTGACAAGATCAGTTGATGGTTTCCGTGTCATCAACACAAGATGCCAAGCTCCTTTGGACTACCTGGAAGTTCATTTTGAAAACTTCTATAAGCCATTGGGGGGGAAGTAGCTCACAAGCAGCAACCTACTCTTCCCTAAGTTAGTGACTTGGCAGCCTATTCGCAAAAGAATCCTAAGCCTAAGAGCGCCAAATTTACTAATTTATGCATAACCCTGAAGAAAACTGCGTGTCACTCATCACTTTATTGGATAAGTGTTTTCACAAAGCATTTAATGCTAAAAGTAGCGCTGAGAAGCAAGTCATTTTGCCGTTTTAGAGACCTGTTTTCATACGGATCTGAAGTATTACCATAGCCTTTGTCCACACGTACCCAGTGCTTTTAAAATGTGCTTTTTTGCCTACATGCAAAAGGTCACCATAAAACAAATACTTTGGAAAAATTCCATTCAGGGTGAAGACCTTTTAGAGTCTCCGTTTGAGGTACTGACACGTGTGACGGAATAACCGCGTACATCCGAGGATGACAGCGTGAAATGTCACATTGTGAGTCGCTGTCGCCTTGGTGTGATGTCACTGAATGCGCCGGGACTTTGGTTGTTTGTACCGAGTGATTTTCTCACTATGGCAGATGCAGCCAAAAATAGTGCTTTTTTTTGCCTTGTTAGGTGGACTTTGTACGTGTTTACACCTTTATAGATGTTTACTCTTCCACTATACAAGGGAACACAAAACATCCTAAGTCACAGGACCGCTTGATTAATAATGATCTCCATAGCAACAGGGCCAACCCCCCACTGTCTGTCACTCAGGGGTCCTACAGATTCCTTGGTAAACAAATACTCTCATTAGCTTTGTGAATAGGTCTGGAATGAATGAATCACATCTAAGAACTTTTTGTTTTATTTAGTCCTCTCTAGTGTTAAAATGCTTTGTGACATCCCATGACTTCAAGTTAAATGTTTTATTGTGTTGTGTTCACTGACTGAATGAACGTACGTTTGACCAAAGATTCTGACTTAAGAGTTTCGATGATTAGCTGAAAATAGATTCCCAGTTTGCCTGTGTGCGTAACCATGGTTGACAGATCAGCTACATGCTGCTAAGCTTTAACCAGCGAGTATCCCATAACATACATTTGTAATAGAATATTACCCCCATCTCCACAAAAAGTGTGCATATCTATTTTAGGAACTTTGAAATTTGGATGAAAAGGGCGGGTTCTAGTAGTTTGCCATTAAAACATTTAATTATGGGTTTTCTACTGTAATGTGTAAAGGAATTTAAAAGTTGCTTTATGCGTTGGTCAAGAGTGCGAGACCTTTCATTTATTTCGGTCTCACTGTGGTCTCTGCCCGTAGGTGCGGTCCATGGACGAGCTGAACCATGACTTTCAGGCTCTGGCTTTGGAGGGACGCGCCATGGGAGAGGTGAGACATCAGGGTGCATGGTTGGGGCCATGTAAGAACTAGAAGAAAAGGGACTAGGTAGCTTAGATATTTTACAACCAGGACATACAGGCTGTTCAAGTGGCACATGTGGGTCACGAAAACCCCCCGTATGCCTCATCTCACAATTCGGGTCCACAGATTTCAATCCTTCCCACCACTGCTGCAGAGGTTAATGGTGTACCAATACACCCCTGTGGTCACTTTGATGATTATTTCTCTGTGTAAATGTACTTATACCTGTTATAATAAAAAGGGAGAATCTTACATGCTGATCTGAAGGCAAAAAACACTAATGCAGTGAGAAATGAGACTAAATTAGTACTAGAGTGAAGACGTCCTTTCTTCATGAACATCATCACTGTGTGCAAATCAAAGTATGTGTCCAATTCCTGACTTGAAATTCAGCAAACAACATTCATGTGACTAAAACGGTCAGAATCAGGCATTTGAATTCCCACTGGTGGGGAATCCACAGAGAAGCGTTAGCTCCCCTAGAGTCTGTTTACAGTGTCTGAGGTAAACAAAGACACGCGTAGCTCTGTTGGGATCCTCTCCATTCTGTCAGACTCCTGCTAACGTTGTCGCATTACCACATGGTTTATTATCATAAGACCTGCCGGAGAAAAGTTGAAGGTAAACATGCTGCGATGACAATCTGATCCCTGAGAGAATTGTTTGTTTCTTTGTTTTTTTAGAAGAAAAAGAGAGTTTCTGCACTTTTTCTCCCTCTCTAAATTTTTGTCAAGGAATGGAAAGCCCGATTTATTTCTAAGTGATTCCATGTTTGAATTGATCCCGTTTCTTTTTTATTTTCAAAATTGGAGATTTACATTTTTTCCTATTATATTTTCTAGAATGATGATAACTTAAAAAAATAGTTCACTGTTAATTTTGCCCAAAAAGATCATTTAAAAAATGAAATAATGATAGTAACAACCGTAGTAGAAGAAAAATATTGTGCACCACGGTACTTTCTGAGAAAGCTGTGAAAATCACACCCTATTTCCACATAACCTGGTGGATTCCCAGCAAAAACGGACGTGGACATGGTCTGTGTGTGAAAAATGAATCAGATGCAGGGCGGTATTTTCCCAGTGTATTACTCTGAATAAGTCTAAAGGGAAAGCCTATCATCTTTGCTCATGGTCATCATCAAAAGCAGTCTGTAAAAAGAGGGGGCTGCCTGTAGCGGCGCCGACGCCGTGATTGCTGTGTTCACGTTTGCAGTCGTTCAGTGACTCAGGCATCTCTCACTGTTCATACTGCAAACTGTTTGCTGATCATAAAGAATCTGGGCTTCGGTTATTCATGACATGACATAACTGAATATATTCCAAACTTTGGATTGAGATCATTAAGAGTTAAGAGTATAATTAAGAGACCTTGCTAAGGTCAGATGGGATCTGTCAAGTCTTGATAAGGAAAGGACTGCTGTGCATTTTGTGACTTAGACTGAAGGCTGAGGAGATTCATGGTTGATTGCAACCAGAAAGACTAAACCTGAGTTACAGGAAAACTAAACACGAGGAAATGAAACGGTTGCACGGCGTCACCCCATCCAACAAACACTAGTGTAAAGTTGACTTGGCATTTTTTTTCTCAAATTTGGTCTGACAGATGAGAAAGGAATGAGCGGAGTTGTTTTTAATATAACCTGATCTAGCTGTTGGCACAGATTAAACAGCCTAGACACAGTAATGCTCCATGTCGGAGCAGTTTAGTGTACAGTTGTTTGTATGGCAGATTGTTTTTGCCCCTCCAATAAACTGATATACACCAGTAATGAGGTAGATTTACATGTTGCAAAAAACGACGATTGTTTTCGTGTGAACAAAATATGAGTTGCCATAAAACCAAGACTTGTTGTTTTGCTGTTGCCAGAAAAAGGATGACCTCAGCAGCCATAAATGAAAAAGGTGTATTTATAGCAGGAAAAGTGCTGTTATCAATAGAGATGAGAGATATGAATAGAGATCTGTAGAGACCCAGATAGGAGCGACTGATAAGATGCAGAATCTCTGAGAGGAAGCTCCATCATTTAAAACTAGTAGACTATTCAAAACTCTGATAACATTCATGCGATTAAAATAATGCGATTAAAATAGCTGTACCTAATTTTACGGGGTGCAGTCACAGGTCAAAGTACTACCTCTAGATGTCTGAATGATCTAGATTTGTGTAATACTGTAAATGTCAGTGTACCGCTGATAGCACAGCTCACAAACAAAACAAAATTGATTCTTCAGACAATCTCGAGGTTTGTCAGGACATTTTCATAAGATGGTCAACTATACAAACTACTCACTTATTTTCAGATTGTATCTCTCTTATTCCCATTGCTTGAAACGTAAGAATGTTTAACCATGTCTTTTTCTTCTTCTCCCTTGTTGCTCTTCGGTTGTCCTTCGTCTTTGCAGCAGCTTCTAACTGGTAAGAAGTTCTGGGAGACAGACGACTCTGGAAAGGATGGACCTAAAGGGATCTTTCTGGACCAGTGGAGGGACAGTGCGTGGGGTGCCTCGGGTATTTAAACTAGTTTGTCTTGTGTTTTTGATGAGATGGGAGGAAGATTTCATGATAGCAATCACTGCTGGGTGTTTTGGACGTATATGTTAAGATACCTGTCAGAATCAAAAACTAAGAACAACCCTTACATTTTCCCAAATCATGAGATTTGAACTTTTAGATTTATGATATCAATAAAATACAATTGGTTCCGTATGAATATTGACAAAAGAAATATTCCAACATGTGTGACTTCTTCCATCGGTCTGTTCCCATCGAGGAAGTCGTGCATACATTCGAAGAGAAAAATAATTCTAAGATTTAAACTGTTAGAATTATATCTCTGTTTTCATAAAACTGGTGACTAATCTGGATTTACTGGATTTGGTCGCATTGATGACTTAATAGTTCATCACATACGGCATCGTTCGGTAAATGGGCGTTACTGCTTTACTGCATATTCACTTATTCATACACACATTCATTCTGCGATGGCGGAACATGCGAGAAGCCACTTGCTCATCAGGAGTGAGAACCATTCACACACCATTGGAAAAGCAAATTGGGGTTCTCTTTCTTTCTCAAGGACATTTTGACATAGAGACTGCTGGAGGCCAGAAACCAGCTCACCAGACTTCTGATAATTGGCTGCTAAACCTCCAGAGCCACTGCCACACTCTGTTTGTCTTGATTTAAGTGACAGTAATTAGAATGTGAATGAAATAAGACAGACTAAAGCTCATTAGACAGAAAGTGTAAGAAAACTATTTCAAAGAAATTCACTTTTCTTCATAATGTCTAGCTGTATGCAGGAGAGAAAATGGTAATAACTGAATGTGGAGTGTTAATGGAATGTTTTCAAAACCTAAAGTTGGTTATCAACGGCAGAACAAGACATGATACACAGTCCAATAAGAAGTGTCCATTTTAAGTTCGTTAAGTAAGGAGCTAATTGCTAATTTCCAAAAATGGACCAACAGCTGGTCTTTACGTCACTCCATGTTAGATCTAGATCTATCTAAATCAACACAATTTTTTTGGGTTAAAAGGTCACTCATAAATGAAGAATCGTATTTAACAGTGCCCGTACGTCCAACGGCAGATCACTCGGTATCCCAGCCAATCATGGTGTCCCGTCGACCAGGCCAGGGTTTCCATGGTGGAAGTGAAGTTGGTGTGGGCTCTGTGATGTCACCACGCTCTGAGAGTGGGGGACTTGGAGTAAGCATGGTGGAATATGTCCTCTCCTCCTCGCCAGCTGACAAATTGGATTCCTGCCTCCGAAAAGGACCCTATGTAAGTTTTTAAGTCTGTTCTCGCTTTCTTTCATCATTGCTACTCTCATTACTTATGTATTACACGTACACATTTCCATTACATTCATTCTTCTGCATTACTGTCCCGTCAGTCACTGATTGTCAGATGGGAACATGTCCTTCCCCTCGTCGATGTCGATCTGTCTGTTACACTCTGTACCTTTTGTGTGTTTGCCATCCATCCCCATTATCAGCTATTATCAGCACTGGTTTTCGTTCTAATAGTATTTCCTGTATCTCTCCATCACATAGGGGCAGAGGGATGGAGAAGTGGAAGAGGAGAAGAGAGAGAAGCCAAAGGCCACATTTGAGGCAGAGAAACTGAAAGAGTTGACAGAGATTGAAGCCGATGTCATTGGTGATGTCATCAACCCCAACGGGCTGCCTGTGCAGAATGGCCTCGACGTTGACGTCAAAGAATATGGGTAGGTTTGATGCAGACTCAGTTAAAACCCCTCATTGAACATAAACAGTCTTTAGATATAAACAATGACCCTCATCTTTTGTCATATCCACAGTCGGCCCCAAGGCAACATGCCAGCCACTGGCCCCGATGGAGACCTTCTTGGTGGTCCCGGCGGTGTAGGGAATGACGGTCTGACACCCATGGGAGGTGGCGGAGGAGGTCCCAAACCTCCCGAAGATTTCTCTGGGGTGGAGCAAGGTGGTGTCACCATGGACCACATGGAGTCTGTGATGGAGCCGCTTCAGTTTGACTACAACTCCCAGATGCAGATGGACTCCGCGCCCACTGTGGGTTTATTTGATTACACGAACCAGCAGCAGGTACGACAACACGCAGAGAGTCTCGTATGATCATCAGCTCTCCATGAGGCGAGGCTCGAGTGTCGTTAAAACTTTATTTACCTGTCATTGCAGCTGTTTCAGAGAAACAATGCCCTAGCAGTGCAGCAGTTAACAGCAGCCCAGCAGCAGCAGTACGCCCTGGCAGCAGCACAGCAGTCTCACATCGGTAGGAGTTAGTGTGTGTGTGCATGCATGGAAATATGAGCAAGAGAATGGAGTTTCACCGTCTCATTTGTCTTTTCACGTGAACTTTACTCCAAATGTTTTATCAACTGTTGTCATGCCCTTAAATGAAAAAAAAAATCTTTTTAATATTAATTTTGTAGCTTTTGCTCATTTATCGTGCTTCACTGTATAACAGGATTAAATGAAACGTTTTTAAAAAAAACAAACACAAGATAAGATGTAAGTTGAGCCATAAATATCAGTTATTTGTGGTTTTATTTATATATATATATTTTTTTTTTTCATTTTTTATTTTTTCTGTTAGAACACAGAACAATTCACATCCAAAAAATCAGATATGCTTTTCAACCTTATTCCATGAACAGATAACAAAACCCTAAAAATTAAAGATCCATAAAAACCAATACCAATTATTATCACATGATTAAGAATAATTGTTATTACGAAAATGAATACACATAATAATAGAAAATTAAGGATGATTCAGTTCTGGGGAGCATTATTCCCTGATTTAAAAGTATTTCCGTCCTCCATTTGTTTGTCCTCAGGGAAGTATCGTCGTTCTTATTAGAGGTGCTTGTGCACTTAAAGTAATCAATGAAAGGTTACCATATTTGGTAGAATTTGTCTTCCTGTTTTTTCACACAGCCTAAACTTCTCCAGTTCCAAAATCCTTCATTAAATTCGATTTGGTGCCTTCTGTTTCCAGTCGTCCACAAATCAATTTTCGCGACAACAGACTGACAAAAGATTGATTTGGTCATTGCTTATAAGTTTTTGCACAGCTTTTTTTTTAAATTATTGTTGGGTCAGTACTAATGATCTTTGTGGGGTAAATGAGCACAGAAGCTACAAAAAAATGTTGTTGCCACCCCCTGGTTGCTATTTAATTCTGTGTCAATATTTCTCTGGTTGATCAAAAGACAAGTAATACTTAACATTACTATCATTGTGATTTTTCACACACCTCGAAATAATAAACTGGGCTTGATATATTTTTTTAATATCTGTTGCTACTAAACATGTCCTGAAGTTTCTAACACGCGTTGTTGCCTCATTCTAGGCATTTTAGTCAATTTATTCAATGTATTATCGAAAAACTGTTTTGCCCTGGCTGACGGTCTTCCCTCCATGTGCCCTTCAGGTCTAGCCCAAGCATTTGTGCCCAATCCTTACATCATCAGTGCTGGTCCACCGGGTACGGACCCCTACGCAGCTGGACTGGCAGCAGCAGCTACACTGGGTGAGACTTGTGATTTTGATTTGGACCGTGAGCAGCCTAATTAATTCCTGCAAGAAGGACGGGCCCAAACACACACAGATGTCTCATTTCACATGCATTTAATTTATTCCCTCTAGGTCCGGCAGTGATGCCCCCCCAGTACTACGGTGTTACCCCCTGGGGGGTCTACCCTGCCAACCTTTTCCAGCAGCAGGCGGCCGCAGCCAACAACTCAGCCAATCAGCCGTCAGCAAACCAGGGCCAGCAGAACCAACAGCAGGTCAGTCGGCTGCTGGCCAATAAACTGACATGCTGATTACCGCCGGCTCACAATTTGTATGAAAGCTTTCTGCCAGCAGTCAGTCTTAAAGCTGCTCCACTTGGATGTCTGAGGAGGAGTATGTGTAGTCGATATAGATCTAAACCCATCAGCTGGTTGATGCTTCTTTCAACTGCTGTTTGTTAGCTACTCCCTCACACTTGTATTCTCATGTGAATATGCCCTTTATCACCGTTCTGTTTTTGGGCTTATTGGTCTTGATATCAACGATAACAGAATACAAATAGTAGAAACTCGGGCTTTTCTGCGTTGGAACAGATTTTGGAGAACTGTTTTAAATTGCATACAAATGACCAATACTGTTTGTTTTTCTTTGTAAAGGTCATGCGTGCTGGGGGCAACCAGCGGCCTTTGACCCCCAGCCAAGGGCAACAAGGTCAGCAGAATGATCAACTTGTTGCAGCAGCAGCAGTCAACTCGGCCCTTGCGTTTGGACAGGGCTTAGCAGCCGGAGTCCCTGGTGAGAATTTGTTTTTTATTCCTAAAGAAAAAACTCAAATAAATTCCGGTACATATATTGTCATTGTACAATTTGCTTCTTTATAATTATAGATAGAATCATTGTTAAAAATGGATGTTGAAAACTCTTTTCCAGGCTATCCAGTCCTGGCCCCTGCAGCCTATTACGATCAGACGGGGGCGCTGGTGGTCAACACAGGAGGAAGGAGTGGGCCGGTCCGTCTCATGGCCCCTGCCTCCGTCATTATATCTCCCTCTGCAGCACAAGCAGGTAAAAAGGCCGCGTAGACACCTGCTGGGTCAAAGGTCGGACCTGTCTCTGTCGCTCTGCTGTCAACGGGAAAAGATTACACATTGTTGTATCAACAAAATCTTAAGTCAGTCATTCAGATCTTTAACTATGAAATGAGCCTGAAGCTTTAAGTTAAGCTGTAGTTTTTTTTTTTGAGATGGGGTTCCAATAATCTTTTTTTTGTTTGATTTCTCAGACAATCAATGCAATTGTAGAAAAGGGTTCACATTTTAAGCCTCCCAAAGATGGGTGTATTTAGGAATCTTTGTAGATCTTTATTATCCCAGTTATTATTGGGATTTTGGAATATCTCGACATTATGTTGTAAACGCTGCATCTCAATAGTTGTATAATCTCAATCTCATATAATCTCACATAACTATTCCATTTGATATAATTAGATGTACATGGCTTGCTCTGACTTTTGACAGTGATAGCGCTAAGGGATGTGGCAAAAATGCACAAACTGGCAGAAATTACTCATTTCCTATGCAAGACATTCTGACTTTGCTTTCTAAGAACCTCAAACTGTATCTGTAAACACCGTCTGTGACTGTCAGCTGTCCCGTGAAATGACTCTTGTTATCCCTCCCATCAGTTGCAGCAGCAGCAGCCTCTGCAGGTGGTGCCAATGGTGGTCTGGGCGGAGGGGCCAACGGTCCATTTCGTGCCATGACGTCGCAGCAGCCTCAGCAGCAGGGTGGCCCTGGCGGCAATCTGGGAGGGAACTCCTTCTACGGATCTTCCTCACTTAGCTCCTCCTCCCAGAGTTCCTCTCTTTTCTCACAAGGTTCTGGCCAGCCAGGACCGGGTTCAGCCTCCTTGGGCTTCAGTCAGCAAAATTCATCTTCTCTCGGTGCCACGCTGGGGGCCACGCTGGGAGGCTTTGGGACTGCAGGTAGGAATACGGAAATACTTTTCACCACTCCCACACATTCCTGAGAAACATGATATTAATGATACCTTTGTCTGCCTCTAGTAGCCAACTCAAGTGGCGGCAGCGGCTCCAGACGAGACTCCCTGACAGGCAACAATGAGCTGTACAAACGCACTCCCTCCAGCCTCACCCCGATCGGCCATGGGGGTTTCTATAATGGAACCTTAGGCTTCAGTCCTTCCCCAGGTCCCGTGGGCATGCCTCTACCCAATCAGGGCCCCTCCCATTCCCTCACACCCCCGCCTTCCCTTTCCAATCACAGCTCCTCGTCCAACCTCAATCTAGGTAAGTGTGTTCGATTCAGTTGCGGAAGATCATCAGTGATGCCATTAAATTCATCTTCTTCCACGTAAATGCCACTTACATAGCTACTCTGACTTTTTCTTAGCATCGTTTACTCTTCCTTCCTGTTGGGTCCTTGTTGAACATTTGTAGGGTAAATCTGTGAAGACTCCATGGCCTTCACATTTGCTTCAGTCTGAGTTTGGTTTTGCTTCACAGTTTGTTGAAGTGAACTCTGGTCTTACTGGTTTATAATTAACCCTAGTGTGGAATTTATTTGGTCAAGAAACTGGTGTTCATGCAGTATGTGAGTAAAGAAATAATGATGTTATAGAGGAGATGTTGGGATGTAGAACGATTCTGAAACATTGCCATAATTAACTTTATTTAATTTGGTGTATTATTGGTCAGGTTTGGTGTTGCATCAGACCCCAGAGGTTTAATCTCAGGGTCTAATCTTTATTTTTAGATTGAATGGTGATAATGAGTAGAATACTTTTGTAGGTATTTGATGGCCTTCGTACGGTGAGGGAAGGAATGTATTTTTCACATAGCTCAATTTATTTTATGGTGCAAGATGTAATGATTTAGAGGTGTGCAGTACCGACAAACTATATCTTTATTTTATTGTATTTCATCCAGTAACAATAATTGGGTATTTTTTTTATCCTACAAGATGCTTTTGGAATGTTGTTAGAGTAATAATGATTTAATTAGAAACAACACGTTTGAGGAGAATAAGTTTTACTTATAGCTTAAAGATTCTATTAAGAGCAATATAAAAAAAAAACGTCCGGTGCATATTTGACTTAAAAAAAACACATGTCTGATTATGTCTACATTGACTCATGAATCTACACAAAGAGCTATATTGTATGTTGTGCCACTATAATGGTTCATATTTCACTCATCAGGGGGGCTTTTTATGGAAAAATGTCAGTCTTGTGCAACTTCCCAACCATAAGTCCAGTTGTGTCTAAATTTAGTTCGTAGGAAGTGACACAAGGAAATCTGTCTTGCTTTATGAGCTCAGAAATAATAGTTGGTTGTATTATTGAGTCACTAGGGGATCTGATCTCAGAGCAGATTCACAGAGTCAAATTTAATTTGAAGAGTTCAATCAGGGGGATTTCTTCAACAATGCAGGGGATTGGGGGCTTTTTTGGGATATATACCCACCTTGGACCTAGTCTTAAATCCTGTAACATGTGTTTACACTGCATCATAAATATGCCTCCATCACTGAATATTTGTTTGTGTATGACATAAGAAATTTGTTTTTCAATATTTCAAGTCTTACTAGATTCAATTTCTTCTATTCCTGTAACGAAACATGAATTTGGAAAAAGAATTTAAACAGTTACAGCATTAACATCCTTGTTGTCTCTCACCTTGCAGGAGGTCTAACCAATGGCAGCGGGCGTTTCATCTCTGCAGCCCCAGGAGCGGAGGCGAAGTATCGCAGTGCTGCCAGCTCAGGCTCCTCCCTCTTCTCACCCAGCAGCCAGCTTTTCCCGTCATCACGGCTACGCTACGGTATGTCAGACGTGATGCCATCAGGTCGGAGCCGCCTGCTGGAGGACTTCAGGAACAACCGATACCCCAACCTCCAGCTCCGAGACATCGCCGGCCACATAATGGAGTTCAGCCAGGACCAACATGGCAGTCGGTACGCAAAGACTCCATTACTTTAATTTAAACCATACAGGGCCAACAAAAAGACCAGTAAGAACAAAGAGATCAGCCATCTTGCTGGCTCTGTCACATGGTGCCAAAAGGTTCCAACCTCTCTCAGACTATATAAGATATTTACTTTCAAAATTAAATAAAAAGAAGAGAAAAAAAAGATTAATGTAAAGCTCATCTATCTGCACAGCTGTGTTTGAAAATGCAGGAAAGCATTTTTCTAAGTTTTCTTCTGGCTCTGGCCTTTTTTTGCCTGATTCAAAATATGTTTTGTGGAGGTTTATCCCTTGTTTAATGTTCCACTTACGTATGAAAAATAAAATTAAAACTCTAACCATATCAAACAGATTTAAGATCGGATTTCACAAATCGCTGTATTGAGTGTTTTTCTTTTTTTTTTTTTAGTTTGACAACGATAGATTTCACTCACACGTTTTCAATCTTCATGCGAGACATCTCCGAAGCTCAATGTCTGGGCCTTAAAATAGAGCTGGAAAACAATCCGGGCAGAGTTCACTTGATTGCTGGATCAGAGTACATGTTTCTACTTGTGCTCATCACTGAAAGTGAACAAGCTGGATTTACAGATCTTTAAAATCCCAGCCCCCAGGACGTGTGTGTGTGTCTGTAATACTCCCATTTCGCATGCTGTATTTATAATTTCAATGGAAATATGTGACATTGGTCAATCTTCAAATTCCAGACACTTTTCCCTTAGTCTTATCTACACCACTGCCTTTTAGATCTAGCCTGGTATTTTTCACCTCCCAGTCCACCTAATCCATTCTTCACATATTTTCTCCGCTATTTCCTGGCTCATCCGTCAGGTGAAAGACGTGGGAGAGGCTCCTAATACATCTGTTTAACTTTATTGCTCCGTCACCGTCTGACATGTTTATTTGCCTTTGACAAGAAGTTCATAAAAACTTTGTAAATCTTTCTACTAAGTGCGTTATTAGAAGAGCAGGCAGTATACTTTCCCATGAGGCTTTAATATGTTGCAAAAGTAAAACAAACAATGACGGCAAGGTGTGTGCAAAACTTGTTATTAAAGATATAATGTTTATCTTCTATGGCTTGTGCAGGTTTATTCAGTTGAAATTGGAGCGAGCCAGTTCAGCAGAGCGCCAGCTTGTCTTCAGTGAGATACTGCAGGCCGCCTACCAGCTCATGGTGGACGTCTTTGGAAATTACGTCATCCAGAAGTTCTTCGAGGTGCGTATTAAAAGTCAGGCCATCATCCTCAGCCTGCTTAGATTGTAATATTTCAGCCAATCATTATCTAAGACCGCACCAGTTCAGGTGTTATATCAAATGGATTTGAGGATTTAGAGACTTATGCTGTGTGTCTGCTTCAGTTTGGCAGCTTGGACCAGAAGCTGGCGCTGGCAGAGAGGATCCGAGGTCACGTTCTGTCACTGGCCTTACAAATGTACGGCTGCAGGGTCATTCAGAAAGCTCTGGAGTTCATCCCCTCTGATCAGCAGGTCATTGTAAGTACACTAGTTCTTATCCCAGGGATTTTATCACTGAAATGACCTTAATTAAACTTGTAGTTTCGTAACCCTGCTGTTATTTAAGGTTGAGGAATTGAAGAATTATTTTTTCAAAGCCTATCTGCCCGACAGATGCTGATAATCAGCTCTCAACCAGGGTGGCCTGCTCATGGATTACCAGTTTCTGCTTGCGTTGTAGATTTTTGTATCATTAAGGTGTGCTCTTCACGCTGAAATGACAAGTTCATCTCCATTCTGAGTTTTTATGTATGTTTAAGCTGCATCGCGCAGCAAGAGCTTCCTAGTAGGCACTTGATCATCAAAAATTAAGCTAACGATACCTCAGTTTATCTTACGTGTTGAACTGCAGGTGGGAGATAAATCTTCACTTCAACTGGGAATAGTTCTGTTTGAATTCAGCAGTTGGTGCTGAAGATTGAGCGTGTGTGTTTAAAGAAAACGAGACGGGTATCTGTGTCTCCGTAATGGACCTCAATAGATTTCTCCTGGGTAACTGTTCAAATCCCAGTTTTATTTGTTATCTTGTGAGTCGCCGTGAAAAATGAAGGAGAGGTTCAAAAATGCATTAAGGCAATATCTGATTTCTCACAAACGATTGCACTTTCTTCTTCTTCTCCCTGTGTCCTCCTCCTCCTCTTCCTCCCTGCAGAGTGAGATGGTACGGGAGCTGGACGGCCACGTTTTGAAGTGTGTGAAGGACCAGAACGGTAACCACGTGGTGCAGAAGTGTATTGAGTGTGTCCAACCTCATGCACTGCACTTCATCATAGATGCCTTTAAGGGACAGGTGAGTGCGTGCACGCACACACACACACACACACACACACACACACATACACATACACAGACTCAAGCAATATTTCCACATGAAATCACTGAAGCCAGTTTGTGTCTGGCTGACATTGACGCAAACATTCATTTACAGAGCTCTCCAGAATTATTAGCACACTTTGAAAAATAATTACATATAAAAAAAGGTCTTTATTGTCTTTGCTCATTAACTTTAACCACAATTATTCAGAGAAATATAAAGTTTAAATCATGTAAGCAATAAAATAAAAAAAATTAAAAAAAAAAAAAAAAAAAAACAGCCTGGAAGAGGACATGTCTGAAAACTGACCCCATACACTGTGAGGAAGATGGATGGACTGGCTAAAGACTCTCCAAGTATTACAGCTAGAGAGGTCAGTGGTCAGTATAACCTTGAGGTAATTAATTAAAGTGGGCCCTGTCGGACCTGAAGCTCTCAGAGATCACAAAATACAGAAGGGTTTCAGATCCTCTCCATGTGTTTTCAAACCTCATCACAGACTACAGAAGGAGACTCGGGCTGATATTGTGGCAAAAGGGGGCGGAGCAAAACATTAAATGCAGGATACCAACAATTATGGCACACGTGTTTTTGAGGAGAATATTTGTTAAATAATGTAGTCTTGAACTAGACGTCTGATTTTTGTGACTGTCAATTAAAGATCATGGGTAAAGACTATAAAGCCATTTTTGCTTCCCATGCCACTCGTTTTCTTAAAAGGATGTCAATAATTCTGGAGAACTCTGTACTTGTTTGTACTTGCAAACTGTACAAACAAGTACAGCGACAGGCCTTCAGACACCAAGCCCAGTCACCACTGTAGCGCAGACACACCTACTCAGTCCCGTCCAGGGACAAGATTCGTTGCCATGGCAACACGTACCTCGGCTCTTTGGCAGCCGCCATTGTCTATCCACTGGCTAAATGTTACATTAGCATAACGTGTTAAACAAAAGACTTGTGCATTCACGCGTGTACTTACTGTTAGCTGCAAATGGAAGGTTTCAGTTTTGAGGAGTCAGTGTTGAGGAAATCTCACTGATGTGTGAATCTTTAGGCGTCTCACACAATTACACAATGACTAGCTGCGTGTTTTCGGATCAATGGTCTTTTGTAGCTGCAAGCATGTTGGGAATTTGCTTTCACTGTGCCTGTGGGGCTGGCCTCAGTTATGCCTTTCATCGTTTGGTGCCGTAACCCCTAAGGCCATTCTGCACCTTTTAAGTTTTTTTGTTCAAGTCACTGGCCGCTAAGACCGCTTGGTGTTCATGTTAGACAAAGAACGACGTCTAATTCTGTGCGTCCCTCAGGTCTTTGCCCTCTCTACTCACCCTTATGGCTGCCGAGTCATCCAACGCATCCTTGAACACTGCCTTCCTGAACAGACGCTGCCTATACTAGAGGAGCTCCATCAACACACAGAGCAGCTTGTGCAGGTATCTCACACACACTCGCCGTCTCTGCCGTCTTTCGTCTTCCACCAGTTTTTTTTTCTTTCTTTTTTTCTACAGGATTATGACTCCTCATGTTGGCTAGCATAAAGATGTTCTCAGTCCAGATTTTTGAAGACGTTTGGGTGTTTGATGTGGCGTCAGAAGCGCCAGCTGGTGTTCTCACGTTTTCATTCATGTGTCTGCTTTTCTGTTTTTTCTAGGACCAGTATGGTAACTATGTTATCCAGCACGTTTTGGAGCACGGGCGGGCTGAGGATAAGAGCAAGATAGTTGCTGAGATCAGGGGCAATGTGCTGGGGCTCAGCCAGCACAAGTTTGCGAGGTAAATACCAGTCAGTGCGAGCACACTAAAGGATTCATACCTTATTCTCTTCTTCTCAAAATTCTATTTTTTTTTCTGTTTCAATGCATCATTTAAATAATTCACCCAATATTCTTCCTACTCTAGCAATGTGGTGGAGAAGTGTGTGACCCACGCGTCACGGGCAGAACGGGCATTCCTGATAGACGAGGTCTGCAGCCTGACGGAGGGCCCTCACAGTGCCTTATACACCATGATGAAGGACCAGTACGCCAACTATGTGGTGCAGAAGATGATCGACGTGGCAGAGCCCACCCAGCGCAAGATCGTTATGCACAAGGTTGGTGGATAGAACAATGTTGCATGTCGTCCATCAAACTGCTGAGATAACGGAGTGTGTCCCATCTGAAGGATTGTTTTAGACCTGTAACCGGTCATCTTGGATGTGACAGAATAGGAAATGTTGTGTTTTGTACGAGGGAGTATTAGGGCCTAAGGAAAAAAACGAGAGGATGGTGTTTTTTTTTCGTATTTCCTTTTGAGAAAAAACTCGAAATATGGATTTGTATGACGAGCAGAAGCCGTAGGGAATCGCCAGTAATGGTTGTATTGATGGTTTTAGCTGCTACGTTGTGTGGATGAAGGCATACAGAACAAACAACGACCCTGAAGTACTTCACCACATCCATTGCCCGCTTGGGAGACGGAGGGCAGAAGCACAGAAATAAATAATTTAAATAAATAAATCTTCCTCCCCTCATTTTTGTTTCTTATGCCCGGCCCTAATAGTAATTAGTTTTGAGAGGAGAGGAGAGGAGCAAGGTCTTTTTTTATTCTCCCCTATGTCAGAGACAAACAACCGAATAGGAAGAAAAATGTCGGCGCACTACATCCTAAGCATGGATAACAAACGTTATCCATTTGGCGCTGCGATCTCTCCGGAGCAGATGAAGATCTGTCTTTGAAGACGAGTCACTTTCTCCATAAGGGAAAAAAAGTCACTAGCTCAAAGACATGATCCGGACGGATCGACCAGTAACACCGCTGCACACAGAGCTACATGTTCCACAAACATGTCCCCTCAGTTTTACCCAACTAACTCCATCTGACAGCTGTGTCTCCTCGAATCTCTTGGACAAATGAGAAAAATCTCGCAGCACAACGGTCCAAGGAACAATCTGGAAATTTTCCATGCTGGCTCTAAGAAATTTCTCAGGCAATCCGTAGCTACTGATGAAACTTAGTTCCACCTCTTTCACCCAGATACAGAAGAATAATTAAAAAGGGAGGAAACGCCTAATATCTGAAGTTTCCCCAACTGAGCCACATCTGTGCGGTTTCCTACTAGAGTTATCAATCGTTTAACTGAAACGCCGCCTCCCCTCAACCACACACTCCCGCCACACTTGGATGTTACCTACACAAGCCTAAAAAACACCTCTGGGCGTAAGAGTTGATATAATGCCACAGCGCTGACATGCAAGCGTCAAACTACAGACACGCCTCCTTCTCAGTATTTCCTTCCTATATGCCGATAACTAATCATGACACTGATCTGAAATTGTGACATCCCTAGTAGTGACAAATGCTCGCTCAAAGCGTTTGGAGCGCACACTGCCTGCGTCCGCTTTGAACATGTCCAACTTGTGTGTTTGTGTCTCCGCAGATCCGTCCTCATATTTCCACCCTGAGGAAGTATACGTATGGAAAACACATTTTGGCCAAGCTGGAGAAGTACTACATGAAGAACGGAGTTGACCTGGGTCCTCTCTGTGGCCCCCCTAATGGCATCATGTAAACGGACTCCTCCCAACCCCTCCAGCTTAAAAGTCATCTCTCCTTTTTCTCCTCCGAAGGCGCCCCTTAATCATGGAGGACATTTATTACCCCGTTTGTATTATGACCCCTCGGGAGGAGCCCGTCGCTATGGCAGCCTTAGTTTTTGTTTGGTTCCCTCCCCCCACTCGAGGCCAGGCCTTTTGAACTGGTGGAGGAAGGGAGGTTTGGGATTGGTGAGAGAGAAACTTGTTCCACTCACTGCTAAATACCCTTCTTCACCCACTTTTTTTGATAAACTTAATTAAGTTCACGTTTGGCTACTGCTGCACACCCCTCCCTTTCCTCCCATCCTAGCTAATCACCATTTGGAGATGGACTGAGTATTTTAAGTTGTATGTCATCACAATCATAGACAAATACACACCAACACCCCATCAGCTAACCAGCAGACAGATCATTTAGCATGGGAGATTCGTTTTCTGGTCTTGCTTCTATAAATATAACGTGTATACTTGGTGTAGACCTTTGCATATATATATAAATATATATATATAAAACTTTGTAGTTTTTCTGGGTTTTGATGTTGAATCTGTATCTATAATGTATCCTAGTAGTGGCCACATACTTCTGACTGTATAATTGTACATTTGTAAACCCTTGTAATGTAAAAGTGCTTTACCACCCTTTTTGGTATGAGAAGAAAAAATGAAAAAAATCCTCACTCTGAAAAAAAAAAAAAACTCTTAGGGGAAAAAAAATGTATTTCAGTGTATATTCTCACCTCCTTGGTTGTGACATATGAGTTGTTGTATATTGTAAATTGTAATATCAAATTTTTGTTTTGAAAAGCCCTTTCTATACAGCGTAGTACTTGTACAAAGATTCGCCACGCTTGGTTTTATCTTGTCACTGCTTAACTTAAGACGTCGATCTCCCACTGACTCCCAATCGGACACGTTCTGTTAGACTTATTGGTGTCTTCTGATTTATGTTGAAGATTTTGTTTTGTTTTTTTTAGATCTTTTTATAGAAATGCTTTACCCCTTGAAATGTGTGTGGGTATGCTGACCGGCTGGGAGAATTAAATTTGACTCATTTAACCTCCCCTGGATTTACCCATGACTGTTTTAAGTGGGATGAACCCATGAATTGTACAGAGGAGATTCTTGTGTTTTTTGGCATTTCTCTAGTGCTGTAAGTGCTGTATCATACTGTCTATGTCCTTTTGGGTGAGAGAGGCAGCCCGCCACGGCGCGGTGTACATTTGGAGCAGCCTTGTGTATATTTACTACGAGCACACCTGTAACCATATGTGTATAGTTAACAGAACCTGTGTATGCTTATTGCCTGGGCAACTATTTTTTGTAACTCCTGTTGTAGATTGTCTCTAAACAATTGTGTGATCTTTATTTTGAAACCAAACTGAACAAAAAAAAACTTTGAAAATTTAACGGTCTCGATGTGCTTCATTGAAGTGTGCGTGCGTTCACACCGGCTGAAACGATAAAGTTAACATAAAACTGCCTTTTTTTTAAATTTTACACCTCTTCTGGATGAACAGCAGAAATAAAACCATCATTACTCCAGGCATCAAGAAGAAAGTGGCTTAGCGGTGTTTTAGAGGGAACCAAAATCTAAACCCACACATTAATCTAAACTTCTCTCCTTATTTTACCACTGCTGTGAGTAATAACCTCAGGCTCTGTAACCAGACTAACAGACCAGACAGTGAATCTCATCATCCTGTATGAGGAAATGCAAATGCAGACAAAGCTCTGTGGAAACACGAGGATTACATAAGAACGCTAATCGGAACACGAACCTCTGTCAACATCCAACTGTCCACTTTAATAACATCCCTACTGCAGATCCTTTAATGTTAACGCCATAAATCAAACTATTTAATGGATCGTATCCAAATTTTATACCATCATAAATCTTTGTGCGAGGAAGATTGGATTGATTTTTGTGGAGAGGACTGTTACATGTTCCCACCACAAGGGGGAGTTTTAGCTCCAAATTCACAGTTTTTGGGTCGTAATTTCTCAACAGTTGGTCTGATTTAGTCCAAATTTGGTGAATATGAATCAACTTAAATATCATATGTTACTCTAATAGTTATCATTTTATTCACAAGGGGGAGTTTATTTTTTTATGTTTATGAAAATACTTTTAGGTACATAATTTCCTCACTGTTGGTATGAATTAGTACATATTTACCTCATGAATAAGTTCAACGACATATAAATGTTATTTCTCATATTGTACTGCAATCGTTCATTTTTCTCACACCAGGAGAGCTTTTTTGCAAAAAACATTATTTTCCGGCTATTTCCTAGTTTTATGTCGATTAAATCCAAATTTATATATATATAAATAAATAACCAAACATCCGACTGTGTCTAAATTTAGCTCCTATGAATTGTCACAAGGAAATCTGTCTTTTTTTATTCCTAAACTCAGTACAACTAGTAAATTGTATTTATCTTTATTATTGAATCACTCTAGGATCTTATCTTAGAGCATATTATTGACTTCATAGAAATAGCTATGTTGAAACAATATGGGCTGTTTGAGATTGTTAATGATTCACATTTGATCTGAGGAGTTCATTCCCTGTAAATATCATGGATCTGGCCCATATTAAAACATTTTAGTCTGGTTGAAGCAGGTTTTTGTTTTTATCGGCACCAAAGTACAAAATTAAAGGGTAAAACAAACAAAAATGGGAAAACGCCCTCCTGCTCCTCGTTAGCCCAGAGGACAGGTTGTCCATCATTGGACCTCTGGTCCTGGGAACCATCATGAGTTCATATCTCTCTGGGGCCTCACACCCACTGGAGGTGCAACAGCCATCACTCATGGCGCTGGTCCAAAGCCCAGATAAATGGGCAATGTTGCGTCAGGAAGGTCATCCGTTCTAAAGTCTGTGCCAGATTAGCCTCCACTCCGCTGACCCCTAACCGGACACAGCCAACAGAAATGAAAAGACTTTTCCACTCCACGTCACTCAATCTCAGAGGATTTTAGCACTTTGAGATTTGATCCAAATGTAAAGTGCGTTTTAAATTAAATGTATTATTATTTATTATTATCATCTTGGGCCTGCGGAAGTCTGCAGCAGAATTGGATGATTGATATTCTGGATGGTTGATTTATGGCTTTCTCCTCACACTGCAGAGTCTTAACTTCATTTATAGGAGCATCAGCAAATTGAGTTTTCTCACAACAGCGTTCCCAACGCCACGTAGTGCTGTGTTTCCTAGAATCATATCTGTTTCTATACTGATAGATCCAAGTTTATGGACATTCCGTGTTGGGATTTCTTCCAGGTCTTTCATGATAGTTATGGATGCAGATGGTGAAATCATCTGATTCTTCTGACCGTGCGTTGAGAAATGTTCTTAAACTATTTAAGCACCAAGCGGATCTTCTCTCCATTGCTCCTTGTATCCCTTCAATGGTCTTGAGATGGTTCTGGGTGACACAGCTAAACCCTCTTGCGACAGCAAGCATGGATGTTCCACCTTGGAGGAGCTGGACTACCTCTTTGGTACCACAACATGCTACCATTACCAAGACTCTGGCAAAGTGCAAGTTACAGTCAACGTCATCAGACAGGAAGGATGAGGAGAAAGAATTGGTCTGTTTCCACCACCTGCATGGATCTATTTCCCAACAGCCTCATTCCAGGAATAGGGCAATTAAAATAACCTTTTTTTTTTTGGTATGTATACATATCAAGTGTTGGTAATCATCCCACACACATTTCTTCAGTTGCATCTGTCCCCCTCAGTTGCGTTGCTCGGATAAAACCCATTTAACAAAAGGTTCCAGTGAGTGATGATGGAGGTTGGTAAAAACTCGAGTGTGTGTGTGTGTTTGTGTTCAAGTGTCTGCTGTCGGGCATCGGATACCTAAACGAGCTGCAGGGGGCATCCTACCCTTGCTCGTTGAGATCCCCCCTCCTCTCTCTCTCTTCAAACACACACACACACACACACACACACACACACACTCACACACACAGCACATCTTGCCAGACTCACAGGGCCAAGCAGCGACGCCATACGGAACATCCTGCCCTCAGCGCGGAGGGGGAGGAGAGAGAGAGAGAGGCTGAATGTGAGAGAGAGACTCTGGCGTCTATCAGGAGGAACCCATCAGGTCTCCAGCACAAGAACTCAGACAAAACAGAGAGAAGACCGATTATCTCCGTTTACCGGTGACCGGGAGCACAGCGGCGCGTGAAGCCTTGGATTAAAAAGCCCGAGCAGAAGGACGGACAGTCTCGCGGAGGGACGGCGCGCGCTGAAGTTGGACAGACTACCGAGACGCCGACTTGCACGCAGCTGCTCCCGCAGCTTCAGTCGTTCTCTTCTCCCCGAACCCCGTGAAGGCAGCGGCGGCCCCGGGAGGCTGTGCCCGCACACCCAGACCATGAAGCTGCCTTGGCTCCTGGCGCTCTCGGCGCTGCTGGCTCACGCCGCCACGGTAAGCCTCGGATCCTTTGTTAACCGGGGAGCTCTCGCGCACACAGCGGCCAGGGCTCTTTAAGTGCACGCGTGCATGTGGCGTTATCGTTAAGTGAGGATGTGATCGGTAGGACGTACTCTAGCCTACCCGACCTACTCATCGGCCGTGCGTGACTCCCGTGCACACCCTACCCCAATGTTAAGCGCACGAGCCTTTTCGTGTCCCCCCTTCTTCTGCTCCCTGTAACGGGAGGTGAGTGTGTGTTCGCGTGTGTGTTCGCATGTGTGCAAGTGTGTCGGTAATTAGCGGGTTATCTCTAATTGAGCCTGATTACGGGTCTCAGCGCTGAGCCTCCGTTTGTGGTTTCTGTGTCATCAGCTCACATCCTGCCGTTAATTCGAGGGGCTCCACTCTTTCTGCGCCTTAAATGACTTTATTACCGGGTAGTCGCGCTGCAGGACGCGCGTGTGCGTGGAGACTGGATGTCCGACCTGTGATGTGCACGCGCCCTTCATCACTAGATCGGCTAAGCTCATTGTTCGGGTGCCAGAATCTGACCAGGGCATCCCCCCTGTGAGATTGTGCGGGCGGGGGGTGGGTGGGGTAACGGGAAGTCAACGGCGATGCGGCGCTCAGACGAAGGCTCGGCTCAGATGGAATGATGTCATCGGGAGTTGCGAAGAAGGGACGCTGATCTAGAATTCGCGACCCCCCCCCCCCCCCATCCTCTCTCCGGAACCGTCCACGCAGATTTCACGCGCCCCCCAATAGCACGCCCACAGCTTCCGTTAACGATGAATCCAGATTTATCCTATGAGCAGTAGGAGGTGAGGAAGAGGAGGGCGGAAGTGTATGGTATCATTGAGAGAATGATACCATACCCCCCCCCAACACACACACACACACACACAGACATACTGCTGTAACATCATTATCTGATGTAATATACAACAAACTTGTTGCTTCTCTTTGATCCATCAGTAAATTCATGCAAAACTGATTTTTGTCATCAGAATAACAATCTTGTAATTACATTGTACAAACATTGTAATTACATTGTAATTACAACAAAGTCAGTAGCTGGAGTTTTATTGGCTTTCCAGCTGGGTTTTTATTACATTCCACTTTCTGGCGTTTACATTCCGCCAAAAGAAGCAAGACTGAATATCAAACTTGGTTTATTGGAATTAAATTTTCAATTCCTATAAATATTTATTGGACATTTTGCTGTAAATTCAGGATTTATGCATTTTAATTCATTATATTCCCCAAAAGTTAGGCATAATATTCAGTTTCCTCCGAGTCCACTGCTGCAGATTCATAATTTAATTTCAAAGTGATAACTCAAAATCTATTTAATGGATCATTTTCAAATTTTACAGCCACATAGATCTCAGTGCTACGAGAAACTGGATGGATTTCGGAAAAGTTTGGTTGTATATTTGAAAACTATGGGGGGGCTTTAGCTCCAAAAACTTTTTGGCCATAATATCTCAACCGTCAGTCCAGTTTGCTTGTCATTTGCTGCACAGGAGTTGACTAGAGAATATTTTATCTAACGTTTCATATTTTACTCTAAAAGTTCATATTTTCACAATAGGGGGAGCCTTTTTATAAGAAACACAGTTTTTCTGATATAACTTCCTAACTGTTGATCCGATTTAGTCCCAATTTGGTGCATATGAATCGACTCAAGGAGATCTAGCTAATATGTTTCATCATTGTACTCTAATAATTTCATATTTTACTCATTAGGTGGAGTCGTTTTACAAAAAACACTGTTTTTCCGACGTAACTTTCCTACTGTTGGGACGATTTTGTCCAAATTTGGGCACAAGAATCGGCTTGAGGAGCTTTCTTTTATATATATATATATATATATTATATATATATATATATATATATATAATATATAATATATATATTAATATACATATATATACATATATACTCTAAATGCTAAATATTTTAATCACTAGGGGGATATACCCTTACTGTTGGGGACAACGGCGTAGGCCTAGCTTTTCTTGAAGGTCACACAGTGGGGTAGTGGTTAGCTTAACCCACACATCGCACTGTTGCCCGATAGCACGAGGGTTCTGAGTTGAAATCCACCTGTGGAGGGTTCTTATGTTCTCCCGGTGTTTGTGTGGGTCCTCCTGCTTCCTCTCGCAGTCTGAAAACATGCAGCATAGCTATGAATGTGTACATTATCACAAAGTGTCAGCACCATCATAAACTAGCCTAACACCCAATGTCAACTGGGATAGGCTCCATTCCTCTGCTCCGCTGCTATCAAACAAGTAAAGACACTCCAGTGGCTCCACGTTCGAGGGGTCGATTCCCCTCATAGGACTATTGATTCACAAGCAGTGACATAAAGGGGGGAACTGATCCGCCTGGGTAGAATTTATCTGAATGTTATCGGGTCTGACTGAGAATAACTTCATTCAGGATTAGGAACATTTGCAGTTTGAGCATAATATGAATACTTAAAGTAAAGTAAAGCTCTCTGAGGTAGACTTTGACACCAAACATGGTTAGAAAATTCTCGTAAAAAGCAGAAACTACTTCAGCTGTTACTGTATTTCAGCGGCGCAGTTTTTACAGCAAATTAAATATGTATAGGAGTATAACCCGTTGTCATGCAGCGTACCTGAGGCTCTTCGGGACCCCCAGAAGATCCCTGGCCTCCAGCTGACTTAATCTGTCTTTACGTGTACAGATGGAGACAGGTGTAAGTCATGCACACGCACACTTAAATATATACTGTGACATAGGCTTTGCTAGAAGAGGCAACATACACACACACACACACACACACACAAACACACACACACATCTCAACAGTCTATTAATTACACCTCAAGCCTTGAACCCACAGACTTGAGCCACAGTCACATGGATCTTCTGACAAGATCTTTCCTCTAAATGTTTCGTGTGCGTGTTTGCGTGTGTGCGCGTGTGT
Source organism: Lophius americanus (assembly GCA_037951165.1). Taxonomy (NCBI): domain Eukaryota; kingdom Metazoa; phylum Chordata; class Actinopteri; order Lophiiformes; family Lophiidae; genus Lophius; species Lophius americanus. The sequence continues at coordinate 471,811 of JBBDHG010000344.1, forward strand.
GCGTGTGTGCGTATGTGCGTGTGTGCGTGTGTGCGTGTGTGCGTGTGTGTCTGATCCCATGGAGTGGGGCTTCTCTGTGTATTCCTTGTCAACTGAGTTATGACATCATATCCGGGTGACTATGTTTTACATGGGAGACTGATTTTCCCACAGACATCTGTTGTGTCCCACAGATAGCCAGTTTGCGTGTGTGTGCATCCGTCAGCCTTCGTGAAAGTTGCCACTCTCCATCTGTCTGTGTGTGTGGGCTCAAAAATAGAGAATCTCCAGTGCCAAAGACTTCTAGCCAGCTCTCGCTCCTTGAAGTGTGTGTGTGTGTGTGTGTGTGTGTGTGTGTGTGGAAGCGTTGTGTTCTTGAGGATCATGTTTAACTCATGGGATGAATCAGTGTTTTGTGCCTATGATAGCTGACAAAGCCCCCCATAGAGATGAAGAAAGAGGGAAGGAGCTTGAAAGAGCAAAAAAATAGGTCGAGTCAGGCGGATTGAGGGAGAGTGTGGAATGCGAGAGGCAATTTGACACAGGAAGCGGGGTCCTTCTCGCTCTCCAGGAGGACAAAGTTCCCTCACAAAAACACACACTCAAGCTCGGCAGGTAGAAATCACTCCTGATGTGAAGGCGGTATTTCAGGTGTGTGTGTGAAATGGTGGGTGAGGGAATGTGGGGGGAGGGGGTCAACTTGGAGTGGTTAGAGGAAATGAAAAAGATCAGGGTTCATATCCGGAGTTGCATTCGGATGCCGGTGTCTGCAGGTGAGCATTGACAGAGAGACAGAATAATCACAGCCCTCAGTGGGAAAAACATCAACATGCCCTCCCTCTTTTCCCTTTTTCCTCACCCCTTCTCATCCCTTTGGCTATTTGTGTGTGTGTTAATGTGTACACATGCTGTTAATTCATATCTCAAGGCAATTTCTTATCACATGAGAAGGACTGGCCTGGCAGATGTGCCGCATTTGAATGGAATTACTTTTTCTTTCGAGTTTAAAAAGTTTTAGCTTCAGCTGCAAAGGAATGGAATTTGCTATTGGACTGATAACACTGTGTGGGCACGGAGAAAACTTCCATCACAATACCAGTTATTTCAGAGTGGACTGAAGGAACAATAGGAGCTCAGGGGGGTTTGCAGCAAATTCTGGAGTTCCATTAATTCAAAACAGACTTTAAGCTCAGCCTGGAATAGAAAGACGTATATTCTAATAATGTTGATAAAACCCGTTATCCAGCCCAAGGGAGCATAAACAGTCCAAGCAGCAATCTCTGGGTCCTTCAACCTTGAATGTCAAAGGCTTACTTGTCATCTAGGTGTCACATCTGAATTGCATTCTAACCACATCAGTAACTAAGCTTATGTTGTCGTCCCTGAGCGCAAGCAGAACAGTGTTTTCCGCTTAAAGGCTTCCCCTAGTGAGTAAAATATGATAAATGCAAAAGAGATCCCCTCGAAATGATTCCTACGCACCGGATTTGGAAGAAATCGGACCAACGGTTTATAATTTATGGCCTGAAAACCTAAACCTACGGACTAAAATCAACCCAGTTCTTCCTCCCACTAAAGTCTATGTCGGTATAAAATCTGAAAATCATCCATTAAATGGTTTTGTGAGTTATCGCATTAAACAAGGATAAGGATATGTGGACGCTTCAATGACAATTATATACTATCCCTGACGTTCCGGGAATATCCACAGATCAGCCATAACATTATAACCACTGACCGGTGCGACCAGAGTAACATTGATTATCTGGTTACGATGGCACCGTCGGCCTGGCTCGTCGTAAAATAATATAACATAATGTCATGAATTAAAATGCTGCAGAATCAGAAACTAGATTGTGTCTTTTTACCATTTCTCGCCAAGACCCATAGAAGAGGTGTAAGAAAACAGCTCATTGTTATTGTTAGCCCCTGAAGTGATGAAAATGTTAAAGCTGGTTCTTATAGAAATGTGTCAGAACACAGAGTGGACCTCAGAACTGTTTAGTCAGCAAAAGGGAACAAAATGATACGAGGTGTGGGCTGGTGGTTTCCTCGTTATAGCTGGTATGTCTATGCACAGACACATAAATGGGAAATTAGTCATTCTTTCAGCCCTATAGTGTCTAATTCTACCGGCGGGTGAAGAAATGTCTTTTTACGCCACCTTTTCAAGTAGCCGTTAATGGTTGGTCATTTATTGAGGGACAATAACTGAGGGGATTGGGGGGTCATTTGTGGTCCTCCTCTGAACCAGCAGTAGTTAGCCTGAAAGGAAAAAGCTCAGGGAACTAATCCCTGCAGCAATATAAATTATTTTTAATCCAAGAATTTAATCCATGCTTTTAGATTATTGCACTTCATTGCATCCCTAAACCACCCATGGCGCTGGGGTGGATTTTCAGAAAAGGCTGAATCGTTGGAGTACATTACTCCCCTGTTGGTTTATTCCTTTTGGCGACCACTAGAGTTTAAATCTGGCACAAACGATGACGTCCCCTGAGTACATATATTTTATTTGCGGTCTATCAGTCTGGCCGCTGACTTGAATAAAAAGTAAAACCCTAGAATGTAGAAGAGAAAAAAGGAAACTACGAGAATGCTCCAAAACCCAAATAACGGAACTCTGTTTTTCTTCTTTCATCTGTCATTGATCATGTCACGGCGCCTCAGATTTATTCAGCTTGCTGATCCACCAGCCGTAACAGTAAAATGCTGAGACATTAATGCTTAATGTTTCACTCACATGGGGCATTTTACTGCAGGATGGATACCTTTTGATATCACATTTGTCTGATAATACCAAATATTTTACATTTCAGTATTGGTTCATTTTTACTGACATGAGTAAAAGGTTCTAAATACTTCCTTTACTGCTGGAAAGATAAATAATAGCAACGTGCCTCCGCTGAAAGTGAAGCTAAAGGTTTTCTTGTGAAGCTCTCTCCGAGCAGCCAAAAGAAATCAGTAAAATTGATGCAAAAAGTGTCTTTATAGTCTTCAACCGTGACCTTTAATTCAAATTATTCACAGAAATCTAACCTTTAACCCCAAGTAACATTAGATACACACATTTGATTAAAAAAAACCTCTTTGATGGAATCCATAGAACCATGTCTTTTAACAAGATTTCCAGGGCCTTTGGAAGAAAAATAGCCTCGCAGCCTCAGAGATCCACCACCAGACTTCAAAATGGGTATGCAGGGCTTTTCACAATGGCTTCCTATCTCGCTACGACACCCCCATCTTAGATGTTTTTAGCCAGAAAGTTCTGCTTTGGTCTCATCTGACCTCTGACTGTGTTCTAACTGAAAGTCTTAGTGGTGTTTGTCAAACTGTAGCAGCTTTAGCTTGTGTGTGGATGACAGCAGAAGCTTTGTTCTTGCTACCCTTCCAGAAAAGCTGGTGTTGGTGTCGGCGCCATCTGAATATGGTTAGGGAGACTTTCTGACCCCAGCAATTCTCTAGCTGTAATCCTTGGACAGTCTTTTGCCAGTTGAACCATCCTCCTCACAGTGTGTGGGGTCAGTTTGTTGACACATCCTCCTCCAGGCTGATTTGTTACACCTCTTTTATGGATCTAATTGTTGAAACTGACATTTTGAATTGTTGAGAGATGTCCTTGTCTTCATTGCCAGATCTGTGCTGCTCTCTTTTCCTCACACATCATTGCTGAGTTCTCTAGTCTTTACCCCTGAACTTACTGACGACTGCCATTTATGGCCCTTGGCATGTAGGCCATCAACAAAGGCTCTCCACTCCTGTCAACACCCAGTAGTGTTGAGTCCTTCAGTTACTGTTTCCGTAACATATCTTGATATACTGGACAGAGATGTTAGACCTGTGGGGCACAAAAGCTGCCACTGGCATAGCTGAAGGGGTCACTGTGACACACAAGCTCTCCGACCACAACAAGGTTCCTCTACTGTGAAGAACGTCAGCAAGAATCGGGCCGGTGAAACCTCATATCTATACTCCAGTAAAACAGGAAGTCATTCTTCACCACTTCTGAGTTCCTACTCAAACAGGGTTAACTTAAAAATATAAAATATGACTGGAAATATACTTCAGTTGCCTTTTAATCACAGGATTAAATAAGGTTGGCGTACATGTTTTAGAGAAAATTATTTGTTTCATGTTAAGAATATCCGGATTTATTTTGGTACTTGAATAAAAGGTTAGACTTTGAATGAATGTGAATACTTTGAGTTAAAGATCAAGGTTATAGACGTTAATGTTCTCATTTTACTCATTTTTAATAAAATAACTCATTGGAACTCTGCGTCTGAAAAAACACAAATATTTCACATTTCAGCATAACTTCCTCTTCACTGTAATGAGAAAAAGGCAACATACATACACGGATAGCGAGGCCGTGTTAATCTTGTTCTCTGTATAGCCTGTGTGAAGCTCTCTTCACGCTGCCAGTCATCGTTTAGTTATCTGTTTGTTTTCGTCAACCACTTGGCTCCATCACATCGTGCAACAATAAACTTCCCCTGTGCATCGAGTTCAAGACACTCCACGGATTAGAAAGAGTAGCCCGGATTCATCCAGCTGGAAACTTCAGTTCCTCTCACCACCACCACCACATTAACACACACACACACACACACACATACACAGACATGAGCGCCGAGATACTTGCTCACATATATGCACCAATACACATTAACATTAAAACCCTGATCAGACGCACAGATAACGGCATTCACACGCTCTGCCGTTGAGTAGTGGTGGTCTGGTGCGGCAGTTTAGTTGATTCAATGAGTCAGAGGGAGACGGAGAACGCTGGAGGTGTTTTAGGTAGGTCAAAACAGCAAGAAACGCAGCTTGTGTAGAGACTAAACACACACACACACACACACACACACAATCTCCCGCGCAGTAATTGGGCAGAGCTGTGCAGACATACATACATATTCTCTGGAGGGGGTTAGGCGAACATCGAGAGTAGGCAAGGAGGGGAAGGCGAATGGAAAAATGGGGAAGTGTACAGACCACAGGATAATGAGAAAGAGGGGTGGAAAGGAGGGAATAGAATGGAGGTGGGGGGAGAGAGAGGGTCACGGATGGAAAAAGAGTTTTTGGCCATGGCGGGATGGATTGATAGAGAACAGGAAGGAGAAAAAAAAGGAATCGGATGAGGGGCTGAGTAATGGAAAGAGGATGAATAAAAGGGGTGTGAGCCCAGAAAAAGAGTGGGAGGAAGGATTAAGAGAGGAAGAGGAGATGGTGTGGATTAGAATAAGGGGGGGGGGGCAGGATGATGGGAACGACATGGATGGGATGGAGATGGTCGGGATGGAAAGATGTCAAGTGAGAGGGTGAGAGTGAGGGTGGGGGAGGGAGGCGTGCGCTGCTCATTCCCAGGAGAGCGCTCTCTACCTGCTCTCCCTAGCCGTTACCACGACAACCAGCATGGCTGCCGCTGTCACAGCTTTATCTCCCCTCTCTCCATCCCCTCCCTCCCCTTTCTCCTCTCTCCTCTCTCCCGCTTTCAGTATGTTTCGTATTTCTTTTCTTTTCATCTCTGTTGCCTCCCTCATTTATATCTCATTCTCTCTTTTCTGGCTGCACTCTTTTCCCTTTTCTTCTTCCTGTCTTACTTCTCCTCCTCCATCTGTCACTTTTAACCCTTCCCTTCCTTCCTTCTCTTCTTCTCCTCTCTGGTCCATTTGTCACGATGAATTAAGACATAGTGAAGGGAAGAGGCAGCAGTTGTTTCACCTTTGCAGCCGTGTCTGCGTTTGTGTGTGTGTGTGTGTGTGTGTGTGTGTGTGTGTGTGTGTGTGTGTGTGTGTGTGTGTGTGTGTGTGTGTGTGTGTGTGTGTGTGTGTGTGTGTGTGTGTGTGTGTGTGTGTGTGCGTGCGTGCGTGCGTGTGTGTGTGTGTGTGTTTTTGTGCTTTTTAAGGGAGACTAAATTAGAGAGTATAAACGCAGTGTCATCTCACAAAACCACAAAGACAAATCTGGAATCTTACTCACTCGAGCTTTTCTATAATAGAACCTAAAAACAGGGCGCCTCCTTCCCACTAACGCTAGGCTTTGTGTGCATGTGGGTGTGTGCATGTGTGTGTGTGTGTCAGAGTTGGCCTTGACCATCAAGTTAAGATGGTGTTAATAATTTTTCACTGGTATATTCATGCAAAAGTCTGTATCTCTGTAGGACTTATGACTTTCCCTGCGTGTTACAGTACTGATGGGGGGGGGGGGGGGGGGGTAATTGGGTTAACGAAGAACTGGACGGGTGGGGTCTCGCAGACATGAAACCCAGTGTGGTCCAATGGGACTGCTGGAATGTGTATTTCCTGGCAGGCAGCTGATAAGAGCTTTCTGAGGCTGTGATAAGACTCGCTCGCGCCATCCCAACCAGACCCTGGCCTCCATCTGACCCCCCAACACAGGACTCCCTCCATCTCCCTCGCCAACAGTCCACATTCTTGTTTGTCTATTGGACATGTAGGCAGTAACATATACATGTTTTAACTAAAACTGATCTATCATCCTACTGAGACTTAATCAACAGGTGAACAAGTTATTTGGGAACCCGGATGGCCAAAACTACATTTATCATCAATGTTCACAGTATCCATGAAAAGTGGGGAATATCCATCCGCTTCTACCGCCACATCCTTCGTGTTAACGCGATCACTCAAGAGCTTTTCCATGGACTGGATTGTCTTTGGGAAAGGTCGGTTGTAGGTTTTCAACACTAGCGGCCCAAATATCTCCACTGATTGTCCAATTTAGTCCAAATTTGATGCCTGTGAATCGACTCAAGGGGCTCTATCTTGTATATATCATATTTTACTCAAATGCTCCTTATATTACTCACTAGAGGGAGCTTTTTTCACCCAAAAAACATTGGGGTTTTTTTGGGACATAACTTCCTACGGTCGGTTGTAGGTTTTCAACACTAACGGCCCAAATATCTCCACTGATTGTCCACTTCAGTCCAAATCAGATGGTTATGAATCTACACAAGGTGATCTTTTTCACTAATTAGGGGAAGCTTTATGCTAAAAAAAAACAACACAACAGCTTCTTGTCCATAACTTCACAACTAATAAGTCCAATTGTGTCTAAATTGTGTTTAAATGTCTAAGCAAATCTGTTTTGTTTAATTACTTAGCTCAGAAAATATGGTTAACTGTATTTATCTTCATTATTGAGTCACTATGGGATCTGATCTTAAGGCATACTGCTGACTTAATATAAATATTTAGGTTGAGTGGATATGGACTGTTTGAGATTATTAATGAGTCACATTTAATTTTAAGAGTTCAATCAGTGGGATAGCATGTACAACGCAGGGGATGGGGGGCTTTTCATAGATATACCCTTGATGTTTTATATCAGTCCCCATCTCTGCCGTTGTCTCACTTTTAGGTTTGCCTAATAGTAAAACTGTAAAATGGCCAAAAATACTTTTAAAATAAGAAAACCAAGAAGTCTCTTCCTCCGGTCTCCTTGTTTCCAGTTATTGATTTAGCCCTGAGATACTGCTGTGTAAGTGTTGAATGATACACACTGTAGAAAATAAATGATAAAACCTTGGAACAAGATGGTAGTTTTCGCTCCAGTTAACCATTAATGACACCACATTTCTTCTGCTTTGATGCTCTGTGCGAGGAACTTGTTTCCTTGGCTCCATGTCAGTGGGCAAGACATCTTTATTGCCTCTGGCGGGAAATGCTATCACTAGTCCGGCGTTAAAAATGGCCACTTTGGCCACTCACATCCCGGTACGCGTGTCGGTACTTAATAGTGGGAGACAGTCCTGGTAAATGATGACACTGTGGAGGAGTGTGTCTTGTCACAGGAGATTCTCTTTAAGGTTCTGTAGGAAGAGGTAAAGATGGAGGAATATGGGATCAACGTCGAGCAAAATCTAAATGTAAGACATATTACATGGGTGAAAATTTGACTTTCTTGTTGTAAATTGTGAAAGATCTTCACCTAACTGCTGGAACCAAGTAAAAGACATGTTCTCCGAATAAATCCTCACTAAAGTCTCAAAGGTCTCTCTGGGTATTTTGTGTCGCATTAACCTTGTTTGCTTTCATTTGCTTGCACGCAAAGTTTGCGGTTGATATCAAATCAACGATAGAAAAAAGGAGGCCTACCGTATCGTCCCTGGTCGATTCATAAGAAACAAGTTTGGACTAAATCCGACCAACATTTCGAAACGTTACGTCAAGAAATATATAATATATATATATATATATATATATATTTTAAATTTTCTTCTTAAAAAAGCTCCTCCTAGTGTCGGAAATAGGATTTGTATAGAGAATGGTTGAGATATTGTAGGCCAAAACCTTTTGGAGATAAAGCCCCTAGTGTTCGAAATATGTAATGGCATGAAATTTTTAAATTGTCCATTAATAGTTTGTGGGTTATTGCGTTAACATGAGAGTCTGTGGTCATGACGATTCCATAATATTCCCGAGGTTTTCAGTAATTTTACCACTTTTGATTGACAGATTTTTCATTTCTGATTTATAAAAGGCAGATAAAGAATATTGATCTTGTCTGTGGGGTTTTTGACGGCACCAAAATCCACACTGTGAAAGAGACGTAATGGACTACGTGCTGACGTTTATGGTCGGCCCGTCTGCCTTAAGGTTTGCTGGATTTATCATTGGTCACTTAATGGTTTGTAGGAAGGTCACAGGAAGTGAATATTTATAGGTCGGGCCTTCAAGCTTGAAACCAAGACGGAAACTTTCTGAGTGCTGCACAAAAGGTATTTTATATAGTCGTGTTTACGTGTGTGTGTTAACATGTGGAAGAGGAGGCGTAGTGGAGCAAAGAGAGGCTGCTTGAGCCAACGAACGTGAGCGAGAGATACTGTGTGCAAAAGGCATGTGACTGTGTGTGCGTGTGTTTGTGTGTGTGAGTGTGTGTTTAAATTATTTAGCCCCTCGTCCCGACAGAGGAGTGAACGAGGTCAGGAGCTCATTGCTGCAACGTTTTTCCTCTCTCCATGCATCCATCTCTACACCCTCCACCCACAGTCTGCTTCTCTTCCTCCACAATTGCTGCAGAGCTCCTTGTTTACTCTTCACTTACTCCTCCCGTCTTAATAAACAGGAAGTTGGTGACAAAAGTCTTCCCACATGTTACTCATGTCCCCTCAATTATCGGCACACCGTGAGGGAAAAACATTGATCCAATTAAATACAAACACTGAAACCACCGTGAGTGTGTGAGTGTGTGAGCATGTGTGTGAGTGTGCTTGTGAGTGTGAGTGTACATGTGCATGTGTGTGTGTGATAGTGCATGCGTCTTTATGTGTGTGTGTGTGTGATTGTATGTGTGTGTTTGCATGCATGTGTGTGCGTACATGAATGTGTGTGCATGTGTGTGTGTGTGTGCTTGTGAGTGTAAATGTGCATGTGTGTGTGTGATAGTGCATGCGTCTTTGTGTGTGTGTGTGTGTGATTGTATGTGTGTGTTTGCATGCATGTGTGTGCGTACATGAATGTGTGTGCGTGTGTGTGTGTGTGCTTGTGTCTGTGACTGAGTGTGTGAGTATATGTGCATGGGTGTGTTATTGTGCACTTGTCTGTATGAGATTGTGTTTTTGCATGTACATGTGTGCGTACATGTCTGTGTGTGCATGTGTGTGTGTGCGTATGTCTGTGAGTTTGTGTGTACATGTGCATGTGTGTGTGATAGTGCACTTACATGTGTCTGAGTTTATAAGAGTGTGTAAGAGTGTGCGTGTACATATGCATATGTGTGTGTGTGTGTGTTTGAGGACAGTAAATCTTTGAACCATGGCGCTTTAAAGGGTTCTTTCAAAGGTGTTCAGACTCCAGTGAAACTCCGAAGCTAATGAGTTCTACGTGTAAAAGACTGAAATAGATGAAATAGATAGTGTTTGTGCTTGGAAGTATGATTCTGTATAATATTGCCGGTATATGCAGCAGGTTCTCCCTCCCATAACGCCTAATCACATCCTCCACTCACATGCACACACACACGCATGCACACACACACACATACACACACACACACACACACACACACACACACGCACACGCACACACAAAGTAGAAGTCAGCAAGGTTAAGGCAGGGCAATCATTATTGGAAGAACTTGGTTCTGGTAGCAGCCAGAGCGGACTCCACCAGACACAGGAATGATGACATTGGCATCCGGAGAGGATGTGGAGGTAATCTCTCCGTCTACCTGAGACTGTTTATTCTGAGAGATCGGTAAGGTTGGCGCTCATAGTTTGACATTATTAGTGCTTTAGACTAAAGGTCACAGCTGTTCCTTTCATAGCCTGCTAATTAAATGCTCATTAGCTTTTAACTCGATAGCTTCATTGACAACCAGCACATGTGTCAAGCCAAGTCCACACATGCAATTTCACAAGCAGTCCAACATGAAGAAGTGTGAAAATCCATGGAGAGCAGAGAAAGGTTATTCTCACTCCGCCAGACCCCGCTTCACACGTACGTCGTTTTAGTCCACCTGTAGGCTCATCAAGTGTCTAGTCTAGCGTTAGCTTGTAGCAGGAGCGGTCCATAGTGAGGAGAGACAAAAGAGGGACGTCATCGTAGATGATTGGCTCGTTAGTCTCTGCAAAATTAGCTGTCAGCGAACCATCATCACTTTTGTTTGTTTACAGTGGACAAAACAACGGCAGAACAATGTCGCTCTGGTATGTGATTTTAAATAGCGAGCTGGATTTCCATGAGCAACAAAGTGTGATGATTAACACAAAAGCAGCATCACCGCCTAGCAGCACTTTGTGCTGAATGGATCAACGTGGCAAAAACAATAATTATGTACCGGAAAAGTCGGGAATGTTACGGAATGGTCTCTGTGATGACTCAAAATATATTACCAGGATTATTTACAAATTTTATACCCACATAGACCTCAGGGCGAGAAACTGGATGGATTTTTGTAAACAGTCAGTCGCATATTTACACCAATAAGTGGAGATTATATCATGATTCATAATATCATATTTTGAAAACCATCCAATTTAGTCCAATGAAGTCCAAATTGAGTCCATACAAAACTCACTCCACCAAACTGGAGGAGGTCAATCCTGTACATAAGGTGTTTTACTCTAATAGTTCATATTTAACTCACTAGGGAGACTTTTTAAATTTTTTTTACCAAAAACCTCTGTTTTTATGACAAAAGTTCTTAACCATTTCTCTATTTTAGTCTATATTTGGTGCCTATGAATCGACTCAAGAAGATTTATCCTGTCAAAATCATATTTTACTCCAATAGCTCATACTTTAATCGCTATGGGAAACTTTTTTTCTGTTTTTACAAAAAAACATTGCTTTACAGACGTAACTTGACATTTAATTTGAGGTCAACGCAGGGGATTTGGGGCTTTTCTGGCATATACCCTTTCTGCGTAGACCTAGTTTACCCCCCCCCTGGTTTCATGGAGGTTTACCTTGTCCTGCTTGGAGGGGTAGGAGCTTCCAGGCCATTGTGTTTTCTGCCCAATCTGAAGAGATAGTCTGTTTATCTTCTTTGTTTTGTTAGCTGCTAACTGCTGGCTGCTTTTAAGTCTTCTAGATGTGGGTTGTATCAGTAATACATCACAAAGCCATCCCACCCCTGTTAAGCCTTTCAGCCTCGCGTTTATACAGATGTCAGGTTTATCTCTGTTGGATACCACCACTGCTCCCTCAGAGGTGGAACAAGACAGACCCCCCCCCCCCCCCTCCATTACACCCTCAGAGTGTTTCTACAGCAGTCCTGCTTTGAACAGGATGTTTAAAGGGACTAGAGCTTCTTCAAGGCGGGCCTGTTGCCTGACCATCGCTGAGAAACATTACAAATGCATAATTAGGGGGTAATTTGAGGGGTGTGTCATTTTGAGAATGTGTTTAATGTAGGAGTGAGCAGCAAAGAGAAGGAAGAAGAAGAATCAGCTGAATATGTCTTCCAATCCCAGAGACCGCATGAGGTCAAGGAACTCCTCGGCCCGGAGCAGAGGGTGAGATCAGCCGGCATGTAAAAAAAGAGGACAAGGAATCTTTTGTCCTTTACATAACGCTGGTGACGCATATGTAAAATGCTACAGTTATACATCTCGCCTCCTTTCGTCGAACACTAACTGCCCACTTTTCCACCATTCTTCTGCTCATTAGAATTTGCGGTTTAGACACGGGTCCACTTGGATGAGCTCGTACATAACCTCAAAAGGGCAAATGTTTACTTAAGCATCAGCAGTTCATTTGATTGTTCATTATCTTTAATCACCTATGCTGTTCAAGGGTCACAGGGGGCTGGAGCCTATTTCAGATGACGTTCATATGGGAAATTTAGAGTAACCTGGGCTGCGTGTTTTTGGACTGTGGGAGGAAGACGGTGCTGCTGGAGAGAATCCGGGGAAACGCGGGGAGAACATGCAAACTACACACAATACGGATTTGAACCGAATACCTACATGCTATGGCGACACCTGTGCTACACACTGCACCACTGTCCCGCCCTCAGAAAGGTCCACTTTCATGTGATAACTGACCACAAATGTGTTTCGTCACCTTGATGGTTATTATTCTAATTTCTAATAAAATTGAATTACTAATGAAATTAGAGGAGTGTATTTTGACACCCCGACCATAAGGGGTATGTAGGGGTGACACCAGCCCTTATGCATGTAACCAGGAGTAAATCCCTTCACTTCTTCACACAGGCTTTGTCAACACCCTAAAGGTGTGAATCCCATAATCGGGTTCTGGCATTTTCAGACACAATTGAACTTTTTTCGTGTCCTTTTACTCACATTTGTTGTTTTTTTCTCGTGGGAGCAGCTGTGTCCTTGGACACCAATGTTCTAGGGTAGTTTTGTTTTCTTGGAGGGGGAATGTCAGCCAACTTGGCAATCAACTTTTATCCGCTGTAAACTAGCCAATAAAAGTTTAAAAGTTAATTGGTTTATCGCTAACACACACACAAGCGTTTGTGCCAGCAGGTGATTCACTCATAATCTTTCATTCTAAGGGTGGTGGATTAGAACTAATCTTAGCCAGAAGAGCAGCAGGTCCGAGGGGCCGACTGACAGCCAGTGTCTCCTCCAGTCGACTGTTTATCCAGACGTGATAATTGTTTCTGTGCTGGACTGAGTGGGACCTCTGTCTGACAGGACCCGTTCCCACTGTAGCAGGTTTACATGACAGACTGACAGGTCACACAACACTGAAGCATGATGATGATGAGGAGGAGGAGGACGAGGAGGAGCTGATAGATCATTATTTTTTCACATTTTGAAGCATAGTTTTCTACTTGAGCAGAGATTAACAATGATTTTCACAATTGACCAATTTTGAGTCTCTATTTCTTATTGAGAACTCTGAGTTACTTGACTGAACCTGTAAAGAGAAGGGGGGCCGAGGAAGGGGCCCTGGTCTGAAGAAGGACTGCTGTGACTGGACACTGGTCATAGGGATTGGTGTGACTTGGAACTGGTCATAAGGATTGGTGTGACTGGGAACTGGTCATAAGGATCGGTGTGACTGGGAACTGGTCATAAGGATCGGTGTGACTTAGTACTGGTCATAAGGATTGGTGTGAATGGGAACTGGTCATAAGGATTGGTGTGACTGGGAACTGGTCATAAGGATCGGTGTGAATTAGTACTGGTCATAAGGATTGGTGTGACTGGGGTCATAAGGATTGGTGTGACTTAGTACTGGTCATAAGGATTGGTGTGAATGGGAACTGGTCATAAGGATTGGTGTGACTTAGTACTGGTCATAAGGATTGGTGTGACTTAGTACTGGTCATAAGGATTGGTGTGACTGGGAACTGGTCATAAGGATCGGTGTGACTTAGTACTGGTCATAAGGATTGGTGTGACTTAGTACTGGTCATAAGGATTGGTGTGACTGGGAACTGGTCATAAGGATCGGTGTGACTTAGAACTGGTCATAAGGATTGGTGTGACTTAGTACTGGTCATAACGATTGGTGTGACTTGGAACTGGTCATAAGGATTGGTGTGACTTGGAACTGGTCATAAGGATTGGTGTGACTTAGTACTGGTCATAAGGATTGGTGTGACTTAGTACTGGTCATAAGGATTGGTGTGACTGGGAACTGGTCATAAGGATCGGTGTGACTTAGAACTGGTCATAAGGATTGGTGTGACTTAGTACTGGTCATAAGGATTGGTGTGACTTGGAACTGGTCATAAGGATTGGTGTGACTTGGAACTGGTCATAAGGATTGGTGTGACTAG